>JADLZN010002267.1:197575-295075 GCA_018155175.1 Sinocyclocheilus anophthalmus | reverse complement strand
TGTGTGTCTCTGTGTGTCTGTGTGTGTGTGTCTCTGTCTGTCTATCTGTGTGTGTGTCTGTCTGTCTGTCTTGTTGTGTGGTCTCTGTCTGTCTTCTGTGTGTGTCTCTGTCTGTCTATCTGTGTGTGTGTCTCTGTCTGTCTATCTGTGTGTGTGTCTCTGTCTGTCTATCTGTGTGTGTCTCTGTCTGTCTATCTGTGTGTGTCTCTGTCTGTCTATCTGTGTGTGTCTCTGTCTGTCTATCTGTGTGTGTCTCTGTCTGTCTATCTGTGTGTGTCTCTGTCTGTCTATCTGTGTGTGTCTCTGTCTGTCTATCTGTGTGTGTCTCTGTCTGTCTATCTGTGTGTGTCTCTGTCTGTCTATCTGTGTGTGTCTCTGTCTGTCATCTGTTGTGTGTGTCTGGCTGTCTGTCTGTGTGTGTCTCGTCTGTCTATCTGTGTGTGTTTGTTTGTGTGTCTGTGTGTGTGTGTCTCTGTCTGTCTATCTGTGTGTGTGTCTCTGTCTGTCTATCTGTGTGTGTCTCTGTCTGTCTATCTGTGTGTGTGTCTGTCTGTCTTGCCTGTGTCTGTGTGTCTCTGTCTGTCTGTGTGTGTGTGTGTGTTTGTTTGTGTGTCTGTGTGTGTGTGTCTCTGTCTGTCTATCTGTGTGTGTCTCTGTCTGTCTATCTGTGTGTGTGTCTGTCTGTCTTGCCTGTGTCTGTGTGTCTCTGTCTGTCTATCTGTTTGGCTGTCTGTCTGTCCTTGCCTGTGTCTGGTGTCTCTGTCTGTCTATCTGTGTGTGTGTCTGTCTGTCTTGCCTGTGTCTGTGTGTCTCTGTCTGTCTATCTGTGTGTGTCTCTGTCTGTCTATCTGTGGTGTGTGTGTGTTTGTGTGTGTGTCTTTGTGTGTGTGTGTCTGTGTCTGTGTGTGTTAGCGTTTTTGTGTGTGTGTCTGTGTCTGTGTGTCTCTGTCTGTCTATCTGTGTGTGTCTCTGTCTGTCTATCTGTGTGTGTGTGTGTCTGTCTGTCTGTCTGTCTGTCTGTCTATCGTGTGTGTGTCTGTCTGTCTATCTGTGTGTGTGTGTGTCTTCGTCTATGTGTGTGTCTGTAATTGTCTGTCTGTCTTGTCTGTGTGTGTGTGTCTGGCTGTCTGTAATTGTCTGTCTGTCTTGTCTGTGTGTCTCTGTATGTCTGTCTGTCTGTAATTGTCTGTCTTGTCTGTGTGTGTGTGTGTGTTGTGTACTTGTCTGTGTATCTGTCTGTCTATTTGTGTGTCTGTCTGTCTTGTCTGTGTGCCGTCTGTAACTGTCTGTCTTGTCTGTGTGTGGTAATTGTCTGGTCTGTCTATTTGTGGTCTGTCTGTGTTTTGTCTGTCCCTGTCTGTTGTTTCTGTCTGTCTGTAATTGTTCTGTGTGTGTGTGTCTGTATCTTGTCCTGTGTGTCTGTAAGGTCAGTTTCTGTCCCTGTCTGTCTGTGTGTCTGTGTTTGTCTGTCTGTGTGTCTGTCTGTCTGTAATTGTCTGTGTGTGTCTGTCTGTATCTGTCTGTGTGTCTGTAATTGTCTGTGTCTGTCTGTCTGTAATTGTCTGTCTATCTGATATGAACACACACTCTCTTCCCATCAGGACACTGGGAACGCTCGTCTGAGGAGGATCCTGGAATGCTGCACGGATCAGGATTTCTGTAACCGAGACCTCCATCCGACGCTGCCTCCACTCAAGAGACCCGGTAAGACACAGCAGCATTCATAAAACCACATCAAACATAACGACTTTACACAGACGGCCCAAAAATTACACGCACGACCAGTCACACATTTGACACAATTAATCTTTCTTATGGTCTCATGATCTGAAAGCTTAAATTGATAAATTAAATTGAGATAAATTGCATGTAAAACGCGTGATTTTTTTGGAGGAAGCTTCCAGAATCTAGACAAAGAAGAATCTCAGATATGAGAGTTTTCATTTGTCTTATTTGAGGGTTATATTCAACATGTGGAAAACAGTCGGAATGAAGAATGAGAATGTGTCTAAACCTTTGTGTTTTTTGTAAGCAGCATCATAGTAGCGTTCATGAGACGCACCGCATGCTGATATTACATGATCAGAATTCATCTCTCACACACACACACACACATCTCTGGGCTGATAGTTTCTGACAGGTTAAACTGTTACAAACCGCAGCTTTTTGGCTGCAGGGGCTGCTGGGATTGCGCTGCAGCGGGTTCCCTACCGCTCTAATGAAAAGGACACAGCATCTCACGGGAGCGCTTGAGTTTCCTGATAGCTGTTCGAATGTGACACCTCAGACCTCAGTGTGTGTGTGTGTGTGTGTGTGTGTGTGTGTAGTAATTAGTCATTTCATGACAAATGAATGGTAAGTTCTTGAAGAGCATCATTCTGCAAGACAAAACAGGAGCCGTTTAATTTCTGGACTGTCAAATGTATTGTTGTTTCATACAGTAAGTTTTCTTCTAGTGGTTGAGTGTGTGTTAGTCTCCAGTTATTATAATTCTCTTCATATCAAACAGTAGATCTCTGTGGGGTGTGTATGTGTGTGTGTGTGTGTGTGTGTGAGTGTGTGTGTGTGTGTCTCTCTCTGTGTGTGTGTGTGTGTGTGTGAGAGTGCGTGAGTGTGTGTGTCTCTCTGTGTGTGTGTGTTTTGTTTGGTGTAGGGTTAGTGGTGTGTGTGGAGATAGAGTGTTTGTTTGTGTGTGTGTGAGTGAGTGTGTGTCTCTCTGTGTGTTAGTGTGAGTGTGTGTTTGTTAGTGATAGTGTGAGTGTGTTTGTGTGTGTGAGTGTGTGTGTGAGAGAGAGTGTGTGTGTGGGTGTGTGAGAGAGAGAGTGTCTCTCTGTGTCTGTGTCTGTGTGTGTGTGAGAGAGAGAGAGTGTGAGTGTGTGTAAGGTTAGAGTCCCAGCGAGCAGCTCTCTGGCGTTGGGCTCTCATCGGTGTCGTCCGTCAGAAACTCGAGCGCAGAGCTGCAGGAAGACGATGATCGATTACGACTCCGTTTCCCTTCTGAACACACACTGACCTGAGATCAGAACGAGAAACACGTTTCAAACATGATTTTCCTCAAAATATTGTGCATTTGAGTGTGGAAAAACACTATTAATATTGTGTTGTAGGTGGAAGAAGATGATTTAAGACACTAGAGATTTCAGCACATCACTATCAGCACTAGTACTAGTCATGATGAACTAGATAAACCTCAGATGAAGCTGTTCTGTGTTTCTATGCTCACACACACACACACGTGACTGAAGTGTTTGGTGTCTTTCAGATCAGGACAGCAGAATTCATCACACGGCTCTGTTCACCTCTGTGAGCATCTGCTGCGTCATGCTGATCTTCATCATCATGTACTGCTATCACAGGTACATCAGCATCCTCCTCCTCCTCCTCATCACTCACACGAGTCTTCTTTACAGCAGGCAGTCACTTGAATGCATGTCTTGTGTTTGACGTGTGTCAGGTATAACCGTCAGGTGACACGGGCACGCTACAGCATGGGTCTGGAGCAGGATGAGAGCTTCATTCCAGCCGGAGAATCTCTGAAGGATCTGATCGAACAGTCTCAGAGCTCCGGCAGCGGATCAGGACTCCCTCTGCTGGTCAGACACAAGCATCACAACATCAGTCCAGTCTCAACCTTCCACACAAACTCTGTCAGCTTTTACATACATAGCTTTTTTCAGCGTATTTCATTATTTTGATTCAAATGTGTTCAGTCTCTGTAACAGTGGAATTATTATTTGTGGTAATTATTTGATTTATAATTATAAGAGGTCCGTTGCATAAGCTGCTTCAACTATTATTACAATCATCACATTTTTTTTTTTGTGAATTAGTTGTATGAAAATTATAATTTAAGAACAAAAAGACTGATTGTCCCTTTTTGATTATCTACAACTTTTATTATTATTATTTTAGACAAACAGAACATTTATATCAACCGTCATATAATAAAAAAATTAAACAGAAAATTATACAGAATTATAGAAAATATGCAAAAGTATTACGTAAATGCTATGAGTTTAAATTGTTTTTGTCATATTCATATTTTGTATTTTTAAAATCTGTATAATTTTCAGTGTAATTTTGTAGTGTCTTTTCATATTTTTTGTCTGCAGTAAAATATTTTACTAAAAATAATATAAATATACACACTTAAAAATTTAACCGAAAACTATACAGAACTTAAAAATAAATAAATGAGTTTAAAAATTGTTTACACTATTTTCACTCTATTTTTTTACTGTAATATTTAAGTAATGTTTTTCCATATTTTTTGTGCATGGTTTCAGTTTATTTGTTGTGTATATATATTGTTTTTAGTAAAATATTTTACTCTATACTAAAATATTTATGAAAAGCCATGTTCAGTGTGAGGAATCTCTCGCATATCAGCACATGCAAGACACCTTGAACCATCCAAGATAAATTCCTGATGGTAATGTTTCTGCTGAGGTAACAGTTATTAGAAGATGCAGAAATCAGTTCAGGTCATAAAATACCAGGCAACAGATATGTTTTATTGGCTCACCAAAGCCAACTTTGACTCTTATTTGAAGTGTTAAATTTGGACTCCACGTAGAATACCCACATACAGCATTACAGCATGTGGAAGTGAAAATATGCAAATAGCTGTAGTAGTAAATGTTTGTAGTGCTACAGAATTTGCTGATCTAATAACACGTCACGTCAGACGCTGCGGTTTGGTGTTAATGTATCCCATTATCTCCTCTGCAGGTGCAGCGAACCATCGCCAAACAGATCCAGATGGTGAAGCAGATCGGGAAGGGCCGTTACGGCGAGGTGTGGATGGGCCGCTGGAGGGGCGAACGGGTCGCCGTCAAGGTCTTCTTCACCACAGAAGAGGCCAGCTGGTTCAGAGAGACCGAGATCTACCAGACCGTCTAGAGAACGGAGAAACATCTCGGTAAGGAAGCTCCTCAGGCTCTCGCCTCGGATATGGATTTTTGTAATGACCGATGCCGATATCTTAGAAAGCAGTGTGGCCGATGGCTGATATAAAGCTGGATAGTAAAAACAAATGCATAACTGAAATTAAATCTATATTTATTTAACATAATATTTTCTAAATTGTATAAAATGTAAATAACTATGAAAAATAAATCTTCAAAATAAAAATATTTTTTTAAAGGCATCTTAATTTGGAAATTGTATGAAGTGAAAATGTGTTTTTTATCAACAAGTTGTCAGAAGTTGTTGCACTGTTAGACATATCGGCCTAATAAATAAATAAATATAAAATGGCAGGTATTGGTCGATATATATCGGTTGATCAGTAGTTCTGAGTAGTCAGATCAGATCCAGATTCAAAAATGGCAAATATCGGCCGACATATCGGTCAGATATCAGGCGGAAAAAAAGCAACATATTGGCTGATTATGGGGGAGGAATAGTTGGATTGGTCAGGTCAGATTCCAAAAAAAAATTGTTAAAAAAAAAATTACAAATATGGGCCGATATATCGGTTTACCACTGGTTGTAAATGGTCAGATCAGATCCAAATAAAAAAATGCCAGATATTACCCGATATATTGGTTGAACACTAGTTCTGATCCATCAGATCAGATCTGAAATTGAAGACATGCCAAATATCGGCCGATTTATATCGGTTGACCACTGGTTGTAAATGGTCAGATCAGATCCAAATAAAAAAATGCCAGATATTAGCCGATATATTGGTTGAAGACTAGATCTGATCCGTCAGATCAGATCCGAAATTAAAGACATGCCAAATATCGGCCGATATATCGGTTGACCAATGGTTCTAATTGGTCAGATCAGATCCATATGACCCTGTCCATTTCCCATGTTCCCGTCAGGTTTCATCGCAGCGGATATCAAGGGCACGGGCTCGTGGACGCAGCTGTATCTGATCACGGACTATCACGAGAACGGCTCGCTGTACGACTACCTCAAATCCACCACACTGGACAGCAAAGCGCTGCTGCGGCTGGCGTACTCCGCCGTCTCCGGCCTCTGCCACCTGCACACCGAGATCTTCGGCACACAGGGCAAACCAGCCATCGCTCACCGAGACCTGAAGAGCAAAAACATCCTGGTGAAGAAGAACGGCACCTGCTGCATCGCTGACCTCGGGCTCGCTGTCAAATTCATCAGGTACAGCAGCTAATACATCTATGGCCTTTATCAGTATGCCATTATAATGTTATTACATTAGACTGATATTAGACAGATAATTAGCAAGGCTTAATTTGTAATTTTAAGACAGGTTACAGATTATATAATAGACAATAGAATTTTTCCTGTGATTTATGTATTTTAGTGATTTGCTTTATGTAGGGAAAAAAACATTACACAGGCATTTGATTTTAGACAAACATTACAGTTATATAAACTAACTGATTTTATTTTTATAAATGAATAAATAAATTATGCAAAAGTATTAACATTTGTTATTAACATAACATACAAGCATATGTAGTTGAATTTGTTTAAATATTATTTTTTAGAAACAGGAAGATTTACATCCACCATTATATCAGTTATCAGCCAAATCGTAAAAAATTTAATGATGCAAAACTATATAAATTTAGTGTTATTTTGAAATGTATGTATACAGTGCACAGCATAAATGAGTACACCCCCTCTGAATAAATATAAAAGATGTCTTTTCTTAATGATCACTAATATAATTGATGGAAAGATGGCAAAATCTAAACATATACTTAATAAAAACAATACAATATATGCCAATATTTTCTGTAAGAAAAGTAAATTAGCCAATTTAGTTTAAATGAAGGATTGCAGAAATGAGTACACCCTAGATTTAATTAAGAAAATGTATAATATTCTAGTACTTAGTATGTCCTCCAGAACTTAAAGTATACTGCTCTGACCCTTCTTGGCACTGAGTGTACAAGTTCATGACGCATGTTCACATCTGTGCTGTTTAACTCCTGGAGCACGACCTCCTTGAATGCTCTGGTCTTTAATGAGGAGTGTTGCTCAGCTCGTCTCTACAGAATCCCTCACAGCTGCTCAAGAGTGTTAAGATTGAGTGAAATACATGTCCACTGAAAGATTTTCACCTCGGGAGAATGAATATCTTCATTGTCATGCTGAAAAAAATGCCAAATAATGCAGGGAATGAGGGGAGGCTAGCATCTTCAGTTTCAGGTTCTTGTATTACATCACACAGTGGTGTGTGAACTCATGCCAGCGTTGATAAAGCACAACTCCCTCACACCTTCAGCACTCATTCATCCCTACTGAAGAGCTTCACTACCACTGAACGTCACTGTGGGAACCAAGCACTTCTCTCTGTACTCCTCCTCTAGCAACACCAGAACATGTTGGATGCTGTTAGATACGAAATGATTGACTTGGTCTCTTGAGACCAGAGTATGGATTCCCAGAAGTCTCTATTTAGTAAATATGGGCCCTGGAAGAGGTTATGAGTTTATTGTGCTTTGGCTACAGTCGGTAGTTCTGGTGTGGATAAACAACCATGCATGTCACGTCTGCAGGCTGCGTCATACTCTGTGAGATAAAGTGTCACTCTTTTCACAGCTTTTGCCGGCTCTGAGACACTTGCATGTTATTTCTCTCACTCATCACTAAATGAAAACTTAAGGCTCCTGAAATACTCGGGTCTTCACTTTATCACAAGTCCATTGTTTTTGAATGTTGGTGCTACTTCTGCTATATTTTCACACTTAAAACAATAATTTGGTATTCCTCTTGCACCATTGTCCTCGTTTATGCTAAGAAATGTCACCTGGCAGTTCTCTCCCGAGTGCTTCCACTGCTGCCAGCATTACGTCCGAGTATGATTCAGTGGGCTATATAACACTTTTAATTGTCAGGAAATCACTTGTCTTTAAAAGTGTAAGTTCAATATACTTACCTGTTGATCAAAAATAGCCTTAAACCAAGACACTTTTTTTTGTTTAGTCTTATTTAGTAACTTTCAGGAGGGTGTACTCATTTTTGCAACACAACATTTTATCAGTTTGATAAGAAAATCTTATATTTTGCTGAATAATTTTGGCATTGTTCTTTGGTAATTGATCAAGCAGGCTTGTTGGAACATTACATCTCCAAAGAACCCTAACATGTCTTCAAAGTAAAGAGTATTGCTGAATTTGTTAAGTTTTAGAGGGGGTGTACTCATTTATGCTGTGCACTGTATATATGCATTTGATTTTTAGCCACACATTTATATCATGGACCATCATATCAATTTTAATGTCATGATGCTTTATGAAATTGAAAAGGAAAGGAAATTCTACAAAATGACGAACAATTTCAAATATTTAAGATACATAAGTACATTTTTCTTAATTATGCAACTGTTTTAATGAATATATAATAATTAGTGAGTGTTGTACTTTTTATTGCAATTGTACTTTATTGGATTTAAATTGTATGGTCATTTGTGAGAAACATTAGATTTATCATTCTGAACTGTCCTGTGTCATATACATACATGCAGTAAAATAATTCAAAAAGTATTATAGTATATGTAGAATATATGTTATATTTTGTTACATGCCCCCCCATCAAAAAAAAAGAAAAAAAAAAGTGTAACCTTATGATTATCATATTGAATAATGTGGCAGCAGCTAAATATGTAGAATATGAAAGACTTCACAATTGTATTTTTCACGGCTTGTGATGATGTGAAGGTGTTGTTCGATGCACACGTGTGTGTTTGTGTTTATTGCACCTGATGTTTGGCTGCTGTGGGTCTGTTGTCAGTGACACTAATGAAGTGGACATCCCGCCCAACACACGGGTTGGCACCAAACGCTACATGCCTCCGGAGGTGCTGGACGAGAGCCTGAACCGCTGTCATTTCCAGTCCTACATCATGGCAGACATGTACAGCTTTGGCCTGATCCTGTGGGAGATGGCCAGGAGATGTGTGTCCGGCGGTGAGTGCAACACAGTGTGCGGCTGCTTGATTTGACCTGTCGGGATCTGATTGGATGGAAACGAGTGAAGCTGTGATGTGATTGGTGGTTTATTTTCTCTAATCCTCACAGCCTTTGTAGGCTGCATTAGTGCACGTCCACTTTTCAAGCAGACTCGGGTCCTTCAGGCAAAACACTACAAATTCATGCTTTGGTCAGTGTAGAAATTTTGGGCTATTTGGCTTTTCATGAAGTGTTGTTTTCAAAGTAGTGCAAAAGAAAACATTCAAAAGAAGTGTTTATTTTATAGCACTTTATGTAACGTAATGAAAGTGTGATGATATGAATTGTTTTGATATTTAGTGGCATGTCTTTAATTTCGGATCTGATCTGACGGATCAGAACTAGTGTTCAAACAATATATCTGACCGATATATCGGCCGATATTTGGGATTTTGAAGTGGAAAACATCTGATGACTACTCAGAACTAGTGATGAACCGATATATATTGACCATAAAAAGTCTTAAATGGTACAAGAAAGTCTTACTTATGATTTCAAGAGGTGTTAAATTTTGTGACATAAAGATGAGAATTGCGATATGGCTTGATGTGATGAAAGTTCAAATATTATATGCAATATGCAGCACACACGCAGAGTTGTAAATGTGAAGTGTTGGATGGACAAGAAACTAATGCATTCTAAACATATAAACAATGAAGACACTAAGAATATTTATATGTATGTTATGAAATGAATATAAGTGAAAATTAAAAATGGAGAAAAGGTTACACTGTGAGCTTTACTCGCTGTGTTATAGGAGCAACATGTGAGTGGGTGGAGCTAATGAGTTTTGCTCAGAGTAGCTTGTTTTGATTGTGATTGGTGGCAAGGTCTCTGCAGAATCATGAATAATGATGTAGTTTTTCTTCCGTAACCTGACTATGGAGTAGTTGCACAAGTACTTGTGTGTTTTATGAAAGACTACAGAAATAGCTTTGCTTCTACTAAATATGGGCAGTTACACAGGAGACTGCAGATTATTGGTATCTGTTAGGTAATTAAAAAAAGAAAAGAGACATGTTCTGTGTTAACATAATTGGTATGGAATTAAATGTAGCTTCTTTTCCAAATGTGCAGTCTGAATATGAGGTTAGGGATAGCTAAAAGTAAAGTAAAAGAAATAAAAATCCCTATGAACCTGCAGCAGTCTGAGTTTGTATTTAGAAATGAATTTGACAGATAAGCAGGATTGGTTTGTGTGCTGCTTGTCTTGTATTGTAGAACTAGTTTGAATGCAGTGTCTGCCTTAAAGAAATGCAACCATGTGAAACATATTTATTTCATTAATATGAAACAGTAAGGCTTTGAAATGAATATGAGGACTTTTTTGGTGTAAGCATGTAAGATGTCATACAAGAAAAAAAAGTAAAACATGTATAATAGGAAGTAAAGGGTCATTCTGAGAATATGGTCATGATTTTGCAGGAAAAGCGTGGATTTTGTCCTTGCAGACAGTCATTTAAAGTGGCACATTTAAAGTAAATATACATAATAGGAAAGTAGTGAAATGTACTAGTAATTTCTGAGTATAAATGGTTTGTTTGTTCCTCCATTATGTCAGCAGGAGTTGAATGCTGATGGAGAGGAGAAAGTTTGGAGGTTGAATGAGTTGTAATGATGAAAAGGGCATGTTGGACACTGCTTCAGGGAACGACTCATTGAGAGTAAAGCGATGTGTGTGTGATCTGAAGTGTTGTTCTGCGCTGTGTGTGGTCCTGCAGGGATCGTGGAGGAGTATCAGCTGCCGTATCACGAGCTGGTGCCGACGGACCCGTCCTACGAGGACATGAGGGAGGTGGTGTGCATCAAGAGACAGAGACCTTCGTTTGCGAACCGCTGGAGCAGTGATGAGGTACCAACATCATACGGAGCTGCTGGCTTGACCAAAACTGGCTCTTGGTTTCATGCTGTGACAGTGACCTGAGCCCTTGCTCAACCCTATGAAGCTATTGCAGCATATTTAATATGGTAATGTTTTGAAATGGATTAATGTAGTCCAAATGTTGCTGTTAAACCAGTTTCACACACAATCGCCTCCATGCTTCTGTCATCTGATTGATTATATTTTGTTTTATCCAGTCAAAGCTCTTTTAGTGTAATTGTAGAAACGTCCAGCTTCAGCTGGAGCTTCTCGTGTCAAATCTTGACTGATTTTGATCAAGTATGCGTCAGAATAACGTCAGTAATATCTCCAGATGAACACTTACTGGACTGAAGCAGCTCAGCTTTACTTGATTCTCCATCAATCATGTTTTAGAGTCTCAAATCTGATCCTCAGGATCTTTTGAGGAGCGTTTGTTTCCAGAAGCTTTACTTTCACTTAGGGCTGGACTATATGGCCAAAATTTATATCACGATATATTTCCGATATCAATATGAACACTATTTAAAAAGGCCTTGTAAAAACGTCCAAGAACGCCCACAACAGATGTCTGTACCTACAAACTTATGAAAAATGAATTTGCCAAGTCTATGACACCTCATATAAAACTATATAATATTTTAGAAATAAAAACGGTACAAAAAATTTATGTTCACCTTTTATTTGTATTTAGCCTTCATACAAACAAGAAATGTGAAATCACTCTCAAATAAACATCTCAAACTCTCCTTATTAATATATTTAACTTCAAACTACAGGCTAACATTCCAGTCTTTTTATCAGTTTTTGAACAGTAAGATTTTTTATGTTTTTAAAGAAGTGTCTTCTGCTCGCCAAGCCTGAATTTATTTGATCCAAAATACAGCAAAAAACAGAGTAGTTTGAATATAAATCATTTCAAAAGGGTACTTTTTCGATTTGGAAATATTTACAAAAATGCAATTTATTCCTGTGATGCAAAACTGAATCTTCAGCATCATTACTCCAGTCACATGATCCTTCAGAAATCATTCAATATTCTGATTTGGGCCTCAGGAAATCATTAGATTATTATGTTGAAAACAGAGGAGTTAGAATTTTGTCAGGTTTCTCTGCATGAACAGAAAGTTCAGAAAACAAGCTTTGATCTGAAAGAGAAATCTTTGTACCTGATACTGTCTTATCACACTTCGTGTACAATTTAAACTCCGTGCTAAATAAAGTATTCATTGCTATACTTTCTGGCCCAAAGAAAAAAGAATAAAATACTGACTGCAAGCTTTGGAATGGTATCGTGTATAATGTTTACAAAAAGCTTTTATTTCAGATAAATGGGATCTTTGGTCTTTGGTTCATCAAAGAAATGCCTGAAAAAAAAAATCTCACGTCTCCTTGATAATCACATATATACTGTTTATGAGATCATGTGACACTGAAGACTGGAAATGCTGAAAATACAGCTGCGCATCACAGAAATTTTACTGGTTTTGCTGTACTTTGGATCAAATAAAATGCAGACTTGGTGAGAATAAGAGACTTCTCTCAAAAACATAAAAAAAAAAAAAAAAATTAAAAATCTTACTGTTCAAAAACCTTAGACTGGTAGTGTAGGCTGATTATACTTATAGACTGAAACAAATGTGCTTCATCCAGGATAAAGAATAGGAAAAGTGCTCTGAGTTGCTGCAGAAAAAAAAGGGCAACAACAAAAGCATGTTGCTGGAGAGGGTATTGAAAAATGCAAAACTGCTTGTCTGACAGCAGGATGAGCGCTGTGAGGCGGCGGAACTAAACGGTTTCCATAAAGAGCGAAACACCGCAGTCCGACTCATGAGCTACTTTCTCAGATAAAACATGCCATCAACTATTTGAAGACAGTCAGTTCCCTTCAGAGATACATTCATATAAAACACCCGCAACGCCACTGGACAAGTACCAGTTTGAAGCTAATCCCATTGGAGGAGGGACCCCTTCCCTCTAAATTTGCACAGCAGGGGAGAACTGATGAAAGTAGCAGCGATATGAGCCACATCAAAGCAGGTGCGGAGTGAGACGAACGCTACCGCTTTGTTTGACCACTATTCTGTTAGTGACGGTTAGCAAACTGGATAGATTTGTCAGCGAAACAGTATGGCTTCAATCATTACACAGGAACGGCCCTTGTATTAATTTCCCACGGTGTGCTTTGAGTGTTCGCAAGATTTGATATTAAAAGGGTCAGTTTGGGCCTTCATAAGTCATATTAGACACATAGTAATACTTGTTTAAAAAAAAATAAATTAGTTGAAGTGCTGCCACAACAAGGGCATTGACATTTAGCAGAGGCTGTAATACAAAGCGAGAGAGAGCAAACAGAGACTAGAGGAGTGAGCATGAAGAGTGAATGATTGAATAAAGAAAAAGAAGTGTTTGGAGTGTCAAGATGTTTGTCAGCAGTCAGGGCTTCAGGTTTGTGGAGAGCATTGTTTGCAACCCTGTTCCTGGAGGCAGTGAAGAAGAGTTTGTAATCAAGCACACCTGATTGAACTCGTCTGCTCATTAGTAGAGAGAGTCCAAGAGCTGCGATGGCTGGAGCACGCAAATGAAACATCTGAAATGTGTTGTGCTGGAAAAGAGTGGCTGCTGAAGTCAGCAGTGAAGGCAAGCAGCACATGTGGAGCTTCAGTGAGGCTATGTAGTTGACAGAAGACAAGAGGAAGAAATGTGGCATGGTTAGTCAATGCTACTGAACAGAAGTCACATACAGATTGAAATAAAGAGGAAAGCAATGATGTGCAATGCTGGAATTGTGTGATGCTTTGCAAGCAAAGGGCCAATGTAAATGGAGAACAGTGTGAGCAATCAGCTCAATTGGTGGAAGCTGATGACTGAGATACGCAGCGTAGCGTGGGGTGCATTGCCGTGTCGTTGCTCGGTGGAGTCGTGCAGGTAGAGTCGCAGCTCTTTACTCTCGCAGGTCTTCACCCGAGCAGGGCTGCCGCTCCACAATGACTGCTGGTTACATACTCGTTCACTACCCGCTCCACAGCTGAACCCGCACACCTCATTAACCAATCTCTGCACACAAACACACACCTCACACTCCCATTGGACAGATCTCCACACACACCTGACGACTCCCCAGCATCCTCACTGCTCTTCTACCCACTCTTCCTTCTGTCGCATTCACACACTGCTACACTTCATATGAAGTACCCTGTAATAACACTCCACTCACTGCTATCAACCTCTACACTTCTGTGCATATCCAACTCAAATCCCATTAGATTTAGCAAAGGGCAACAGTACACAAAAAAACATGCACTCACATTTCCGTAAATCCCTTTCAAACTACATTCATATGTGCTTGCCAATCCTACTTACAACATCAGGTGCATTCAACTCACTTTAGTCGGAACAAGATGACAATTTCAATTTTCTACATACAATTCTACTACTTTTTTTAACTCTACATCTACAAAATGATTAATAAAGAATGTGCATCATGCTTTTGCTTTTTCCTGTTTTTATACAATGTCAACATCATATATTCTGTGCTCATACAAAATATAGTAGTATTGTATAATATGTAATTCTTTTTGTACAGGCCAAACTAAAACATTCTATTCATTTCAACACATTTACCCTCAATAGACACGCTGCATGTTTTCTCACTGACTTTTCTCGTTACTCTTAGTCCTGATGTCATATGTACTTTTTATTCAACCTTGTCCTGTTCTGCTTTACTCAAGTTTTAGTCGACTACATATCTGAGCATTTTAGTCAATCAAACCTTTTCGTCATGCTGTATAATACTTACAACTCATTAACACAATATTTGGCCCCTCACAATTATATTCAAAAAGATTGCTTTCATTTGATAAATTCATTTTTACATTACAGGTATAGCACTTTCACCAGTAAGCACAAATCCATACAACTTGCACTTGGTTTATTTGACCTCATCTACTGTGCTGCTTTATTACAGGGAAAAAACGAGATAATTTCATTAGAAAAACACTTGTGTTGAACGCCTTGTCTACATTATGAAAACTGGCAAAAACAAATCAATATTTTCACAGCCACATTCCTGACAGTAATTCCAAATCACAATGTTTCTCTATTAAAGCAACAGCGGTTGAGAAGTGCTTTTATTCAGCACACAATCGCAGTCAAACCAGTCCAGATCGCGAGACAGAACACAGACCGGCTGAAGGACACTTTCATTTAAGCTGAACTCCAGCTTGTTTGTCTGTGTTTTCAGATAATCATCAGCGCTTCTGTACTGAAGAACGAGCACGTGTGCAAGGTTGCCAGATTGCAAAGAAATAAGCAAAACACAGGCCACAAATAGTTTCCTTTTAAAACTGTCACCGTCCTTTTTCTCCATCAAATCTTTTAGCAATCATCATAAATTATATATCATTTGAAACCTTAGAAGCCCAAGATTCATTTCAAACCATTTTGAAATCGGACATTGCGTTACCATGGAAATGGTACTTTAAAATCTTTTGGCCATCTCCTCCGCCTTAGTGGGCGGTGTCAAGTGTCATATTACAAAATGCATTACGGTCTTTTAGAAGCAAACCTTTTCATAATCTTGACAAAAAACATATCATTGGAAAGGTCTGAGTCTCACGATTCCACAGTTGGTGTTTTTCCCCCCTAATACAACTCTGTAATATTTACAGACAAATCTAGACATTTGTGACAGAAAAATGCATTAAAATTTTTTTATGGAGTTTGGCTGGTACCCGGTGGCTGTTTGTGGTTAAACGCCCTAAATAAAATCTCACAGGAACATCAATTTTTATCATATCAACTTCAAATTTGAAACATAACTCATTTCGACACAAGGCTTTAATTGTATACCAATTTTACAGTAAAACCTGTTATGCAAAATATTGACTATATATATACAAAATACAATAACATTAGTATAGTGCATTTTCTTTACAGTACATTTAAACTTCTATTACATTTTCATACTTAAATTTTTTTTAACAAAATCCACTTTTGTAATCATTTTCTGATTTTCTTCTTTAGGGTTACAAAATATCTTAGGTTAGGTCTGTATTCCAAAGTGTTCCTAAATTACCACAATTTCAGTTTGGATAGTGCACTTTCATGCCTATTTTAACAAATGGGGGATGACCGTTAAGGGGTTAACAGTGAAGCTCTGATTTGCGTATTTGCACTCGTGATATCTGGCAACCGCACACATGAAAGCTGCAGTAGAGGCGTGCACAGCAGTCCCCAATAATGTTGTCTCCTTTTTTCAACAAAAATTACCAGACATTTTGGTAAAGTTTATATTTTTTCCAATACC
The DNA here is from genome assembly GCA_018155175.1 of Sinocyclocheilus anophthalmus. NCBI lineage: Eukaryota > Metazoa > Chordata > Actinopteri > Cypriniformes > Cyprinidae > Sinocyclocheilus > Sinocyclocheilus anophthalmus. The sequence continues at coordinate 278,952 of JADLZN010002267.1, read as the reverse complement.
TTTTAGTCTCGTCATTTATCCTCACCGATATTGCATGTTGATATGGTCACAGTTGACCTTTATTGACCTTATTGTCCTCTCGTCTTAGTCATGGGAACAAACATTTTTCCTCATACTTTTCCTTCACCAAATTCACACTAGCAGACAGTCAATCATTCCAATCACATAAGCACTAAACCCGGATTTGGACTTAGTCACTCTGAACAAGGCTTTTGAACTGACTCTTCCACCAGCCACTCTTTTAATCTGCTCTGCTGCAGTGGTTTCTTTAATCTCACCCTTGAATCAGTTCAAATGCATTGACATCTGTATGAAGCTGACCTGTGTGTTTGTGTCTGTCCAGTGTCTGCGGCTGATGGGCAAACTGATGACCGAATGCTGGGCTCACAATCCCGCGTCCCGTCTGACCGCCCTGCGGGTGAAGAAGACGCTCGCCAAGATGTCCGAGTCTCAGGACATCAAACTGTGAGCCGAAAGTCAGTCCGTCCCGAGAGTCTGGGGAGAAAGAGCGGCTTTATCCTGCTTTCTGTGAAAGTTCACTCAAGCCGCTTGCCCTGCAGGCCATCACGGGTCACACACCTTCAGATAAACTCTGACCGTCACTCCATCCAACATCAACAAACCATAAACACTGTTCAATCTGCAACTCTAACTCTCAACATTCATCCAGACACACCTAAACCATTCAATGAACTTTGACCCACCCAACATTAACAAACAAAGCTTTTTCCTCACGTTCTCCAGAAGACAAACAGAAATGACGGCCAGGTTTTCACGCTGTAGAAATACGTCCTTGTAAAATATGATTGTATATACTGAATGTCATGAGTTATAGAAAGATGTTTTCTTGCATTACAAGAACGTTTGTACAGAATGCTTTCTTTCATGTTGCCTTGTGCCTTATTTAACACACACATGTAAAAGTTTAATATTTCATAGTTCTATGTAAATGGTGTGACAACAATGTACGTGTTTAACATTCCTGTCCCTTTAATAAACTCAACTCAATTCTGACATGCAGCTTTTTCACCTTTCCTAGAAAGAAACACCAACATTTTCACATGAATTTAGAAACAATTGTTGAAATTAATAGACACATTCTCAATCACACACACGCACACACTCTCTCTCACACACACACACACTCTCTCTCTAACACAAACACTCTCTCTCTCTCTCTCTCACACACACACACACACATCTCTCTCACACACACACGCTCTCACAACACACACAACAAACTCTTCCACACCACAATTCTCTCTCTCACACATACACACTCGATCACACACACTATCTCACACACTCTTACAAACACACCACTCTCTTTACAAACAACACACACAACACCTCTCACAAAACACACCACACACCCACACACGCGCTCTCTCACACACACACACACGCTCTCACACACACAAACACACTCTTATTCACACACACACCACTCTCCACACCCACACAATCGAGCACCACTCTCTATCACACAAACACACTCGCTCACACAACACACACGCTCTTCACACATTCACTCGCTCTCTCTATCAACACACACACACTCGCTACACACACATTCACTCACACTCTTACACACACACTCTTACACACACACACTATCGCTAAAACACACACTCTCTCTCACAAACACACGCTCACACCCCACCCCCCACACTCTCTTCACACCACACACGTCACACACACACCACACACGCGCACTCTCTCACACACTTCTCACAACACACCACACTTGCTCACACTCCACACCACACACTCGCTCACACACACACACGCTCTCTCCCCCACACTCTCTCTTACACACACACACTCGCTCGCTCACACTCTCACACACAACAACAGACACAACTCTCTCCACACACCAACACACGCTCTCTCACACACACTCGCTCTCACACACACACACAAACTCGGTACACACACCACATCGTCACATCTTTCTTCCCCTCCACACACACACTCGCTACACACACACACACATAACACACGCTCTCTAACACACACTCACTCTCTCACACACACTCATTCTCTCACACACACACACACACTCGCACAAAACACACACACCACAATCCTCTTATCACACAAACCTCTCACACACACACACACACACAAACACACACACACAAACACACACACAACCACACACACACTCTCTCTATCTCTCCACACACACAAACACACCTCCACACACGCTCACACAACACGCTTCACACACACCAATCTCTCACACACACACACTCGCTCACACACACAAACACACACACACAAAAACACACAAACAAAAACACACCACACACCCACTGTCTCTCTCCACACACACACCACAAACACACTCTCTCTCTCAACACACACACCACACACACACACACACTACACACACACACAACACACACACACAAACACAAACACACTCTCTCTCACACACACACACACACACACACCCACAACACACACACTCACAACACACACACACACACAACACAAACACATTCTTTCTCTCTCACCCACACACACCACAACACACACTTGCTCGCTCACACACAAACACACACTCTCTCCTCTCACACCAACACACACACACACACAAGCAAGTGATGCAGTGCTACATTTCTTCAAATCGGATGAAGAAACAAACTCATCCTAATCTGGAATGATCTGAAGCGGACGAACACTGTATCACATTTCATTGCCTGAAACTATTGCTTTAAACCTGAAAAGAAAATGATTAAAACACAAATTGTCGCGATATTACTCACATTCAAATAATCATTAAAACCACTCAAAATGCATCTTTTACATACATCTTCACATTATTACAATTACACATTGTTGTTTTTTATGTTCTCCACAAATTAAGACTTATATTGCAATTCTTCCATTTCTCATCAAACATCAATACATGCACTCAAAGAATAGCTTAATATAAATATAATAAATAATATACATATATAACATGACTCATTGATTACAAAAAATCACCACATTTAATATTTAGCCATAAACTAGCATTTTTTCCCCCCATTATTCAAATGTCAAATTCCTCACCATCTGTTGTGAAACACTTTAAATCTGACTTCTCAACATATAAAAACAATAAAGATGATACACACTCCAATTCAGTGTTGCATATAAATATAATTTATTACTTGTTTAAAAATTCTTTCTTACATTTTGTACAGAAACTTCACAGAGGAGATGCAAGCGTTCGCAAAATACATCATGAACGTGCCATAAAAGAATAAGTAACATCCTCACTATAAATATAATAATCGTATGATAACTATGGAAAGCGACTGCTAGCGGTTTTTAGCATGTATAATTTGCTTTATAAAGGATGCAGATTTTGCATAGACAGCTTTAGAAATCCGGACAAGAGAGAATGAAGGTGAATGCAAAAGTACAAACACACTCCAATGGCTATTAGTTCAGTTGGTCTCTGTACACTTTGTATTTTTCTGCATGCATCCATCCGTTCATCAATCACTCTCTCGTACCATCTCAGCCGGATCTGAGACGAACCTCCTCAGAAACCAGCCCAGAGCATGACGAGCTTATGAAACCTGTGAATTCTGGCCACTAAAGTCTATTCCTGAAACACATCCAGCCATTCACGCTTCAGTCCCGAAGCAGGTTGGTGAAGGTTTGCAAAACTGCGCTCAAAGATGTTCGCTTGTTTCCTTTTTCTTCTACATTTCGATTACACACAGATCACTATGCAACAAAACAATTAATAATCAAAAGTAAACCGAAGAATAACACTGTTAAACTTTACAGTTCAGATGTGTTTGCTGTATATATATTATATATAGATATATTTATATCTAATATTATATATTATACACAGGGGTACGGAAAGTATTCAGACCCCCTTAATTTTTTCACTCTTTGTTATAATGCAGCCATTTGCTAAAATCATTTAAGTATTTTTTTTCCCCTCAATGTACACACAGCACCCCATATTGACAGAAAAACAACAGAATTGTTGACATTTTTGCAGAATTAATAAAAAAGAAAAACTGAAATATCACATGTCCTAAGTATTCAGACCCTTTGCGGTGACACTCATATATTTAAACTCAGGTGCTGTCCATTTCTTCTGAACATCCTTGAGATGGTTCTACACCTTCATGTGAGTCCAGCTGTGTGTGAATTATATGATTGGATTGATTTAGGAAAGCCACACACACTGGTATATATAAGAACCTTACAGCTCACAGTGCATGTCAGAGGAAATGAGAATCATGAGGTCAAAGGAACTGCCTGGAGATCTCAGAGACCGAATTGTGGCAAGGCACAGGTCTGGGCAAGGTTAAAAAAAAATTTCTGCTGCACTTAAGTTTCCCAAGAGCACAGTGGCCTCCATTCTTTAAATGGAAGACGTTTGGGATGACCGGAACCCTTCCTAGGGCTGGCCGTCCGGCCAAACGGAGCTATCGGGGGAGAAGAGCCTTGGAGAGAGATAAAGAAGAAAAAAAACCCAAAGTCAATGTGGCCGAGCTCCAAAAAGGGGGGAGATGACAGGCGGGAGATGATGGGAGAACAGTTGTTAGAAAGTAAACCATCACTGGCAGCCCCTCCACCAGTCGTGGCTTTATGCGAGTGGCCCGACGGAAAGGCCTTCCTCGTGCAAGACACAGGGGGAAAAAAAAGGCCTGCATGGAAGTTTGCTAAAAAAAACAACCGAAGGACTCCACTAGGTGAGAAATAAGATTCTCTGGTCTGATGAGACCAAGATATAACTTTTTGGACTTAATTCTAAGCGGTATATGTAGAGAAAACCAGGCACTGCTCATCACCATCCAATACAGTCCCAACAGTGAAGCAAGGTGGTGGCAGCATCATGCTGTGGGGGTGTTTTCAGCTGCAGGGACAGGACGAATGGTTGCAATCGAGGGAAAGATGAATGAGGCCAAGGTACAGGGATATCCTGGACGAAAACCCTTCTCCAGAGTGCTCAGGACCTCAGACTGGGCGAAGGTTTACCTTCCAACAAGACAATGACCCTAAGCACACAGCTAAAATACGAAGGAGTGGCTTCACAACAACTCACAACTGACTGTTCTTGAATGGCCCAGCCAGAGCCCTGACTTAAACCCAATCGAGCATCTTGGCGAGACCTAAAAATGGCTGTCCACCAATTTTTACCATCCAACCTGACAGAACTGGACAGGATCTGCAAGGAGGAATGGCAGAGGATCCCCAAATCCAGGTGTGAAAAAATTGTTGCATCTTTCCCCAAAAGACTCATGGATGTATTAGATCAAAAGGGTGCTTCTACTAAATAATGAGCAAAGGGTCTGAATACTTAGGACCATGTGATTATTTCAGTTTTCTTTTTTAATAAATCTGCAAAAAAATTCAACAATTCTGTGTTTTTCTGTCAAAAATTAGATATATGGGGTGCTGTGTGTACATTAATAAGAAAAAAAATTAACTTAAATGATTTAAGCAAATGGCTGCAATATAACAAAGAGTGAAAAATTTAAGGGGGTCTGAATATTTTCCGTACCCACTGTATATATATGTGACCCTGGAGCACAGAAGCAGTGTTAAGTCTCTGGGGTATATTTGTAGCAATAGCCATAAAATACATTGTATGGGTCAAACTTATAGATTTTTCTTTTATGCCCAAAAATAATTAGGATATTAAGTAAAAGATCATGTTCCATGAAGATATTTAGTAAACTTCCTACCGTAAATATATCAAAACTTAATTTTGGATTACTAGGCTAATTATGCATTGCTAAGAACTTCATTTGGACAACTTTAAAGATGATTTTCTCAATATTTAGATTTTTTGCACCCTCAGATTACAGATATTCAAATAGTTATATCTCAGCCAAATACTATCCTAACAAACAATACATCAGTAGAAAGCTTATTTATTAAGCTTTCAAAAATCTAAAAATTGTCACCTTATCACTGGTTTTGTGCTCCAGGGTCACATATACAGGAGGCTGGATGGACGTGTAGTTACAGACTCTGTCCACTGGATGGCGCAAGAAAACAATGAGACGCAAACCAGCAAAACCAGAGCGAAAAACCAAGGAGCGGAGTATAAATAAAGGCATTTCTCAACACGTGTTCATAGAAAGGTACCCCCAAGTGTTGTCAGGGGACGAACTGCCATGACAGATGTTAGTATGTGATGTCCAGGACAAGGACGGCGGAAGCCGGAGGTCCAGTATTGGACAGAATTAGTCGCGTTTCCTAAGAAACTGATACCACTAACCACACACTAACCAGAAAAGCAAATGGCTGCAGCGGAACGGCTCACAGTGACCCGGCGGCGATATCATGGGACGGGTGTCAGTGCTCGGCGCTCATGATGTTCTCGTGACGCCCCATCTCCTCCAGCACAGCGGCCAGACGGTTCAGATTGCCGTCGGGGAAGTGCTGCGCCTCCCAGAGGTCCAGGATCACACCGGTCGGACTCGACTTGGTGGCAAAGTAGTTGAGATACCTGTGGACGGACGGGAAAGACATGAGGCTGACATGTGACTGACACACAGATTAAAGGGGTCCTATTATGCTTTTTAAATTTTTCAACTTTTTAGTTTGTAATGTTGCTGTTTGAGCATAAAAAAAGATCTGCAAAGTTACAAAGCTCAAAGTCAACTTCAAAAGGAGATATTTTATTTAACAGAAATCACTTTTCAAAAACTACAACGAACGACTCGTTTGGACTACAACGCATATTTCCGGGGATTTGTGATATTACAAATACCGACGAATGGGACGAGACCCTGGTTGAGCTGCAATAGAGAAGGCAACGAGTGTTATCACTACGTCTGAGACACGCTAGCTTTCCCAAGGCAGACGAACTTAGTGGTTACAATCATCCGGGTTTAAATCGCGCTCAAATTGATTTGATTTTGATGCAATATTTACACTGAAGCTCACAGGCAGCTATGGTAAGGGGCATGACATTTCCCGACCAGGCGCCGAGTGCTGCCAATCACAACACACACACTGGCCCAGCTAACCAATCACAGCACACACTGGCCCAAATAACCAATCACAACACACACTGGCCCAACAAACCAATCACAACACACACTGGCCCAGCTAACCAAACACAGCACACACTGGCCCAGCCAACCAAACACAGCACACACTGGCCCAGCCAACCAAACACAGCACACACTGGCCCAGCCAACCAAACACAGCACACACTGGCCCAGCCAACCAAACACAGCACACACTGGCCCAGCCAACCAAACACAGCACACACTGGCCCAGCCAACCAAACACAGCACACACTGGCCCAGCCAACCAATCACAACATTATATAGTAATAACTAACGACTATATACATAAATGTAAAAAAGCAAAACCACAACTAAAATAGAACAATGGTGAACAAAGTATTTGAAAAATGTTATAATGTCCTATATATATAGCTATATATATATATATTATTATATATATATATATATATCTTATAAGTTATTAGGTTTAGGGCCATGGGGTAGGTTAAGGGATCTAAAATATGGTCATACAGAATAAAGCATTAATATGTGCTTTATAAGTACAGCCAATATGCTAGTAATATGCATGCTAATAAGCAACTAGTTTTAAAGGTTAGTTACCAAAAATTTTATTAGCCATAAATACTCCCCTAAAGGCATCCTAGTGGAATGACTTTCTCTTTCAGGCGAATCCGTCGCGCGTTATATTTAAAGTCACAGTCCTACACGGAAGCAGATAGGGCGAGGACGTAGAGGGCAGCGTGCGCAGGCCGACGGGTTGAATCTCGTGGAAAACAAACGTGGTTAACGGAGCAAAGGAAAGCAAAGGTCCTTACTTAGCAAACGAAAAACCGTCTCCTCTTGGCTCATATCCAATCCTCCGACAATCTCTTACAAATCCTTGTGTTGTGCTTCTAATAGTGGACCGTGTTTTGTTTGACTCTCGCTGCACCTTCCGGTTCATCCTTCAGAGCCGGAGCATGCGCACGCTGAACTCAGTACGTCATCCGACGAGCGGCTTCTGTGACAAACAGGCGAGCGCAAGCTAATTAATAGTGATATCCGTTTTGAATATGGATAGTTTCTTACAAAAATGAATGTCAATTCGCTACAGGGGCAATTTGTTCAGCCCCTGGAGCCGTGCGAGACACTTTTTTTTTTATTGGATGGGTGCTTTTTAACTTCTTTTGGACTGATGAACTGCAACACACGCTGACTGCCATTAAACAGCTTGAAAGATCAAAGACATTTTTTATATAACTCCGAGAGATTGCTGAAAGAAGAAAAGTCAAACAACCTCTAGGATGACTTGAGGGTGAGTAATTTATGGGCTAATTTTCATTTTTGTGAAACTCACCTGGAATCGTTAAGAATTGTCCTTAAAATAAAGTGTTACCAAAATTTTAATTAAACAAATAAACGTCTCCAAGCATATAAAGAGTCACGGCGGGACGTCTGGAAACACGTAATGATGTTTTTAAAACCAGTTTTCCTAAATGAGTGTGTTTTCCGACCTAGTATGAGCTCGAAGGTTTTTGATGGTTTTTTTTTTTTTTTTTTTTTTTTTTTTATTTGGTTCCACGAGCAGCTCCTCCGATACATTTACACCTCCGTGAAGAGAAACGCAGCAGGAGAGGATGCTGGGAAAACTGTGAGCGGAGACAGTGACAAATACAAATACAGGCGGCTAGAGAGCAGGGGTGGGGCGGCATGGCTGGCCGCTCGGCATGCTGGGATAGATAAGACCCCTGCTGAGATGAGTGAAAACACAGAGACACGCGACATGCCGGCCAGGAGAGGAAAACCACTGCAGGATGTCATGTGACCTTCTGCTGAACATCAGTGTTGGTGTCAAACTTGTGATTGTTCATGAAATTTATAACATGATTAATTAGCAGAGAAGAACTATACATGTGCACTGAAATATGAACACAAACTAAATGACTTTTCCAATCAACTGATTTAATGACTCTCAAATCTGACGGTTAAACGATTAAACTGAAGCAGCCAATCAGACACGAGGCTGCCATCAGATTGACACTTACATTAACCAATCACAGCAGACTTTCTGAATTTTCTGATAAAATGTGTCAATTTAGGCAGATAGAAATTTGGTGGTGTAAAATAATATAAAAAAATAATATATGCTAACCGTTAAAACAAACAAAAATAAAAATGCAAACAAAAAAACATATTGAAAAAAATTAAGTTAAAATTAAATTAAGAACTAAAGTAAAAAACATTGAAACAAACAAAACAATCATAAAAAATAAAAAAAACCTATTGAAAATATGAAAGTTTTAAATAATATGAAAAAATTAAACACTAAAACAGTTAATCTGTTGATTAAAACAGAATATGTACAACAGAGAATTTTAAATAAAACCTACTAAAAATATTAAATAAAATAAACTTTAAAACAATTCAATTTAAATCCAATTAAACATTAAAACAAACAAGAACTGGAAAAAAAAGCTATCAAAAACATTACTTTTTTTTTTTAAGTAGAAAAAAAACTTTACAGTAAAAACTACTTTACAGTAGTGAAAAAAATATCGAAAATGTGAAATAAACTTTCAAATAAAGTTTGAAAAAAACCAAACATTAAAAGACATTATATATACTGTATATATATATATACATATGTACAGTTAGTTCCATTCCTCGACTCTGATTGGTCAGCAGCTGTGTTTTATTCATGGTTCAGCACAGCTATGACCGCTTCACCCAACGGTTCTGTGTATCACGAGCAACACACTTAGCAACATAATGACTCAGGTATGATTCTGTATGTCCATCAGTTTATACTGTAATGACGCTTGCAAACTCGCGCTGTGCCGCGAATCGGTCTGTTTTAAAACTAAAAGACGGAAAACAGACGTGTCCTCATGCTGAGAGATAAGCAGATGTACATGTGTGAGAAAATATCATATAAGGTGTTAAAAATATAAATGACACAGCGGATGATAAGAGCTCCTATTCTCTGTTTTTATTTAAGCTCCATTAGATGAGGCATGTTCGGAGCATTCTCTTGCATTCTCTTTACTGCTGCTGTCAGGAACTGTTTTTTAGCGGAAGGACAGGTTCCTAATATCTACTGTATATATTGTAATAACTCTGAATAGTCGTCGGCGGTCTGACCTGTCCAGGTTGAGTTTGTGCGCCAGCATCCTCCAGTCGTTCCCGCGGGTCTGCGGCGCGTCCAGACTCCCACACAGCTTCTGCCGGATGGACAGCGGGATCCGGAAGGCGTTGGGACCCACCAGTGTGGTGATGTTACTGGCCGGATCCAGAAGAGACGTGTCGATGCACTGAGAGTCCTGAGCAAACACACCACAACAAACTACATCAGTGTGCTTTCATCCCTCAATTCATTTACACTTCTGATGAAATGTTTACAATATTTTATTTCCCCTAAAAATAGTTATAAATAGAAATACTATATATGATAAATAAAAAAAAAGAAAGGGTAAAAATAAGTAAATGAATAAGCCAATATATATATATATATGTGTGTGTGTGTGTCAACAAATTTATAAAAATGATTACACTGTTATAATAAATACATATATAAAATTATTATATTAATTATCAATCTAAAAGTGTTCTGATATCCATGATAAAAACACATAAAAATATAGAAATATAAAGATACAATCAAATTATGCTGATAATAATAATAATAAAACATCAAATATTTACTAAATGTTATATAAATAAATCATATGGAAAACATGTTTTAATTTTTAAAACACACACATGCATTATATATTTTAATTCAAATATTTTGTAAAAATACATGATATATTATTATTAATTATTCAGCCCTTCAGACTGAATTTTGTTTCCCGAGTTTAAAAGATGCAATCATTTTACGCATTAGAATAAACTGACAATAAAGGAGAAGCAGAAAGTGAGTTCCTGCAGGAGAGAGACGACGAAGCGGCTCTGAGCGCGAGATAGCACGGACTTTATGAAGCAATTAGTGGAGGACAACGAGCGTTCAGCCATCAGAAAGTGCCGTTCACTCTCTATCAGACGTCCTCCTGCTCAAATGTCAGTGGGATCTGATTCTGATGAGCATCTTACGCAGAACAGCTCTGAATCCAGAACGGCTTTAACGCGCGCCTCCTCAGAGGCAGAGAAACGTCCGTCTGATCCGCGACAGACGCTTGAGTCAGAGTGAGACCTCACCAGGAACATCTCATCACACTTACAAACATCTGCTCAAAAGCAGTGTTATTTGAAGCAGTGATATTTTAGTAAAGTTAATAAACTATTACAGTTTTTAGTCATATTTATATTTATGTAGATATTAATTTTTACTGATTTTAGTACTTTATTTAATAAATTAAAAAAAAATCTATATTTTAGTACAACAAAAATTAGAAATGTTAACTTGTAACATTCTAAATTTTAGTTAACATTTATTTTATTTCAAGTAACAAAAAATTATTGTCTTCATCGTTTTTTATTTCGTTTTTTTTTTTTTTTAGTTATGTCGACCTCATAAATGAGAAATATTGCCTTGGCAACTGGCTGAACATTTTTTTTTTTTTTTTTTTTTGTTAAACGTTTCTTTTATTTCAAGCAATAATATTTAATTATTTAATTGGATATATTTGTGCTAATGTTCTAGTTAACACAATAGCCATGGTATCAGTGCTGTGGGAACCAGTTGAGTCCTCTGCACAATGTGACTTTTTGCTGCAGCCTGAAATTGAACTGCTGTTTTGTCTGGTCAGAGGAGAACTGACCCCCGACTGAGCCTGGTTTCTCCCAAGGTTTTTTCTTCATTCTGTCACCGATGGAGTTTTGGTTCCTCTGGCTTGCTTAGTTGGGGACACTTAATATCCAGTGATATCGTCGACTTGATTGCACAGATACTATTTAAACTGAGCTGGATGATGAAATCACTGAATTCAATGATGAACTGTCTTTAACTGAAAATTGAGTGTTTACTATTGTCTTTTTGCATTTTTGACACACTATTTTCCTAATTAATGCTTTACAGTTGCTTTGACAACAATCTGTGTTGTTAAAAGCGCTATATAAAAACGGTGACTTGACTTACTGTTTGGTAGTGAAGTGTGTTTGTGCATTTCTCTTGCGGTGATGTTTTAATGTAAGCGTGTCTGAGTGCTGTGTTTGAGCGACTGACCTCAGATAGTGTGCTGTTGAGCTGGAATATCTGTCCTTCTCCCTCCACCTGTCGCACACACAGCTTGCAGGAGAGCTCGAGTGTGGCGGCGCTGAAGCGCTCCAGAGTGAAGGTGCAGTGCAGGTTCCTCTGAGAGCCACTCCACACCTGCTGGAACGCCAGCTCCTGCCACACAAACACAGGGCCATGGACACACACACACACACAACAAACACACACAAAACACACAGAGGACAGCATCAGCACTAGCACAAACACGAGTAGATACTGGAGCAAAGGCGTGACTTGACCCCCCAAACCTGTTAATATATTCCATGCTATCCAAAAAATATAAGCTGCACTGGGCAGTTTTACAAAAGCTTTTCTTTCAGGTTTTTTATTATTATTATTTTTTTAATGACACATATACTACATTTTGTTAAATTATAGGATAAATTGAATAACAAAAATTAAATAAGTTAAAAAAGTTGAAAATAGTGATGAAACAGCAGCATTTAAGCAAAATAATAAATACAATATTAATATAACTATTTTACCGAAAAAGAAGTTTAACCAGGTCAAAGGTTATTTCAATCAAATAAAAAATATAATAATAATAAAAAGTGGACTTTTTTATGACTACGCATTCTCGGTTTTTTTATTTAAATTTTTGCATTTTATTTCATATTTTCAACAGATTTTATTTTAATTGTTTGGTTGTTTGTTTTAATGACACTGATGCAACTCATCTATTACACTTAAAAATAATGTAAATCACCAGTAAATAAAACTAAATGTTTATTTCTTTAATAACCATTATAATCACTAAAAACTTGTATTTTAGTTCCTCGCACTCCATTAACAAATCCTTAAATTGAACAGTTTTCAGCACACGGCAGGAATGAAAAAATGATATCAACCAAAACATAATTATATTGGCATCATTACATTAAACATTTATTATAAATGCCACGTCTATATATGCCTTTACACATTTAATTAAAAAATAAAACACTAGAATTATTTGTATTGGTGTAGTCATTATTATATTACATTTCAACAGTTGTTTATATACAATAATACATTTGATATAATGTGGAATATAAGAAAAAATTTCAATTATAGAATTAATTAATATTTAACAAAAAAATATATAAGGAATTCTGTAATTTATAGTGTTAATTCATATATGTAAGTTTAATTAAATGGAAAACACACACACACACACACAAAGTATACACTATAATAATAAACTAGTATGTGCTATACTATGCTTTATAATATTATAATATGTTTTGCATGACTGGCATCAACTGCATTATAAAGTCAGATGGTAAAACGCTAATTTCTATTCTGGAGAATCTGTGAGTACCTGGTATTTGGCGATGAGTTTGCTCTTCCAGAGAGTGTGTGGGACGTCGTGCAGCGACAGACGCAGGTTGTGTGTGCTGTCCTTGAAGTTCAGAGACTTGGGCTCATCCAGCAGCTTCGACCATCTGCTTCCCATCTGAGCCCTCCTGCAAGGACACACACACACACAACACACAAACACACCCACACAGGAAGTCCGTCAGCGCTCAGCCGGAACACACACGTCAGCTCACACTCAGTCTGCGCTTTAGTGGGACGTGCGGCGGGTTCATGCGTCCAGGGCTCTGAGAAATCATATTCATATCATTCTTTATATTCAGTTGCCTGCTGACACCTACACTACATCTGCTGCTGACGCCCACACACACACACACACACACACGCACACAAACACACACACACACACACACACACTCACTCAATCACACACACACTAACACACTAACTCACACACTCACAAATATAAATACACACTCGTATTCCTAACATGATGGCGTAATGGTTTTTATACTGTACAAAAAAAATTTTCTATCGCCCTACACCAACCCTACCCCTAAACCTACCCCTCACAGAAAACTACTGGCAATTTTGGTGTGTGTGTGAGTGTGTGTGTGTGCGCGTTTTTGTGACAAATGAGGACATACATTTGTATAATGACAAAGGTATGACAGGTATTACAAGGAGAAGGTGACTTTTCAGGACATTACCGCATGTCCCCACTTTTCAAAACGCTTATAAATCACACAGAATGGAGGTTATTGAAAATCTGAAATAGCACAAAGACTCCTGTAAGGGGTAGGTTTAGAGGTAGGGTTGGTGTAGGGCAATAGAATATACGGTCTGTACAGTATAAAAACCATTACGCCTATGGAGAGTCCCCACTTTCCACAAAAACAAACCTGTGTGTGTGTGAGAGAGTGTCTGTGTGAGTGTGTGTGTGTGTGAGTGAGTGAGTGAGTGAAAGTGAGTGTGTGTGTGTGTGAGTGGGAGTTGTGTGTTTTTGGTGGGTGTGTGAGTGACGTGAGGCAGAGTGTGTGTGTGCGAGTGTGTGAGTGTGTGTGTGAGTGAGTGTGTGCGTGTGTGTGTGGGAGTGAGTGAGTGTGTGTTAGGTGTGTGAGGGTGTGGTTAGGGGTGGGGGACCGGGAGTGTGGTTAGTGTGTGTGTTGAGTGAGGAGTGAGGTGAGTGTGAGTGAGTGAGTGAGTGAGTGAACGAGTGAGTGAGTGAGTGCGTGTGTTTGTGTGTGTGGGCGTCAGCAGCAGATGTAGTGTAGGTGTCAGTAGGCATCTGAATATAAAGAATGATATGAATATGATTTCTCTGAGCCTTTTTGTGTTCAACAGAAAGAATGAAGCTCTCAGGCTTGGAACAAGTGGAGGGTTGGAGTAAAATGATGACAATTTCATTATGGAAGTGAACTAATCCTTTAATTAAGCAGAGGGAATCAAATGAATCACTGAATCATTTCTGGAGTGGTCCTTTAACATGAATCACCTGAATTAAGTGATTCACTCAAATGAATCTTCCTAATGTGCCATATGACAGGACAGTTTATGAAAGAGTGACTGTGCTGTAAAGCTGCGTGCGCGACACAATGTGACCAGAGTGGTGTTTAGTTGAACTGCTTCGAGGGTCTGCTGACCTTGAGCGCGTCCTGCATATCGTCCAGACAGTAGACTCTGATGTTGTACTCCAGGATGGTGCAGCTGACCGGGCCGAAGATGGCCAGCTTGAGTCTCTTGGTGGCGGCGGCGCTGACCGACTGACCCCCCAGACGACGGCCAGGTTCTCCGTACCGGAGTGACAGATTCCTCATCCAGTCTGAATATAGCAGGGAAGGGTTAACGTTCTCCTCACCCACACACCACGTGCACACACACACACACACACACACACACACAGGTACCAGCTTCAGTGATGTTTTCAAAGCTGTAAAAAGTGTCGCAGCTACAATTTAGTTCCTTTTCACAGATATGGCATATATATTAATTCACACTTAAAGGGTTAGTTCACCCAAAAATGAAAATTAGTCCATAAATTACTCACCCTCAAGTCATCCTAGACGAATCCAGTCTATATTAAAAATGGTCTCTGATATTTCAAGCTGTTTCATGGCACTCAGCGGGTGTTGCATGCATCAGTCCAAAAGAAGTTAAATAAAAAGCGCCCATCCATAAAAACGGTCTCACACGGCTCCGGGGGGTGAACAAGGCCTCGAGAGAATCAATGTGTTTTTGTAAGAAGTTTTGCAAGCAATTTTTTGAATATGGATATTTTTCTTACAAAAACGCATCAAGTCGCTACAGGAGGCCTTTGTTCACCCCCCGGAGCGGTGTGAGACACTTTTTCTATGGATGGGCACATTTTAATTAAGTGCTTTAGGACTGATGCATGCAACACCAGCTGAATGCCATGAAACAGCTTGAAAGATCAAAAACAATTTTTAATATAACTCCGACGGATTCGTCTGAAAGAAGAAAGTCACATACACCTAGGATGACTTGAGGGTGAGGAATTTATGGACTAATTTTAATTTTTGGGTTAACTAACCCTGTATTTAGTCAGAGTGGCCGCAAGTAAACCATTAGTAGGCTGATCAGGCCCGGCACTGCCCCCCAGTTTTCTTAACGAACGTTAATTATTTAATTAGTTAATGGATCATTAATTGGAGGAGCATGGGCGCACCGTATGAGCGCATCAAAAAGTGTATGCCATCAAAGTAAGCTACCGTAAGACGATTCACAACAATAAAATAAAATAAAATAAAATAAATCAATCAATTAAATAATTTTACAATGTATTTTATATTTATATAAAAAATGTAATTAACACATTTATTATAAGTTTTTATATTACACCAATGAGATTCGAGTTAATATTGTTATTTTATCATCTTAATATGCAAATATATAATATGATGCTAATTTTATATTAGTAGATTTATATCTAATAATATGTTATTATATATAATGGAAAACAGACAACAAATTTAATAATACTATTTTACTATATATATATGCTAATATAATAAAAAATATGTAATTTCTTATATGAAATATATCATTTTTTAATAAAAATAAACATTTCGTAAAAGCACTTGTTTTGATTTTTAAAAAGTAATGCGTGCTTATTAATTTGACTAGTTAATGGATTTATGAAAAACTGTGTGAATATTATGCAAATGTATCCTTTATTTTGGAAACAACAAAGACAACGGTTTTATATTTTATATTAGATGTTAATAGGTTTGTATATTATAATTTTTTCACATTGAGTTTTTTATGATGCGCTCCAGCTTCGTGTCTGAGTACTCATATGGCCACCAACAGTGTGTATTAACCGGACCCTTAATTCATGAACAGTAGAATGAATACACTGCGTCCAGGCTGTGGTGTGTGTGTGTGTGTGGTGTGTGTGTGTGTGTGTGTGTGTGTGTGTGTGCTGGCTGTGATGTGTGGGTGTGTGTTCAGCAGAGCGTCTGAGGCAGGGCCCTGCTCTCGGTGACCTCCTGACCTCATGTTCATTGCTGGTTTGAGGCCGTCTCTCATACGGTCGTTGCGCCGGTGCGCTCGAAGCTGCCTCGCATGAGATCCACGCTGTCATTAATTCATCCCATTCCGGAGGAGAGGAAGAGGAAGTAAGAGAATTTATCGTCGGCGTGGCGGGTAAACAGCGCTATTATGGACTGGCCAATTAAGCTCCACCTATACGGGGGGAGATGCCGGGTTTGAGAGCGTTAGCGGATAATTTAGCAAAAAGGATAGAACGACTGGGCTAAATGCCTTCCAGAATGATTTAGTTACTCCAGCTCTCAGGCGATTCATTCAAGCGCGCTCGTATCTCAAAAACCACAAACCCAAGCAACAGAACGCCACAAATTCATGGATTGTTTTTATATAATATTTTCTAATAACACTTATATATAATATGAAAACGTTTATTATTATGAATATTATATCCTTATACTGTATCTAAAATGATAATTAAGGTAATTTTTTTAATTCCATTTATATATTATTTTTGTATTTAAATTATAACATCATATAATAAATTTAAACCATTTTTAATAATGCACATGTAAATTATGTAAGGAAATTAATAATGTTTCTATTGAATGGATTTACGGAGAAACGTATGTGAATTTTATGTATTCTATCTTTGTGATATAAAAATATAATTATAACCAATAGGTATTACATAATTATTTATTTTAATTGAATCTTGTAAAAATGAAAATAAATTCCATCTTACTTGTGATATAAATATATATATTACAATACTTATTTATATTATTAATACTATTATGATATCAATCTTCTAGATTTTTTTAATTAAGTGTTTGATTGCTATTAATTTCACTATTGAACGGATTTATGGAAACTTCTATTTTATAGTTATGTAAATTTATTTTTTTATCTTTGTGAGCCAGTGCTGCTTTTTATCTTCAGAGTCGACGCAAATGTTTTGGAAAATAGACTCTGGAGAAAAAGACAGAAATGCTCAAAAAATGAAACACATTTTGTGAACAGCGCTCGGCTAACACATCAAATCAAAGAGTCGGCTGCGCTCAGCGTGATGCGAGTGGGAGAATAATATTTACAGTGCAGAGAAATGCGTGTGGAAATGACTGGTCTCTCGTCAGGATGGAGATGTATTTTGACACGCCACATCATTGGTGGGAAAGCAATATTTACTAGCCAAGTGTAATCAAACACACTCATCATTGCCGGGGCAAAGGAAAGAGCTCCTCTACGACGGATATGACTGAGCGCCTGTCAAGACTCAGATGCAATCGATAGTTATTTCTTTGTTTAAAGGTCCAGATGCATCTGTGGCGTTATTGCCTGGGCATCTATCACAGTCACATCTGTCTGTAACGGCATATTTCTCATACGCTGCGTGCGAAGAACAACAGCATGTGAGGAAAATTCAGTGCTGCTGAAACCTGGAAATACAGACTTTTTGCAAGATGAATATTCTCATCGCTTAAAGGAAAAGTGCAGTCAAAAATGCATCATGATTAAGTCATATGATTTATGAAATTGAAGTTGTTGAAATGAAATGCATGAAAATCCATTGCATAAATGAATGCAATTTTAAATAAGCACGAGTATGGATTCATTAATAGGTTGATTCACACTATAAAATGTCAAGTCATCTGATTTTTTTAAATGAGAGAATTTTTTATGCATGCATGTGCATGAGTCATATGGATTCATTAATAGGTTGATTCCCAAAAAACAGCATAAAAGTATCAAATCATATGATAGTTTTATGAGAAATGAACTTGACATTTAAATCGTTATACATTAAGTGCATGAAAATGCATTGCATAAATGAATGCAGCACACCTTAATTGAATACGCATGAGTCACATGGATTCAATAAACACACATAAACATTTCAAGTCATGTGATATGTTTTAAAAAACTGAAATTGAAGTCGTTATGCATTAGGTGTATGAAAATGCATTGCATAAATGAATGCACAACACCCATTTTGAATATACATATGGTCTCATTAATAGGTTGATTCACACTATAAATGTCAAGTCGTGTGATTTTTTTTAAATGAGAGAAACAAACAGAAATTGAAGTCGTCATGCATTAAGTGCATGAAAATGCATTGCATAAATGAATGCAGCAAACCTGATTTGAATATGCATGAGCATGCATGAGTCATATGGATTACAGTTATGATACTTTTATGGTGTTTTTTCTCATTTCCTGAAGCTTGACAGCATCCACCTCCACTCGTTTTCAATTTTAGGTCAACTACTCCTTTCAGCCTGATTCTCTTTTTCTGTGCCGGTGTCAGCTGACCAGGTCTTTTCTGCGCGTGCGTTGACAGGAAGTAGAAAACAGGATTCTTCATTCTAAATCAAATTTCCATTCAATTTAGAGCCAAATTGAAGAATGCATCGAAGGCAAACAAACATCTATTTTTCTCTGGATCAGATTATGCATGCACGCAGGGAACAAGCTGAATGATGAAAACTGTACGACGGACCGCAGCGTCTCTGGGCAACAGGAAGCGCTCATTATTTCAGGCCAAAGAGAGCGAGAAACTGAGGGAAGAGCGCGGGATGAAATACATTTGACAAGAGTTTATCTCATCTGAAGACAACAGGACGCCGCTCTCCTCATGAACGGCTGAAGGCGATCCAAGACTGCTTCATCTTTGATTAGAGGAGACAAGGTCACAGACTGTTGCTAAGCAGCTCAAAAGCAGTGCGGCTCTCTGGGGAGAGCAATGAAGAGTCACACTGATGGTGGAGAGGAGCTTTGACAGCTGCTGGGAGCCAAACTAAAGAGACGAGTGTGTGCGCAGCACTGACACCACAGCTGAAACACTGCTGGTCCTTCGGCTTGATTTTCCCAAAGTCACAGTGAGCAAGTGTCATATGCCACTAAACCACAAGTCCTGCTGGACCATATATATATATAGTAATATCTAATTATCTAATTGTAGGTGAATAAATGAACTCTTGTTTTACATACTATTAATTGAAAAATTGAAAACAGAAATATCTGCTAATTCACAGTGAAAATAATTTGGTCTGTTCAGTGTTATTTTAGTATTACTTACTATTATACTATTTAATAATATTTTAATGACCTTTTATTTTCCTATTTTTAAGTAACTTTAAGAAAGTTTTTATGTGTGTTTTCTCGTTTTTATTTGCTTTTGCATTTTATTTTCATATCAATTTAATTTTAGCAATTGTAATACTTTAGCAATTAGAATTTTAAGCGTAACATTTCTACTTTTATTTACGTTTCAAGTTTAAGTTATTCAATAATATTACTGTATATTTTAATTTATTTCAATGACAGAAACAATTGTATTTGTTATTATATTATATATTACATTATAATAGTGCTTAAATTATACAAGGATTATATATTAGATTATATGTGGCTTTTGTCATTTTTATTAATTATTATTATTATTACTTTTTTGTTTTGTTTTGTAATTGTTTATTTATTTTTTTTCTTATACATAGTTCTTATATTTATTTTTATTCATTCATTCTCTTTCTTTCTTTAATAAAAGCTAATTAGGTGCTTTAGTGCTTTAACTTATTCATCCAGTTGGCTGTCAAAGCATCATTTCTAATATTAAATGTTTATCAAGTTTGTTTGTTATTTAAGTCATTTATTAATGTAACATTAATATTTTATTTTATTTCAGCCTCATTTCATTTAATGAGAGAGAAAAAAAAAAAGTTTTACTTTTAATTAAGAATAACAACACGGAGTCTGTCACTGCAAAAGCGTATCAAACGGTGCTACCAATAGTCTAATTCAGCGATCATGATTGTGCCACAATATTCTTGAAGTAGCACAGAGCTCCATCTGAATACCACGGTAAATGAATACGGTCCTCATTCAGTCCCAGTGTACGCATCTGAGAGCCCCTGACCGTAGTGCGTCTGTCTGTCTGTGAGTGAGTTGCTTTGAGGACGAGGGCTAATGAACTGGCCAGCACTGTGTTTGCGTGTGATAATAATAATAGAGGACAGTTCACAGCTACGCCCTCCACTCGCTCACATAACCACCTGCTCCTGGTTAATGACGAGGCCAGTGGGTGGCTGCTATCACAAACTCGTCCCGCATGCAGCGGCCGTCTGGCTGATAACAGGCTGCTCTTCTTCCTAATTAACTGAGGGTTTGTGTTGAGCAGGACCCGCGGGTCGTCCGGTCTGATTTTTGGGCAGCAGCGAGCGTCCCGGCCGTCTGATATCCAACAGGACACCGGTTGGATCTCCGCAGGGGGTCACACGCGTTACGCATGTAAACACATCACGCTCACACAAACAGACCAGAGCAACACGTCTGACCTCGGCTGCTTCAGTCCAATCAAAGTCAAAACAGACGCGGGATATTAATAGAAAAACCAGTGCAACAAGTCTGCCAAACAGACCAGAGCAACACGTCTGACCTCGGCTGCTTCAGTCCAATCAAAGTCAAAACAGACGCGGGATATTAATAGAAAAACCAGTGCAACAAGTCTGCTGTGGAAATGGAAGGCTTCGCTAGTTTTTATTAGTATTTTAATTTTATAGTTTATTTTGTAAATAATATTTTCTCATTTTTGTATGTCTAAATTTTTTTATTAATTATTTCAGTATTATACATGCATACACACATTATATATATATATATATAGCTGAAATAAAGTTAGTTTCACATTTAGAATGGGACCATTATCAGAAATATCCAAGTAACGATTAAAACAATATATATATATAATATATTAAAATTAATGGTTTTGATTAAATTTTTTAATTTTTTAAAGAAATAGAATTCTAGCTTTTATTATTTTTTTGAACTAGTTTTAGTTTCCTATTTTCATTAAATTTTGTTTAGATTTTAATAAATATTTTAGTAATGTTTTATTATTTTTGCTAAGTATGTCCTATATAGCATTGTTATATATACAGTATATATACATATTATTTATATGATAACATTTATTGATTTTTACATTTTAATTTCACTTAAATGTTTTATTATTTTAATACATAGTATGTATGCATGTTATGTATATATTTATTTGTTTGTTTGTAGGTTTTATTTTCAGTTAACAGCAGCTAGCCTGGGTCCTGCCTTTCAGGTCTTTATGCCCATGACATTCACCACATCAACCTGAAAACTATAGTTTTATTGAGAATCCGAGCTCAAGAAGCTGAATTTATGAGACCAAGTGCATCAAATTACAAAATACTACTAATTTGATGTGTTTTCAGGGTTCTCACACTTTTTGAGTTGCCCATCATTTTCCATGATCATTCACACGAGCAGTAATTTTTTTTTCCCCCCCCCACAGTATGTCTGTGTGGCTCCGCCCACTCACCTCCCACTGGCCCTGCTGTGATTGGCTCTTGAGCTGAATGAGCCAGTCCTCGCTGTCGGCCTCGGCGCAGTGGTGCATGGTGATGATGACGGGTCGGGTCAGGAGAGCTCCAGCAGGACCGCAGCTGACCACCGGACTCAGGACCGTCTCCTGTGTGTCGTCCACCTGCGGCCTGACACACACACACACAACACCACACACACACACACACACCACCACACACAACACACACCCACACCCAACACACACACACACACACCCAGAGACTACATACAGACAGACACACACAGACAGACACAGACAGACAGACACACACACACAATATAGGACACACACACACAGCAGACATATACACACACACACACACACAGAGAGCAGACCGTCAGTACACACACACACCATACAGACACAGACGACACAGACACCAGAACGACAGACAGAGACACACACACACAGACAGACAGATACACACACACACACACAGACACAGACAGACCGACAGACCGAACACAGACACACACATAGTACCCACACAGACACCACACAGACAGAACAGACAGACAGACAGACAGACAGATACCGAGACTAGCAGACAGACCGACGACACACACAGACAGACCACAGACACACACACAAACACACACAAACAGACACACACACACAAACAAACACACACACACCACACCACACACCCCACCACACACGACACATACAGACAGACAGACAGACCCACACACACAGACAGACACCCACACACACACACACACAAACACCAAACACACACACACACACAAACAAAAAAAAAAAAAAAACACACACACACACACAAAACACACACACACCACACACACACACCACACACACACAGACAGACAGACAGACACACACACACACACAGACACACACACACACACACACACACACAGACAGACAGACACACACACACACAAACAGAGACACACACACACACAGACACACAAACAGACACACACACACACACACACACACACACAGACACAGACACACACAGACATACAGAGACACACACACACAGAAGACAGGACAGACACAGACGGACAGACAGACATACGGACAGACAGACGGACGGACAGACAGAGACAGACAGACAGACTCACACACACACACACACACACACACACACACGTGATTCGGCTTTCAAAACACACCTAATTACTGACATAGACACCATTTTTATAGCAATTACTTTCCACATTTTTTTTGTATAGCAGTTTGTGTTTGGTGTGCAGTAGTTGACTGCATGACTACTGACTCGTTTGTGCTCGTTTTATCATCTGAGATTGTAACTGACAAGCTTCATGAGGAGGTGAGCAATGAAAGAGCCGCTCTGAGCAGCGAGACTGTGGTAACGATGAGCGTCTTCACGGCACTAACGCCCAGAATCCCCTCGTTAGGCTGTTTGTCAGCGGGGGGACGTTACCTCATGCTCTCCTTCCTGTGAACCGTCACGAACATCTCATAGACGCGGCCCTGAGGAATGGCCCCCGCTGGCACCAGCAAGCTCACGTAGCCGTGTGATACAAACACACACACACACACAACCCAACCCACACCGTCAGTCTGCCAGCCGGTGACCTCTGTGACCCGCGTGTGTCACACACTCCAGCACTCAGAGCTAAAGCCCCATCATCAGACTCTCACACGCGAGTGTTTTCCAGTGCACGGCTGATTAATTCCTCCAGTCTCACTGACGCTCATTGATTTCTCGTGTCCTTCACCTGAACTTCCTTCGAGCGACCGTCACTCACCAACAACCCAGAAGAAACGCAGCGGCACTCACACACACTTCATGTTCCTGCTCTTATTGGCAACCATTCGTCAGTGCATGCTATTTTTTTTTATTAATTTTCCTTTAATACAAGTGATGAGTGCAACTATCACACGTCAGCAACAAACAAACAAACAACAGTAAAATCTAATATAATAATACATTTTAGATCACTTAATTAATAATAATACTAAGATGTTTATATATAATATATATAAAATAAAAATAAACTAATTCCACATAATAATAATAATATATCTAGGATCACTTAACTAAATATAATAATACTAAAATGTATTATATTAGATATATATATAGATATAATACATTTATTTAAATATTGAAAACAAAAAAAAAATTATCTATATATATATATATATATATAATATAATAAATTCCACATAAAATAATATACTTCTATATCACTTACTAAATATATAATCTAAAATATTAGATAATAAATTATATTCAATCTGCATAACACAATAATTAAATATATTAAATATAAAATAAACACCCTAATAATAATAATAAAACACATTCCCGTGAATTTATTATTTAACATATAACAAAAACATGTCGGCTCAGTTCTCAGTACCCAGACTCTGCCAGTAACTGGCTAAGAGTAACCATTATATTATATTATACTTACACTTACTCAATACAGCATTACAACTTCTAAATATGTGTATTAACGACTCCTTCCGTTTTGATAGAAACCAGAGCTTTGATCATTTGTTTTTCCACAAAATGACTTGTTCCCTTAAAATCTTAAGATGGCATTCTTCCACTAAAAGAAAATACATATTTTAAACAGTGTCTTGTTAAGTCTTTACAACATTAAATAAACCCTGTCTCTTTCTTTTATCAATATGATACAACTAAAGACTCTTCAGAGATATGAAGGATGCAGTACTACTCTATAGGTACTCAAGATTAACATGAGATTGGGTGAAACTGTGTGTTATCTCCCCTTTAACTGTGCGCGCATGCAGCGCCGGCGCAATCATTACTCGGCGCAAGAAACTACTCCTTTTAGTCCTAAAGATAATCAGAATTGTAAAAGGTTTGCCTTTATTTGTGTACATTCACAATAAAAACAAATCTTTGTGCTTTTGTAAAATAAGCCTAAAGAAAAATAGGATGCCGCTTTCTGCCGTCTTGGTTTCTTTTCGCGCAGCACAAAAATGAACCGAAGCTCTGCATATAGGCTACTTGTTACAGTTTTTCTTTCATTTTCTTAATTTATTATTTAAGTAAAAATATGTTTCTCGTATAGGCTTATTTATTCGTTATATAGGCTACAGGCTACCGCTCGCAGAAGCGCTGCAGGTGTGTATATGATGGCCATGTGAATCCTCATGTTCTGTTGTTTGCTGCTTTTTGCGCGTGTAAAATTAATCCCCGGGAAACAAATGTTAGTATTTTTAACAGGTCACAGACACTTTTCCTTTCTAATTTAATTCATTGTGGATTAGCGGTTTATCATCATTAACGAGCATTGGTTGTCGGTTAGGAAAAATAACCGAAATGAACATCCCTACTTTAAACACTGCTTCTGGCTAATTTATGAGCTGCGCTGCTCTCGCGGGAGCCGTAAAGCTCAGCAGAAGCGTTCAGTGAGACGCAGAGATCCATAGCAAAGTAAATGCTGTGCTAATATGGGTGAATATGAATTTCATGCTTCTTAAAAGACTCATATGATGTTTTAAAATAAGAGTTTGATGCCCAGAGATCAGAGATTCTCTCCAGTCGATCCAGAGCATTTACTGAAACTGAGCTGCAAAATTCATAAACATGAGCTCATTAACATATGACCGCCCACATTTACATAACATGTTAGATGAAAAACCTTAAACTTTAAATTTAGATATGTTAACTGAAAAAAAGTGTAAAAACTGGAAAGTAAACCTAAAAAGCCATATTTAAAAAACAAAAAATAATAAATATGACAAAATTACAAAACAAAATTGCTGTAACAAACTAAATTTAAAAAAATGAAACATTCAAATAAAATAGATTATATTATATTTCATATGTATAAAATACTACAATATATATAAAAATAACATTTTATAAATCAACAACTATTAAAAAAAAGAAATCAAGTTTAAATATAATATAAATATTAGAATATTAAATAAATAACTTCCCCAAAACCCTCCAGGTCAAAAGGACTTTTTTTATTTTTTTAAACGATAGGCTTTTTATTTCATCCATCCCATATATTTCGTCATATCGCACAGCCCTACTTTAAAAGTATTTTTCCTGTTTTTAACTGACCTGAGTTGGGCACGATCAGATGGCCCCCGAGGGCGTTGAAGGAGCCGAAGGCGGTGCACGAGGGGTCCCAGGAGCGCAGCAGTGTCTGTGTGCGGCGGCTGATGGTGTCGCTGTCGATCAGCGTGTGCGAGAGCTTGGAGGAGATGTCGGACAGGTCCTCCTGCGGCGTCACCAGACCGGACGAGTTGTACACCTTGATCTTCAGGTTGGGCAGAGGGTCCAGCAGGGGAGAGTTGGTCATGGGGATCTTATCAGCGACGTCGTGCAGAGCGTAAACGGGACCTCTGTACATGGCAGCAGCCGAGGTCAGGTCCGGAGGAGCCGTCAGCAGATCCGCTACACACACAAATACAATTCAGATACAGATCAAATACAGTTTATAGAACGGAGAGTTCCGGTGCTTGATTCTGATTGGCTGAGCCGCGTTCGAAGCTGTTGTAAATGACTCTACAAAGTAACCAACACCTTTGTTTTACGTCTGTGTTTGCTCGGCAACCACTTTGTAGCAACCACAACTGTTTCTGAGGAGCTACATTGTTTGGTGGAAGAATACTGTGTTTATTAATATCATTACACTTTATTTGCTCCGTTTTATTTTGTGAAATTACTGACTGGAAAGCAAACATAAAAAGCAGAATTTAACACAAAAAAAAAAGAATAAATATGACAAATAAATAAAATCAACAATTAAATAAAAGCTCATTCAAAAATTATAGCATTCATTTATTCATATTGATGAACTACTATAAAAAGTATATTAATACTGAAACTAAAATGAAAATAAAAAAAAAATTAGAAAAGATGTAAAGAAGAGTTTAACTGGAATAATAAACACAGAAACCGAAATGAACTTAAATAGTGATACTTCAAAATAAAAACAAAAAAGGAAGACAAAAGGCACATAACTTAATATATGCAAGCTTAAATAAAATAAATCGAAACAATAAAAATAATTATATTAATTTAATAAAATACTACAATATTATATAACTAATAATTTATAATAAAAACAAACTATTAAAACTATTTTGTTCATTTAAATTAAGCTGAAATAAAATATAAATATTAGAATATTAATTAAAACGTTTTAAGTTTTAACAGTAGAATTAAAAATAGAATTAAAACAACAAAACGACCCTAAAGAGTAAGACAAAAAGCACATGACAAAAGAACTGTACAAAACTAAATTTAAAATGCGAACTGAAAATAAAAACACAAAAATCTATTAATATTAATATATCAATCTGAATAAAAAAAATGAAAGCTTGTATAATTGTATAAACTATATAATAGCTTTTTTTTTTTAAATTATTAATTAATTAACATTGATAAAAACTATAATAGTGTGTTAACTATACTAACATAACACATTGTTAGTTTGGTTTCTATTTTTCGCTGCTCAAGTTGTTTGTGCAAACTGTTCAGCACATGATGAGAAAGCATTATGAAGGCATCGGAGGTAAATCTAGTGGCTAATATTTATTTGCGGCGTGATGAAGCGCTTCTCCCTGAAGAGCGCCGTATATTCAGGGCCGAACAAAGTCATCATTAGTCTTTTTCCTCGTTAGTCTCTCTCTCTCTCTGAGGGCAGCGGATGGAGAGCAGATGCTGCTGTGCCCTTCACAGGTACACTGATGAATATTCATGAGCGAGCCGCGAGTGGGCGGGGCCTCCTGACTCTTTCACTGTTAATCTGACAGCGCAAACGAGTCACAAATCTGTCATCATTTACTCACTTTCATGTCATAATAAATATATTTTTGAAGAACATTGGACCCCATTCCCTTCATATATGGACACTATTTTTGTGTGTCATTTTAGTATCATTGAGATACATTTAGTTTTTATAATATTTTTAAGTTTTTAGTAGTTTTTCATTTTTTTATAATTTTTTATATTAGATAAAGTTTCAGTAATTTTCTATATTTTCCATTGGAAAAATATGTTAAAGTTTTTATTCATTTTTATTTCAGTTTTATTTATTTTAGTAGATCAATTACTAGATGAAAATGAGAAATCCTTTTCAACTAAGTGAAATAAAATATATATTTTGTATTTTCTATTACCATTTCAATTTATTTTTTGTTTTTATTTGTTTGTTTTAGGTTTTATTAACTATAATAAACCTGGGAAAAGAAAGTCATACATTGACATTTTTTAAACATGTTTGTATTACATTTTTTTATTTAAGTTTTATTTTTTATTTAGTAGATTAACTCAATACAATTGAGAACGAGAAACGTTGCTATGGAACTAACTGCAATTAAGCACGCTTTTTTTTTTATATTTCGTTTGTTTATTTAGATTTATTATAACTATTACATTACTATTATTATTTTTAAAATGGCGTTTGTATGGTTTTAGTTGTAGTTAACCATAATAACCCTGCAAGAAGAAAGTCATACTGGTTTTGGAACGACATTTTTGGGTGAACTCTCCCTTTAAATTATTGTTTTAAATAATTAAATTAAAAAACATATAGGAATATATATATATATATTTTTACCTGCATGTCATGTGATCATTAACCAACATCAGAGAACCGTAAATATGCAGACGTGTTGTTACATTACTGAATTTTTATCTTAAAGAAATATTTGAGCTCAGAGGGTTTGGATGGACATGTTTTCAAAACTGATCTTTGCTGTAGTCTTTGTCTCTTGGTCATGATATAGTCTGTGTGTGTCAACGCTGACAGTCTCTCCAGCCTAATTTCCGGTTGCGGCTCGTTCCTCTGTTCACACGCTGCTGCCGTAACACCTTCCACTAATTAACACTCAATGTGCCAGACACACGCAGCTAATTACAGCGTCAGGATAACTTGCAGATCGGCTTCACATCAAGGTGACAGGCTTTCTAATGACGTGTCTGCAGAAACGCCACACGGCTTTGTGCTCCTGTGCTGAACCATGAGACTCTGACAGACATCAATTCTGTCATTACATACAGTGGGTACGGAAAGTATTCAGACCCCCTTAAATTTTTCACTCTTTGTTATATTGCAGCCATTTGCTAAAATCATTTAAGTTCATTTTTTTTCCTCATTAATGTACACACAGCACCCCATATTGACAGAAAAACACAGAATTGTTGACATTTTTGCAGATTTATTAAAAAAGAAAAACTGAAATATCACATGGTCCTAAGTATTCAGACCCTTTGCTGTGACACTCATATATTTAACTCAGGTGCTGTCCATTTCTTCTGATCATCCTTGAGATGGTTCTACACCTTCATTTGAGTCCAGCTGTGTTTGATTATACTGATTGGACTTGATTAGGAAAGCCACACACCTGTCTATATAAGACCTTACAGCTCACAGTGCATGTCAGAGCAAATGAGAATCATGAGGTCAAAGGAACTGCCTGAAGAGCTCAGAGACAGAATTGTGGCAAGGCACAGATCTGGCCAAGGTTACAAAAACATTTCTGCTGCACTTAAGGTTCCTAGAGCACAGTGGCCTCCATAATCCTTAAATGGAAGACGTTTGGGACGACCAGAACCCTTCCTAGAGCTGGCTGTCCGGCCAAACTGAGCTATCGGGGGAGAAGAGCCTTGGTGAGAGAGGTAAAGAAGAACCCAAAGATCACTGTGGCTGAGCTCCAGAGATGCAGTCAGGAGATGGGAGAAAGTTGTAGAAAGTCAACCATCACTGCAGCCCTCCACCAGTCGGGGCTTTATGGCAGAGTGGCCCGACGGAAGCCTCTCCTCAGTGCAAGACACATGAAACACCTGAAGGACTCCAAGATGGTGAGAAATAAGATTCTCTGGTCGGATGAGGCCAAGATAGAACTTTTTGGCCTTAATTCTAAGCGGTATGTGTGGAGAACCAGGCACTGCTCATCACCTGTCCCATACAGTCCCAACAGTGAAGCATGGTGGTGGTGGCAGCATCATGCTGTGGGGTGTTTTTCAGCTGCAGGGACAACTGGTTGCAATCGAGGGAAAAATGAATGCGGCCAAGCACAGGGATATCCTGGACGAAAACCTTCTCCAGAGTGCTCAGGACCTCAGACTGGGCCGAAGGTTTACCTTCCAACAAGACAATGACCCTAAGCACACAGCTAAAATAACGAAGGAGTGGCTTCACAACAACTCTGTGACTGTTCTTGAATGGCCCAGCCAGAGCCCTGACTTAAACCCAATTGAGTATCTCTGGAGAGACCTAAAAATGGCTGTCCACAAACGTTTACCATCCAACCTGACAGAAATGGAGAGGATCTGCAAGGAGGAATGGCACAGGATGTCCAAATCCAGGTGTGAAAAACTTGTTCATCTTTCCCAAAAAGACTCATGGCTGTATTAAATCAAAAGGGTGCTTCTACTAAATAACTGTATCAAAGGGTCTGAATACTTAGGACCATGTGATATTTCAGTTTTTCTTTTTTAATAAATCTGCAAAATGTCAACAATTCTGTGTTTTTTTTTGTCAATATGGGGTGCTGTGTGTACATTAATGAGGAAAAACAAATAACTTAAATGATTTTAGCAAATGGGTGCAATATAACAAAGAGTGAAAAATTTCAGGGGGTCTGAATACTTTCCGTACCCAATGTATACTGATAAAACTCCATCATTACACTGACACACAAAGAGAAGTGCCATCAGTCCACTGACAAAAGAGCGCTGCGACTAGTGATGATAAAAGGCCATAAGTAATGATAAAAGGGAGTGACAGATCATTTTTCACTGGAATATGTAGTAATGTTCACAACTGCTTTTAACGTTTTTGAAAGAAGTCTCTCCTGCTCACCAAGGCTGCATTTATTTAAAAAAA
Source organism: Sinocyclocheilus anophthalmus (assembly GCA_018155175.1). Lineage (NCBI taxonomy): Eukaryota > Metazoa > Chordata > Actinopteri > Cypriniformes > Cyprinidae > Sinocyclocheilus > Sinocyclocheilus anophthalmus. Next base: position 247,728 of record JADLZN010002267.1, on the reverse strand, counting down.
AAAATACAGTAAAATTGTGAAATATTATTGTAATTTAAAACAGCTGTTTTCTGTGTGAATATCTGTTAAACTGTAATGTATTTCTGTGTATTTTCAGCATCATTACTCCATTCTTCAATGTCACATGATCCTTCAGAAATCAGTATAATATTTGCTGATTTGCTGCTCGAGAAACATTTCTGATTATCTTCAGTGTTGAAAACAGTCGTGCTGCTCAATATTTCTGTGGCAACTGAATGCTTTTATTTTCAGGAGATAACATTATAAATGTCTCTACTGTCACTTCTGATCGATTTAATGCAGCCCTGATGAATAAAAGTATTACAAATTTGTGTTTTAATATTATTATTATTGATTAAATTAGTATTTTTTCTGTAAAAAAAATACTGTTCTATGAATACAAAAATGACTAATAATAATAATTTGACTAGTTGGATGACTACTTAGATTATTATTATTATTAGTTAAATATAAACACCATGTTCCTATAATATAAATACATAATACTACTAATACTATTACTACTACTACTAATAATAATAATACTAATTGACTACTTGATGACTATTTATATAATTATTAGTATTATTGGTCAAATTAATATTTTTTTATATGTAAACACTACCGTTCTGTAAACATAAAAAACTATAATTTTAACTAATAATAATAATAATTAATTGACTAGTTGGATGACTAGTGACTTATGCCTCTTCTTTACAGTCTTAAAAGACCATTTCTAGCCAATGAAATTAATTTGCAAAACTACCAAAAAGCAAATCACATTCACTACGACTAGGGTTGGGTATCGTTTCAATTTGATCGATTCCAATAATGTAGTATATGTGTGACCCTGCAGCACAAAAGCAGTGTTGAGTCGCTGGGGGATATTTGTAGCAATAGCCAACAATACATTGTATGGGTAACAATTATACATTTCTCTTTTATGCCAAAATCATTAGAATTAAGTAAAGATCATGTTCCTTGAAGATATTTAGTAAATCTCCTACCGTAAATATATCAAAACTTAATGTTTGATTAGTAATATGCATTGCTAAGAACTTCATTTGGACAACTTTAAAGATGATTTCTCATATTTAGATTTTTTTGCACCCTCAGATTCCAGATTTTCAAATAGTTGTATCTCAACCAAATATTGTCCGATCCTAACAAACCATACATCAATGGAAAGCTTATTCATTCAGCTTTTATATGATCTATAACTCTCAATTTCGAAAAAATTGACCCTTATGACTGGTTTTTGTGGCTCTATGTCATATATATATATATAGTCAAACATCTTTATTCTGTGACTTTTTACAAAGCGTTCTGTTGCGGCTGAATGACACGAGGAAAAATCAGCAGCCTACAGGACACTTAGGCCTTCGAGAGATTTAACAAAAATACCACAGCAAAACAACTACACTAATATTAATTTCAAACATTAAATTATTAAATACAAGTAAACAGTCAGTAATAAAATAGGAACAAACAAATCAATCAGCAACAGCATATATAAACACAACTGAACGAATTTCAGGTACAGAAATTGAAATCAAAATTTAAAACCACTGCATCGTGTTCTTTTCATAAATAAAATATGGATTAACCCTCATTCAAATTACCAAGATATCAGTGAATGATTCTGTTCTTTGATTAACTTGTTTATTAGGCTACTGTCTCTTTAAGACCGAAAATACTGATACACATGCGTTTCCTTTCTCATCTGTTTCCGCTCACTGAAGACACTGAAGGTTCTCGATCCCCAACCCTAACTATGAGCCAGGCCTGGAGTAACACGAGTAAGATCCCGCTCTCGTACCTGTGCGCGCCGTCTTGATGTTGACCGGCTGGAAGCCTCCGTTGAGCGCCGACGAGTCCATGATGTCCGAGTCGAAGTCTCGGTGGTTCTTCCGGTAGACGAACAGCGCCACGATGACGGAAATGACCAAACACATGATGACGGCGATGACGATGCCCACGTATAGAGCCACGTCGTCTGTGCTGGGGGCCGCTGGAGAAGGACACAGACGGAGAGAGCATCAGTCTCACGACTTCTGATTTTTTAAAAGTCGACTTTTATGTGATGAAAGTCGAGTTGAAGTCGACTAGTCGCTGATGATGTCATTAATGAACAAATAAGTCTGGAGCTGTGATAAACACCTTGTGCACAGCTATGGCATATCACACAGCGCTGCCCACACGGCTATAACAGCTCATTTTTCTCAGTTCTTTTGTCTTTGTGTCGTTATGTTTCTCACAGATTTCTGCTCGTTCTAAATCAGATACAGATAAAGTAGCACAGTAAAGATTACATTAATATGAATGCATTAGTGAGAGCGATTGTGTGTGAATTAATTATACCTGGCAGCGTCTCTCTACTAGTAGTGAAGCTGTGGGATTTATTTATTAAGAAATATATGCTTGAACTTTTCAGTTTCTAAGCTATTTTATTGAGAAATCACAGAACAGTGTTGACAATACATTTCCGCGCTGAATGATTCTGTGTGCGTGTGATGTATGAGCTACTGTCTGTAGCCTATGTGTGTGTGTTACAGTGCAGCAGCGCATTATTAGATCAGAACAGCGATTAATTTACCTGTACAATAAGCTGTTTAAAACATGCATTCTCCCGTTCAATTTCGAGCATCCAGTAATATAATCACACGTCTTGTGGAGCGCTTTCAGAGTATGCATTTATTTGTCATTTGAACTGTTTGGAAATGAGTGTAAATGTGGAAGTCCTTCAAATAATTCTTATCCTGTTGCGCCCTCTATAGGACCAGCGACTAGTCGACGTCAAGCTTAAAGCGTCATGGCAGAGTCATGCGTCATAGCGTCATAGTCGACTAGTCGGTGCAACCCCTACTGTATGGTGACGTATTGTAAAAGTGCTGAGGAGACTGCTAGGATCTACTGCTGATGGGGAACAGGACAGCATGTGGTTTGAATATCAAACTAAAACTTAACCAGAACGTTTAGATCCCACATCAGATCATCTACAACAGCGTCTCGTCCAATCACTGAATCCGAATCTGCTTTATAACATGAGTCTGACTGTTTTGAGTCTTTCATTATGTGAAGCTTTTGCACTGATGTCAGACCGATTCATTCATTTAATATGAATCATCATATCTTCTGTCCACCAAGATCCAAATAAAAAGAGAAAATACCAAGTATTTTATTCACCGAGTCATGTTTGCTGTATGAATCACATTTAAATTTGTTGGAAATTCAACTAAATAAAATTATAATTAACAGTATTATTTATTTTTGTCTGGAAATTCAACAAAATATTTTTTTTAATTAATAATACAATTATATTTATTTATTTATTATTTGTACAAACTACATTATATTTTTACATTATCTGGAAAGTCAAACAAAACGATATTATTAATATAAAAGAAAGGGGGGGGGGGGGGGGGGGGGGGGGGGGGGGGGGGGGGGGGGGGGGGGGGGAAAAGGGGGGGGGAGGTGATTATTATTATATTAATTCAACATATAAATCGTGTTTATTATTGCTGGAAATTCAACAAAATAAAATGTATAATAATGTATAATAAAAATAATGAATAATGTATATTTTGTTGTTGAATTCCCACTATACAGTAGGAATTCAACAAAATAAAAATGATGTAAAATGACTCGTATCGTAATATAAGGTTTGTCACACCGCACAGAAACATTACAAGAGTTTGTGAAATGATGTTACATATACTGTAAGTCCAATTAATACACGGGATGAGAAAGATAATGAGACAGATCATAGATACGGTCACAAAACACAGAGGAATAAACAGCACTGAAGCAGATCTGAGTCTGTGAGAATATACGTAAAACATCGATCCTTCGTTACGGACCACGTCTAGAAATCAGAAATCATGCTGTCACTCCTCACGGCTCTTTCCGTCTTGAAAACGTCCCCGTGATTATGTGGAACGGAAACGGGCCTGTGCAGCATTTGACAAGCCGTCATTAGAAGCAATACTTTGCCCTCATTTCCATTGAAACGGTCCCTTTGTCCCGCCGATAATTGTGAAAAATGCAATTTCCGGTCAAAGCAGTGGCAAGTGTGAAACGGGCCTCCAGTGAACCGGACCGGTTAAACCAATGCATGTTCCTAATTCTCTCATTTGCACTCGTATTGAATTCTCTGAGAGCCAAACACTGGATGTGAGTCACAGATGGACTGAAACAGCACTGTGATTCTCACATCCAGCAGCAGAGGGCGCTCTCAGCCATCACTACATGCAACCCACGCATTAACCCTCACTGACTCGGTCCAGAACTGCATTCTATTTGTGGACCATTTCACACTACTGTATGTGTGTGTGTTTCTGTATGCTTTCTCTCATTGATTCCTTCTGATCAAAGGCTTGTTTTCCAGTAAAATACATAAAAATAATACTCAAAACAAAATAAATTGACTTGAAAAGCAACACTACTTAGTTTTTTAAAGAGGAATGTATCTTTAATGCGAGTGTATTTTGTCATACTGCACTGATTTTTTTCAAGTCAAGTATAAAAATGTTAAAATAAGCGATAATAAGTGAGAAGTCTACCGGTACAGTGAGACAAAACTGACTTATATTCAAGAAATGTCAGAAACAAGTTAATATTTATGCAGGGTTGCTTCTGAGCGAAACCTATGTTGTGTTTTTTAGTATTTGTAGATATTTTACCCTTATTATTTTACCTTCATATAAGACATGAAAAAAAAATTGTAAAGGATTTCTTTGAAAAAACTTACTCCACATTGCTAACAATTTCACATATAATTTACGCTACATTAGAACAGCAATTCACAACAGGTTTTTAATAAGCTACTAAAACTCAAACATTTCGCTACTGAAATAAATAAGCATTAACTGAAATAAAATTAATTTTTAAAAATATTTTTGTATTTAGTACTAAAATAACTAAAGGTAAAACTGAAATAAAGTCATATATATCTATATTATATCTATTACACCAACACACACACACACTAAAATAAGACTAAGTAACATATTGAATTAAATTTTTTAAGTAGAAATAATGTATTTTCTTGTAAAACATACTCCAATAATCTATTTACAACTTCAATAAATTTTTTTAAGTAGGGGGGGGGGAATGAGAGAGGGAAACCCCAAAGTGGACTAATTTAGAAAGTTTTGTTTTATTTTTTATTTATTTATTTTTTTGCCGTTAGGGTTTTGTCCTGAGCTGGAATGCGATATGAGAGCATGCGCCCTCAGTAGGCGTCAGTGCAGAGTGTGCAGTGTGCAGTCAGTGTTTGTGCTGATGATATAAAGTGTCTACTCTATTATGTCTATTGGTTTATGAGCGAGCCGTAATAACCTGCAGTGCTTAAAGAGAGCGAGCTTTCATTCAGATGAACCTGCAGCTCTCACGCTAGTGGACTTCCGTTCATTAAACGTGTGTGTGTGTGTGTGTGTGCGTGAGTGTGAGTGTGTGAGAGAGAGAGGGAGAGAGAGAGAAGAGAGAGAGAGAAGAGAGAGAGAGAGAGTGTGTGTGTGTGTTTTGTGTGTGTGTGTGTGGTGTGTGTGTGAGTGTGTGTGTGTGTGTGTGTTTGTGTGGAGTGTGGTGTGGTGCGGAGAGAGAGAGAGAGATAGAGAGAGAAGAGAGAGAGAGAGAGAAAGAAAGAAGAGTGTGTGTGTGTGTGAGAGTGTGTGTGAGTCAGTGTGTCGTGTGAGAGAAGAGAGAGAGTGAGTGAGTGACTTTGATGTGTTTGTGTGAGGAGTGAGGTGAGTGAGTGAGTGTGATGTGTTTGTGAGATGTGTGTGAGGGTGTGCGTTTGAGAGAGAGGTGTGTGGGAGTGAGTGAGTGAGTGTGTGAGAGTGTGTGTAGTGTTGTTTTTGTGGTTGGTGTGTGAGAGAGCGAGAGAGGAGGTGGTGAGTTAGTGAGTTGTGTTGTGTGTGTGAGTGTGTGTTTGTGTTTGTGTGTGAGAGTGTGTGTGAGTGTGTTTGTGAGTGAAAGTGTGTGTTCGTGTGTGTGTGTGTGAGAGAGTGTGTGTGGTGTGTGCGTGAGTGAGTGTGTGTGTGAGTTGAGTGAGAGGAGAGCGAGAGAGAGGTCTGTTGGTGTGTGTGTGTGTGTGTGTGTGTGTGCGCTGTTAGAGAGGATGATTGAGTGAGGTTTGTGTGTGTGTGTGATAGTGTGTGTGAGTGTGTGTGTGTGAGTGAGTGTGTTTTTGTGTGTGTGTGTGTGAGAGAGAGCGATAGAGAGAGAGAGTGTGTGTGTGTGTTTGTGTGTGGGTGTGTGTGTGCGTGTGAGTGAGTGTGTGTGTCTGTTTGTGTGTTGTGGTTAGAGATTGAGTGGAGTGAGTGCGTGATATGAGGTGAGTGTGTTTGGTGTGTTTGTGTGTGTGTGTGTGTGGGTGCGTGAGAGAGAGAGAGAGAGAGAGTGAGTGAGTGTGTGTGTGAGAGTGTGGGTGTGAAGTTGTGTGTGTTGGTGTGTGTGTGTAGTTACGAGGAGAGAGTGTGGGTGTTTGTGTGTGTGTGGTGTGTGTGTGGTGTGTGTGTGTGGTGTGTGAGTGTGAGAGAGAGAGTGAGCGTGTGTGAGAGTGAGTGTGTGTGAGTGTGTGTGTGTGTGTGTGTGTGGGTGGGTGTTTGTGTGTGTGTGTGTGAGTGTGTGTGGTGTGTGTGTGGTGTGTTGTGTGTGTGTGTGTGTGTGTGTGTGGTGGCCGTCCCGGGGAACTGTACACTGTGAGTGTGATCACACAGGGTGTGTGTGTTGTGTTTTGCAAGGCCTGCAGCTGCTGCAAATTTAAAGGTAGCCGCAATCAATGTCACGATCAGCGGCCCCTCGCGGAGTTTAATCACTGTGACATTACGAATTAATCTCACTAATGTGAACGCTGCCCTCTAAAAGCAGACACTCTGACATCGGAGTAGCTTTAACAGTGAACACGCAAGCGGGGCTGAGAGATGGGAAACCCAACCTTGATTTCTCATATAAATACTGCGGTTAGGGTTAAATGTATTTAAAACGCTCCAGGTTTGCTGTCTTGTTTGTTTGGCCAACAATTGGTGTGATTAAGATTTCTGTGAATTATAATAATAATTATTATTAAATAAAAATACTAAAATACAAAATATATATATATTAGTATTGCAATATTTCACTGTAAAATAAAAACAAGTATTTAATAATATTAGGTAGTAATATTACTAATAAACATTAAACAAGCAATTACTATTGTGATAGTTCACTGTGAAACAAGCAAGTATTTAAGAAAAACATTATATTAATTACTATTATTATTAGTAAATTACTACTTCTCATATTTATATTTATTCTATATTTATCTTTTATATTGTTATATACAAATATATTTGTTAATTTTTATTTCTAAAATTTAATACCCAAAATACGTAATATTACCATAATTATTATTTTGCAGTACAACAGTAAAACTACAATACTAATATTTACTTGCTCTTTTGTTGACAACAGCCTGTTTATAAGTGCGGCTCATTACAAATTTGGGAGGAATTTTGGCGCATGTTCCCAAATGCATGTTATAAGTGACACAAACTCCTTCACGAAAGCAGATGTTCAGCAGCATCTTCACAGTCATACATTAAAATGAGAAATTTTTAATTGGCAACTAGCTGAAATGCTACATTTTTATATTTTCAGTTAATGTTTATTTAGTTTAGTTACACTGTTATTTTAGGATTGTTGATATTTTTGAGATATTTATTTTGTTTCGAGAATTATTTTCTGTTCCTGGTCAGTCGGCTGTCATGGATACTCCCTCGTTTCTCTTCTGTATTATTCATAAACTTCCATCATTACGCTCATATGCCGCTATCTTTAACAAAGACTAGGCTAAACGATGACTCTCTACAGGAGCATAAAGCCGCTCATATTCCGGCCCGTATGGACGCAGCCAATCGAGCAGAGTGAAGAAAGTCTGACGATATCATCTAAGTGTGCATCTCTTCTGTCCGGCGCTCGTGCTTTGATGATAAAGTGGCACACTCAGCGGGGCGAGCGTTAAAAAGTAACACTGAGATTAATAGGTTTCTTTGAACATGAAGGACTGTAGGTAGAAGAGCGAGAGCGAGAGAGAGAGAGAGGCGAGAGAGAGAGAGAGAGCGAGAGGGAGGAAACAGGTGGAAATGAAAAGCCTTAATGAGTCAGTTGAGCTGGAGAGACGAGCGAGGACACATTTCCACTTCCTCACCGTAGATCACAGCGCCATGTGTTAAGAGAGCCATTCTTCAGGGGCCGAGAAGAGCGCACTCCTCCCACCACCGCCGCCCGCACCACACACACACACAACACAAGAGTACAGCAGACCCACACACACATCACACCCACACATACTCACACACCCAGACTCCCACTCAACACACACACACACCACAACAAGACTCTCACACACAGACTCACACTCACACACACACACACACACATACAATACAACACACACACAACACACATACATACAATACAACACACACACACACACACAATACTCACACACACATACACACACACACAAAAACACACACACACCCACACACAAACACAAACACACACACACACACTCACACTCACACACCACACACACACACCACACACACCCAGATCAGACATCACACACTCACACACACATACTCACACTCACACACACACACACACACACACACACACCGAAAACACACACACACACACACCCACAGACAACACACACACGACTCACCAAACACTACTCCACACTCACACACACACCCTCACTACACACACCACCACACACACACACACACACACACACACAAACACCACACACACACACAAACACACACACTAACACACACCCACACACACACACACACATTATACACACACACATTACACACACACACAGACACACACATACAGACTCTCAAGACTCACACACCCACACACACACCCACACACACACACTCTCTCACTCACTCACACACAGACTCACACTCACACACACACACACAACCACAGACTCACACACACCTACTCACACACACACACACACACACACATACACACACACACACACACACACACATATTCTCTCACACACACACACACTCACACCCCACACACACACACCCACCACTACATCACACTCACACACACACACACACACACACAACACCACACACACACACAGAGACATACAGACACACACCCCCACACCACAACACTACACCTACAGCTCTCACAGACTCTCAACACACACAGACTCACCAAAACACGACAGACCCACACACTCACACACACCCATCACACACACACTCTCTCTCTCACCGCCGCTCACTACACACACACACACACACCCACACACTACACACACACACACACACACTCACATCACACACACACACACACACAAAAAAAAAAACCTTCCCAACCAGCAAACCAGACCAGACCGGGTGACCAAATCATTGTAGATTAGAGAGTTTAGAGTGGTAAGATGGACTCCAAGGCATGATGCAAGCAAAACAGACCAGACTAGACAGTCTAAGGTGGTTTGCTTGCCTAGTCTGGTCTGTTTTGCTGTTTTTAGAGGGGTTTTGGGCTTGTACCAAGCCTGGGAGACCATCTAAACCAGCTTAGACCAGCTGAGACCAGCCAAACAGAAAAAAAATGTCTAAGCTGGACCGTCTAAGCCAGTTCAGACCAGTTAAGATAATCTTAGACTTGTTTACAGACTCTTAAGAAGGAAAATGAGATGGTATGAACAGAGAAAAAGAATAAGGAGGAAATGAGGAAGGTTTGGAGACGCATGCAAACAGAAATCAATGAAATGAAGGACTCACATGGACGTGGCAGAGCATTGCTCTTGTCTGTGGGTTCGGAGGACTTCTGATATAAGGAACCTTTGGGAGAGAGGGAGGGATGGAGGGTGAGGGATGGAAATCAAATTCAACACAATCGGATTGAACAAAATCAAACAAGCCAACAAAGACATGAGCGATGACGGCAGCCACGGCCGATTCTTCTCCATCTGGTGTCACTTTCACTTTCTCCTGGACTCCTTTGTTCCTGCAGAAAAACGGCGCGCGAGCGAACACAACCATTCGTCAGCCGCGTTTTAGTGCTTCATTAGGACTAACGAGCCAGTGGGACGGATGGTTTTAAGCTGATAAACAGTCCTGGAGTCAATGAGTCAAAAGCACTCGCAGCCTCACATCTGACACATGAGGAATCAGCCTCTGCTGCACTCTGAGACGAGCTGGACGCTATTAGAGCACAGACGGCCTTAAATCTCACCCCCACTGACTCCAGGAGCCCGACGGGGCCTGGACACTCAAACGCATCTGCATATCGAGAGCCGCAGGGCTGCATTTCCATGAAACGCTTCGATCCTGCAGCTTTCTTTCCTGCATTTTCTACTGAAAAAGGAAGCTGAGTGAAACTGCATGAATGAAAAGACACGTTTGGATGCAGACATCGTCACACGATGACGCATCGGATGGGAGAGGCAGACGGGTAGATACGCTGAAAATCAATGTGCTGATGGATGGAGCGTTTATGTGCATGTGATCAGACGGGACAGAGAAACACAGAGACGCTGCGACCTGTGTGTCTTTCTGAAATCACCCTATGAATCTCACAAACACGTTCGGGTCACATTACAGCCCAAAATTAAGATGAAAACGAATGATGAAAAGTTATATTTTACATAAACATAATGAAAACTGATAGACGACCACTGGACATTTTTTCATGCCACATTCTACCACTGTCAATGTTATATATATATATATATATAATATAGGTTATTATAATTTATTGTATTTATATTGAAAATTAAAAGTATATTTATAAAACTTAAAAAAAGTATATATTTTTTTTTGTGCACTAAACTAATGAGAATTTGGGAGAACTGCCATGCAAATATGTCCCAATGCCACAATAAATTTAATTCCCCTATTCTATTTTGCAAATGTTCAATACAAGCTAACATTTATGTATAAATACAACAAAACCACATACACATAATTTATCTGATTTGTTTTCCTTTCTTCATTTTAACACAACAGAATGGGGGGGAAGTCATGTAAATGTCAAACTGCAAAATATAAATAATTCATAAATTAATTTTGTATGTTCAGTCACGCTGCAACCCAAAATAAAGATACAACTACATTTATATTTTACATTAACACAGTGACCCTGATTATTTTCCTGTCACTTAATCAGCTCAAATACAGTTTTTGTGCTTTTTAATTAATAACCAAAATAAATCACCAAAATAACCAGACGAGGCGAACCAAATTCCAACGGCTGCCCGTGATAAAAAAAAAACAAACCCCAAACCACCTTAACGAGTTTAAGCTTGTTAGCACTGCAGACGCTCGATAAACAAATCTTTACACACACACATACATATATATATAATATATACATATATATTATAAATATCTAATTTGGGCTGTTAAATATGTTGACCCTGCACACAAAAGCAGTGTTAAGTCCCTGGGGGATATTTGTAGCAATAGCCAACAATAAATACATTGTATGGGTCAAAATTTTTGTTTTTTCTTTTATGCCAAAAATCAGTAGGATATTAAGTAAAGATCATGTTTCCATGAAGATATTTTTTAAATTTCCTACAGTAAATATATCAAAACTTAATTTTTCTTTAGTATTATGCATTGCTAAGAACTTCATTTGTACAGCTTTAAAGATGATTTTCTCAATATTAGATTTTTTTGCACCCTCAGATTCCAGATTTTTCAAATAGTTGCATCTCGAACCAAATATTGTCCTATCCTAACAAACCCATACATCAATGGAAAGGCTTTTATGTATTCAGCTTTCAGATTATACATAATAATCATTTCGGAAATTGACTGGTTTTTGTGCTCCATGGTCACTATGTGAGCCTGTAAGTGGTTCTGCCTCAATTTAAAAATGTTTTGTTTCAATTCAGCCTCAGAATATACTGAATACAGTGAATAAAACAGACTGTACCATAGTACACTGATGGTGTACTCTGATACATGCTACCATACTGAATGATTTCCATATAAATTTACCATGTTATTTAAATGCTACTCACAGAATACCATGCTGTTTTGTATTAGTGTTTTCTGCTTTCTTCATATGAAATGTAACGGTGCCAATATTAGGGTTCATACTGCAAAAATCTGCACAAGATCCAGTTTTCTTGCAGAAGAAAAAGCCGGCGTTTGTCCTTGTGTTCATCATGCCCTTTCCACGGATCGATATGTCAAGAAAATGTCATCTGTCTGTGCCAAAGTAACCAAAGCCCTGAAAAGCAACATCATAAAGACAGACACAAACAGAGCGGACGAGCGCACGAGATTCAGCTAAAATACCAAAGGTTAAAACTATAGAGAATAACACTTCAAATTCAATCTGCACTGCAGCCGAAACACAATTTGAGCACTTTACAAACTCAAAAAGCAAATAACTTTCTAACTCGGACTGGAAGATGCCATTAGCACAGAGGAATCGTCCCATAAACGCTTCCTAACGGCATGAACCCGTGCTCCTGCTGGACGAGCTGAGTTCACGTATCAAGAGTAATTCATGTCCAATGATATCTGCAATAATGTGAGCTTTCAGATAATGTGGATTTCTGCTAAACGGCCAGTGAAGCCGTCATTAGCATGCACATAAGTGGTTTCACCCTTTTAGCTGGAGAAAGGGGGGAAAATCAATCAGGGGAAGTGAGCCTAAATCTATAACATTATGGGTTTTACATTCCTCACAAACTGGCCATTTATCTGAGCAGGACTAATGCTCCCACAATGCATTTCACCGGGAAAATAGGAAGATTCAAATGGCAGAGAAATGACTTCAGTATCTGAGATCACAGCCGTTCCTGAAAGCTCAGTTAGCAACTCAACAGACACATTACGTGGTAAAATACTACGCTTTAGGACACAGACCAGAGCAAAACCATGGTGTCTTATTGCTTTATAGCTCTTCCCATGATGTAGGGCTGGCCGATATAGCTGAAAAATGTATCGACGATATAATGCTTCATATTGTTCGGTATCGATAATTATTTGACATTTTTTATAACCTTTTTTAAAACAGAGCAATAGAATTTTAATTTTTTTTAACCACTGTATTTATAATTAACACAATTTATTGAGACAAACAACAAATATTTTTTTGTTTTAAGTCAATCACAAAATAAAAATTAAACAAATATCAAATTTTCTTATGTTTTATATGCAGATTAAATGGGTGTTAAGGAAACTTTTGTCGTGTCTCCCGAGGCCACAGGAGGGCGCAATGAGCAAAAAAATGCAGCACATTTAAATCGGTAACGCAAGAAAGTAATAGTCTATAAAAACATGCATTATGTCTAAATTAACTCAAATATAATTTCATAAATTGCATAAAAAATTATGAACAAAACAGCATCATGTATTTATGCATTGCTTAATCCAAAGAGCCGAAGCGCCATTCACACAGACTGCATTTAAAAACATATGAGACGCAGTGAAAATTAATAAACCTCCACAAATTCGTGACGTTTTTTCTAAAAGTTCAAACTGTTTTAACTTTGCATGACTTTATAAACATCTCTTCTGTGAGACGCGAGTGCAACAGTCATATTTTTCCGTCTAAAATGCGCTGAATATGCATCTGTGTAAATGGCTTGGTTTCGGTTTTAACCCATTAAACTTCTCCGCATTGAGCTCCTATATTTCTCTAATATTTTGAATGAATAACGCAGCAGCAGCGTGCGCGTTCGGGGGCGGACTGCGCCACTGATGACGCTCCCTGACTCACTCCTAACATTCAAATGCAAAGGTTTATTTTAAATTCGAATAATGTTCATTTTTTTATTCCCAATCTCCTCATCACAGGCAGGCACAGCACTCAAGTCACTCATAGCACGTGCCTATATCGTGCACTATAACGAAAAATTTTTCTGTCGTTATCGATGAAAGTGTACCGTCGATAAATACCGATACCGTTTTATCGCACAGGCCTACGCATGAGGCATGAAATAAAGATTGTTAAAAATGAAGAAGACATTCATAAAAGTCTAAAAACACATGTTTCAATATTGATAAGAAGAAAATGTTTAAAAGATAATATCAAATATATATATATATATAGAATATATTCTTTTATTTTTATTTTTGCTCCCCATTACCCTAATGATAAACTTGAGGAAAATGTGTTTAATTTTCACAATGCAAAAATATTATATTGATTGAAATTTAAAAATTATTGAAATAAAGAAACACTTCTAAAGTCTAAGAACAACTGTTTTCAACATTGATAATAATCAGAAAATTTTCTTGAGCAGCAAATCAGCAAATCAGAATGATTTCTGAAGATCATGTGACACTGAAGACTGGAGGAATGATGCTGAAAATACAGCTGCGCATCACAGAAATACATTACAGTTTAACAGAGATTCACATAGAAAACAGTTATTTTAAATTGCAATAATATTTCATAATATTACTGATTTTCATGAAGCAAATGCAGCCTTGGTGAGCAGAAAAATACTTTTCAAAAGCATTGTAAAAATTCTTAATTCCAAAATGTAGGTATATGAATATTGTAATCAATCCGTACCATGCTAAATACTAAAGTACCATGATATACCATCCCCGTACCACGGTATTACCACAGTCACTCTGTCTGCTATACAATAATTCAATAAACATATAATGCATTCTAAATCTTCCCATGATGCATTGAAATGAAGCTTGCAAAAAACATCAGATGCATACAGATGGACAGACGATTCCTCTGAGCCTCTGATCAATCCTCCGATTAACACTCGCTCATCATTTATACACCAAAATGAAACTGGTAATTAGATTCCCGATTATCATTAACGACATCTGATTCAATCTGCTCCGCATCTCTGCGACCCCTGGCTATTTCATTTTCATGACCTAATCAAAATGAATATGAAACTCTACGTTTATTAAAGCAAACAGACGCTGTTTCTCCCTCAACAAACACATTTATTACTTTATGCTGCAGCCAGCCTGCATTCTCGTTTTCAGAGAGAGAGAGAGAGAGAGAGAGAGAGAGAGAGAGAGAGAGAGAGAGATGAGAGAGGTGAGGAGAGGAGCGAGAGAGAGCGCGAGAGAGCGATTGAGCGAGATGAGGAGCTGAGAGAGAGCGAGAGGGAAGCGATGAGTGCGAGAGAGCGAGGAGGTGAGAGCGAGAGGAGCCGAGACTAGGAGCGGGGAGCGGAGAGGGAGAGCGAGAGAGAGAGAGAGAGAGCGAGAGCGAGAGAGAGTGAGAGAGAGAGAGAGGAGAGCGAGAGAATGTGAGAGAGAGAGAGAGAGAGAGAGAGAGAGAGCGAGAGAGAGAGAGAGAGAGAGAGAGCGAGAGAGAGCGAGAGGGAGCGAGTGGGGAGTGAGTGAGTGAGTGAGTGAGAGAAATTGAGTGAGTGAGTGAGTGAGATGGTGAGTGAGTGACAGAGAGCGGAGAGAGAGAGGGGAGGAAGTGGGGATGCGTGAGAGCGAGTGAGGGCGAGTGAGAGTGCAACGAGAGAGCGAGAGAGAGAGAGGTGAGTGAGTGCTGTGAGTGATGCAGTGAGTGAGTGAGAGGAGTGAGAGAGAGAGAGAGAGAGGGAGAGTCATTTTCCACCCGTGTTGTGTGTGTGAGAGAGAGAGAGAGTGAGAGAGAGGAGAGAGAGAGAGAGAGTGAGTGGCGTGAGCCGGTGATGGGAAGTGAGTGAGTGAGAGCGTTTCCTATGTGAGGGCGATCAGTCATGGAAGTGAGAGTGAGTGAGAGTGAGAGAGTGAGAGTGAGTGAGAGTGAGAGAGAGGGTGAGAGCAGAGGAGAGAGAGTGAGGAGTGAGTGAGTGAGGAGTGAGAGCGAGTGAGGGCGGCGTGATGAGTGAGTGAGAGTGAGATGAGAGCGAGAGAGAGAGAGTGAGGAGTGAGTGAGTGAGTGAGTGACTTTGTGAGTATGTGATTGTGAGGGAGTGAGACCCGTGAGTGAGAGTCAGACGAGAGCGATGGAGAGTGATCGTGAGTTGAGTGAGTGAGTGAGGGAGGAGTGATTGTGAGAGGGACGCTCGACGAGTGCGACTTTGAGAGAGCGAGCGAGAGTGAGTGAGTGAGGGAGGCATGTGACGTGAGTGATTTGTGAGTGATCGTGATCGTGATGGTACCGGGATTTTTGAGCCGACTGTTGCTTTCCCCTTCACGTTGAGTTGCGGCCACGTGAGAGTGACCGATGAGGTGAGAGTTCGAGATGCGAGAGAGATGAAGGTGGTGCAGGATCCCGGACCCTGAGTGAGGATGTGATGTGAGGATGTAGTAGTTAGTTGATCGTGTATTATGAGACGGGAAGTAGAGCGGCGAGGCGAGTGAGATGCGAGTGAATGTACTCCGATATGTGTGCATAAATCATCAGTTTCTCTACTTGAGGGAGTGAAGAGCGTGTTGCATCCCGCAGAGCTCCCTTAGAAGCCGCACGACGACAGACTCCCTCTCTGGGTGTACGTTGATTTTCGCCTTTTCTTCGTGAATTCTTTCCCCCTTTCGCTGCTCACCTTTTCCGTTGAGTGATCTTGATGTCAGTATTTCCCTCCGTGCATTCGAGTGATCGACGCCACGACGTGCAGAGCAGTGAGTGAGGTGAGTGAGTGAGTGATGGAGGGCTGATGTGATGTGACGGATGTGAGTGAGTGAGTGAGTGAGAGCGAGTGAGGGCGAGTGAGAGTGAGTGAGAGGGGGGGGAATTGAGACGGCAGCGAGGCGAGAGTGAGAGACAGAGTGAGTGAGTGAGTGAGAGACACACACAGAGTGAGTGAGTGAGTGAGTGAGAGCGGGGAGAGTGAGGGAGTGGAGAGTGAGTGTGTGAGGAGTGGAGTGAGGTGAGGGAGGGGAGTGAGTGAGAGAGAGAGAGAGAGAGGATGAAGAGAGGATTAGCAGATTAATACGGGACGCTTCAGAAGAGGGAAACAACTATCAAAGTAGTCTGGTGTTTTTTATCCTTTATGGATCCTGACAGATCGATGTATACTTCTATTGTACTGAAAAGAGCAGCGTTAACATTCATCTAAACTTCTTCTTTTGTGACAGAAGAAAGCCAGTCTACTGGTGAGTAAATGATGGCAAAATGATTCATTTTGAACTGTCCGTTTAAATCCAGAACTTTTTAATACAAAGGGCCAAAAATCAATTATTGGAGGGACATTGCGGCCGTGAATAAATGTTGCATTCTATCCAATTATAAAAGATTAAAATACTTTTGTTGTTACATGTTTTAAATAAATAAAAATATATATCAATATAGCTTTTTTATGCTTAAATAAATTTTTGTATCACATGCACTTATATTGATTTTTAATTGCAAAAAAACAAAACAACGTTTTTTTAAAACAAACAACAAAAAAAAATTAGACAGGAATATTTGCTTCAATGGCATTAATTAGATTTAAATTATTATATTAATTATAAATTTATACAAATGTATTACAGTTTTAAACAATTTAACAAAATGTAAATAACTTTTTAAATGTTTAAATTAGTTTAATCAAAATTCACTTACACTGTTTTTTACATTAAATGCAAAAAAAAAACCCCCCCAAAAAAACAAGTAAAAAAAATAAATAAATCTAAATATTGCTTCACGGAATGTAAGCAGATTCTGCTTTTATATAGGAAAAGAGCAGCGTGAACATTAAGCGAACTACTTCTTTTGAGTTTACAGAAAGAAAAGAAAGTCAGGTCTTGGGGCAGAAAGACTGCAGGTGAGGAAATGATTACAACAATTATTAAATTTATGGAACTATCCTTTAAATCAGATGTTCCTGAACTTTTTTAATATGATGGGCCAAAAACTCGAACTAATTGAGGGCCGTGGGCAAAAGTGCCTGGCATTACATCCAATATATTATATTAAAAATGCTAATCAATTTTTTAATTTTTTAAATAAATTATTATACAATTTTTAAATAAAATTCACTTATATTATTTTTTACATTTCAGTGCAAAAATGAAACAAAAATGGCATGTTTTTTCGGCATATTTTTTATATGACATGGACCGCCAAATCAATGGACCAATTTTGGGCATTTCTGCTTTAAACGAATGATTACAGAAGAATAAGAACCAGAACAGGGTTTATTCTGTTTCCACTTACATGAGCTTAAAACATCTTCTGAAAGAGTGGAGGAATCATAAAACTGCTTGTCAACACGTATAATTGCCTTCACAAGAAAAACTGAGGAGAAAGAGTCTGAGCGGCTGTGATTTTCCTCTCTGCGCTTTTTAAAATAGGGTCCAACTCAGAGTAATCATAGACGTGGAGCAATTATGAAACTTTGTGTAAGTACGATATAAGCACTTATCATTATGTTAAATATAGCTGCTGAAGTGGAGTTTAACATCACATCTCTGCTCACACGACCGACAAAGACTCAACACAGACTTCTACTTCGACTACAGAGGATACGAGCACACTCTCCTTCAGTCTGTTACAAATACAGAAAAATCCATGAAACAAGATTATGGTTTCTTCGAGTTATAATATGTGACCATGCAGCACAAAAGCAGTGTTGAGTCGATGGGGGATATTTGTAGCAATAGCCAACATTACATTGTATGGCTTAAAATTATAGATTTTTCTTTTATGCCAAAAAAAATCAAGTAAAGATCATGTTCCATGAAGATATTGTACATTTCCTACAGTAAATAAATAAAAACTTAATTTTTGATTAGTAAAATATGCTTTGCAAAGAACTTCATTTGGACAACTTTAAAGATGATTTTCTCAATATTTAGATTTTTTTGCACACTCAGATTCCAGATTTTCAAATATTGTATCTCAGCCAAATATTGTCCTATCATAACAAAACATACATCAACGGAAAGCTTATTATTCAGCTTTCAGATTATAAAGTATAATAAATGCATGATGTATAAATCTCAATTTCAAAAAAACAGGGACTGTATGTAAGTTAGAAATGTTTTTAGAGAACCAGAAGTTATGTATTCTTATCTATATTTCTTCGCTTGAATCTTATATTTGCTTTTAGTCTCATTTGAATTTAAACCTGGAAAACAGCACAAAAACAACGGATTGCAGTTAAAGATGGAGGAGAGGTGAAAGCGGTATCTGAGCAGTGATATGGGATTGTGGGATGGTGAAACGGCCGGTGGGTGGCTGTGAAGAGGAGGAGGAAGAGGAGGAGGAGGAAGGGTGGCACTCACTCTGCATACAGAGCGCATCTGTACAGTTCTTGGACTGCAGCACCGCTCCCTCGCAGTCCTTGCCGCCGTTTTTGGGGGCCGGAGCGCTGCACTCGCGCCGTCTCCAGTGAGTGCACTCTGTCCCACACGTCGACCACTTGCTCCACTGCGTCCACAGACCGTCCACTGCAGCAAACACAGCACAACACACTCAACCGCCCAGTCTACTCACCTCAGTGTCAATCGATAACGTCCATGGCCTTTTTCAAATATTTAAATTTCAACAACAAAAAAAATATATACTAATATATATAAATATGCTAATATTTTTAATTTTAAATGTACAGTAAAATGTAGTATGTTTTAATTTTTAAGCAATTTTAAATATCTTATGGATTACTAGAGATAGAATAGAATAGAAAAGATATATTTGAGACCACATTGATTGATTGATCTTTTTATTTAATAAAGATTTATATACCAATCAATCATTATTTATTTCAAATACTAACTGTAAATTATTCAAATTATTATGCCTAACAAATTTAATGAAAAGGAAATGTAAAAAAAGCAATAAAAATGTATAAATAAATATATGTTTGAAACCATATTGAATTTTTTTTTTCAATGTTTAATAAAACATTGAAATAAGGAGCTATTTATCCTATTAAACCTCTTGAATTAAAAAAACTAATGCTACTCAAATTGTAAATTATTAAAATTATTATACTCATAATATTTTGTAATGACATAAGTTAAATGGGAAAAATTCTCTAAATATATAATTATTAATATTTGAGACACAATGAAAAATGGTGGGATTTTAAAAGTTTAAATAAATATTTATTCATCCAATTTAATCCTATGTATTTAAATGTTTAAAAATTTAAATAATAACAATAATATTGTTACTCAAATTGTTAATTACTAAAACTATTATACTGATACCACCTTGAACTGAAAAAAGTTAAATGCAAAAATAAATGCAATATAATAAATCAAGTTTGGGAACACATTGAAAATGTGAGCTATAATGTGAGATATAATTATTTAAACACTGAAACAAGGATTTATGCTATTAAACTATTTATTTAAAAATTACATTCAATTGAATTTAAATTATTTTTTTCTTGAGTTGTAAATTGCTCAAATGATTATACTATACAAGTATTATCGGCTATCGGCCAGCACTTTCTCTAAACACGGGCATCAGCGGTTGAGAACGCAACATACGGAGCGTGGTCATACCTGGACACAGCGGGTTGCAGGCCAGTTTCTGGATGGCTTGCCCCTCACAGATGGCTCCTCCGTTCAGAGGCGCGGGATTGGTGCAGCTGCGCGTCCTCTTCTGATAGCCCCGCCCACAGCGACTGCTGCACACTGACCACTCCGTCCACGTCGACCAGCCGCCGTTCACTGCAGCCGGAAACACCAGCCAAATTAACTCTTTCCCCGCCAGCATTTTTCAAAAAAGTTGCCAGCCACTGCCAGCGATTTTGATGATTTTCACTAAAATGTTATATTTTGTTGTATGAATATTTGAATACACAATACACCAAAATAAAGATCAGAGCCTCTACTTTTAAACAAAAAAAAATCTGTTTTATTCTAGCTTAAAGCATTCTTTTTTTGTCAACACTTGGATATAGGTAGGTTTCATAAAAATGCATAATTTTAAGCAAATCACATTTTTATCAAACGCTACATCTGGATGATATTCAGTACGATTATCAAAGCATAAATCCAGTAAATCACTTTTATTAACACCTCCAAAGCTTGCACAGACAACATTTTACTCCGTAACATTATGCAGTTTTCATTTATATGCTGTTTATTGCTGTTATTTTTCATACGCATCTGTTTACATAAGAGATCGCCTGTTTCTCCGTCCTGTTCACGTGTGTTTTTGTTCGGGAGGTTTTGTACTCGTTCAGAAGATGTGTAATAGCGCCCCCCTTGTGTATAACAGTGAAAACACGAAAAGCCGTAAAAACTCGTCTTTGGCGGCGGGGAAGCGTTTTCTTCTGAAAGGCGAGATAACTCGTCAATGGCGGGGAAAGAGTTAATGATGAGCCACTCGCTCACTCAGTAAAAACAGACACTAGTTATGTTTGCATCCACCTATTTTTATGCGCATTTTGGATTATCGCATAAAAAACCGCTGGATGGAAACGCCAAGACACGCATAAATTCTAAAACTGCGCATAAAAAACGTATGCGCACAACTGAGTAGGATAAACTTTTTATCCGATAAGAAAAAATGCACATAAACTACGATGGAGACACATATACCGAATAAATTCCACCATGCGCATTGAAAAAGTCATGTGGCTTTGCGTTATGAGACGGGATAAATTGACTAACCAGCGGACCGATCTCATTCACAGCATCTATATGTTGTTTTGGTCGTTCTGAAATGCCTGAGGAAAGTCTGTCGTCAAAGTATTTCTGTATAATTACTGTCTTACACGACTGCGTTCCCAAACATCAGGCATCCACCTCTAAAAGCAATGACTGCATTTATTGTGTTTCATCTGCTCGCTCTGAAGCGCAAGTCATTTATTACATATGAAAATGATTATATTCAGTGGCTTCTCCAAGTTTTCTTAGAGATATTTAGTGCCAGTTTATCAGGAAGTGACGATTTTGTTCTCTTTGACTCGTTGGATGGAAACGGTGCTTTATTCGCAAATGTTTTATGCGATAGTTTTGCGCATAAGTTAAATTTGCATTTTTGGATGGAAACATAGCTACTGTCGCTGAGACTCATGGGAGTGTGGCGTACAGCAGCCCAATCAATCAGTGCGACGCCAATCAAGAGACGTGACTGTAGTCTCTGTATAACACAACAAGTAGTGATGAGCTCTTGAGCAGATCCTGAAACAACACACTTAAAGCAGTAATCCAGCCCAAAATAAAGCTCTGGCAGGCTGACTGTGTTTCCTCAGTGGAACATCATCAGCAGGACGTGACTGAAGCCATACGAACTAATCAAAATAGAAGTGACATTTGAAATCAGATTTTTCTGTAAGACCAATTAAACATAACTAAAAGCTAATAACTTTTTTAAATAATACAACTTTCGCGTTCCCAGAAAATCAAACAAGTTTGGCGCATGATATGGAAGCTTGTTTCTGCCACAGAAGAAATATTCAAGTAAGGTAATTGTGACTTTTCTCACAAAACACTTTATTTTTACAGTTGTGTCTAAAATCCCCATGAAATCAAAATTGATTAGTATGAATATGTTAGCCTTATAGTTATCTATAAGCTAGTGTGCTCCAAAACGATGACAAAATTCGTATTTAGAAGATATAAGCATTCAAAACTTACAGTCTCTCACTTCAGGCATCTTTTCATCCATCAAAACATCCATCCATCCATCTATCTTTAATCCTTCATCAAAACATCTATCAAACATCCAACTTGTAATCTAAATCCATCCATCTTTTCATTCATTCATCAAAACATCCATTAATTCAACTTTTAATCTAATCCATCCATCTTTTCATTCATTCATCAAAACATCCATCCATTCAACTTTTAATCTAATCCATCCATATTTTCATCCATTCATCAAACATCCATCCATCCATCTTTTCATTCATTCATTCATTAAAACATCCACCCATCCATCTTTTCATTCATTCATCCATCCATCTTTTCATCCACTCATCAAAACATCCATCCATCCATCCAACTTTTAATCTAATCCATCCATCTTTTCATTCATTCATCAAAACTTCCATCCATCCAACTTTAACTATAATTCAATCATATTTTCATCCATCCCTTCAAACATCCAATCCATTTCAACTTTAATTCTAAATCCATCCTCTTGTCATTAATCATCAAACCAATCCATCCCAGTAAAATTTATCTAACCATCCATCTTTGCATTCATGCCTCAACAAAACCATCCATCCATTACACTTTAATATAACTCATCCATATTTCATCCATTCATTCAAAACATCCACTACACATCTTTTCATTCATCACCTTCATCAAAACCTCCACCCATCCATCTTTTCATACCTCATAAAACATCCCATCCAATCCATCCAACTTTTATCTAATTCCATCCATCTTTTCATTCATTTCAATCAAAAGATCCATCCATCCAACTTTAATAAGTACTATCCATATTTTTAAAGCATCCTTTCAAATACCATCATTCAACTTTTTAATCTAATCATCCTTCTTTTCATTCATTCATCTAAAAAATCACTCCATTCAACTTTTTAATCTAATACATCCATATTTTCTTCCGTCATCAAAACATCCATCAATTCAACTTTTATCTAATCCATCCATAGTTTCAATCCATTATCAAACATCCATCCAACATCTTCATTCATTCATCATCAAAACATCACCCCTCCCATCTTTTCATTCATTCATCCATACATCTTTTCCTCCACTCATCACAACCCCATCCATCCATCCAATTTTTTAATCTAATCCCATCCATCGTTATCTAGTCATCAAAACATTTACATAACATATTCTTTCATTAATTCATCAAAAATCCATCCACTCCTATTTTCATCTATCCTCAAAAAACATTACACATCATCTCTTTCATTATTCATCAATCATTTTTCATCCATTCATCAAAAACATCTATCCATTTCCAAATTTTAATCAAAAGCCATCCATGTTTCATCCCATTCATCAAAAAACATCCATCCATCCACCTTGTACTCTAATCATCCATTTTGAAGTTATTCATCAAAACAACTCCATCATCAACTTTTATTAATCCATCCATCTTCACCATTCATCAAAAAATACAACATCTATCCTGTTATTAAGACATCCATCTTTCATCCACTTAATTTAACTACTTACATCATCCATCCATCCCAACTTTTAATCAACCTATCATCTTTCATCATTCATAAAAATTCCACCCATCCATCCTTTTCATTCATTCATCATCCATTCTTTCATACCCATTCATCAAATACATCCAGGCATCCATCCAACTTTTAATTCTAACCCATTCATTCTGTCATACAATCATCAACAATCCATCCATCCATCTTTTCATCAAAACATCCACCCATCCATCTTTTCATTCATTCATCCATCCATCTTTTCATCCACTCATCAAAACATCCATCCATGCAACTTTTAATCTAATCCATCCATCTTTTCATCTATTCATCAAAACATCCATCCATCTTTTCATTAATTCATCAAAACATCCATCCATCCATATTTTCATCTATTCATCAAAACATCCACCCATCCATCTTTTCATCCACTCATCAAAACATCCATCCATCCATCCATCCAACTTTTAATCTAATCCATCCATCTTTTCATTTATTCATCAAAACATCCATCCATCCAACTTTTCATCTAATCCATCCATCTTTTCATCCATTCATCAAAACATCCACCCATCCATCTTTTCATCCACTCATCAAAACATCCATCCATCCAATTTTTAATCTAATCCATCCATATTTTCATCCATTCATCAAAACATCCATCCATATTTTCATCCATTCATCAAAACATCCATCCATCCAACTTGTAATCTAATCCATCCATCTTTTCATTTATTCATCAAAACATCCATCCATCCAACTTTTCATCTAATCCATCCATCTTTTCATCCATTCATCAAAACATCCACCCATCTATCTTTTCATTCATTCATCATCCATCTTTTCATCCATCATCAAAAAATCATCATCCATCCAACTTTAATAACCCATCCATTCTTCATATCATCAAACCCATTTCCACCATCATCTTTCATTCCTTCATCATCCATCTTTTTCATACATTCATCAAAAAATCCAGCATCCACTCCAACTTTAATATAACCCATCATCTTTTCATCCATTCCATAAAAAATCATCCACCATCTTCATCAAAAACCAACCATCCATCTTCATTCATTCATCCAACATTTTTTTATCCCGTCATCCACATTCATCCATCAACCTTTTAATCAAATCCATCCATTTTTCTCTATTCATCAAAGCATCCACCATCCATCTTCTCATTCATTCATCTCATCCATATTTTCATCCATCATCAAAACATCCATCAAATTTTCATCATTCATCAACAAAACATCATCCATCTAACTTTTCACCATTCATCAAAAACCATACATCCATCATTTTCATCCATCATCAAAACATCCATTCATCCACTTTTACCATTCATCCAAACATCCGCATCCATCTTTTCATCCATTCCTCAAAACATCCATCTATCCATCCATCTTTTCATCTATTCATCAAAACACCCATCCATCAATTCCATCATTCATCAAAACATCCATCCATCCATCTTTTCATCCATTCATCAAAACATCCATCCATCCAACTTTTAATCTAATCCATCATCTTCTTAACTATTCACAACACCCCACCATCCTCCTTTCATCGATCCTCAACAACATCAATCCATACATATTTCAGTCCATTCAATCAAAAACATCCATCCATCCAACGTTTAATCGACATCCATACATTTTTTATTTTGTTGCTTCATTATTCATCAAAACATCCATCCATCCATCTTTTCATCTATTCATCAAAACATACCATTCCTCATCCATTCTGTTTCATATATCATCCAAACCATCCCTCCATCCCTTTTTCATCTATTCATCAAAACATCCATCCATCCATCTTTTCATCCATTCATCAAAAACATCCATCCATCCAACTTTTAATCTAATCCATCCATCTTTTCATCCATTCATCAAAACATCCATCCATTTTTCAAACCTTTCAAACTAATTCTTCATCTTGACTAACTGCTTTTCTAGTTAAAGATTAGTATACATTTCTTTGAATTTCAATTCATTTTAATCACTTACATTCAGTTCTGCATCACTTTGCCACCTCAGTTCACATTCGGACCTGCACTGCAACTGAAGTCATTCCTCAATTCAGTTCTGACTGGCGCACAATATGAGTGTGAGTAAATGATGAAGTGTTTTCATTTCTAGCTGAACTGTTCATTTAAAGAGGAGTCCCCTCACACTCAAGCGGGCCGTCCTATTACAGAGCTCAACCAGCGCCTGCAGCTTCCTTACGGCGCGAACTGCTTTTCAGGGTAGAGCGGAGAGCACTTATAATTACATCAGCCTCACGACGAGGAAGAGAAGTCAATTTATTACAGCACGGGAGAGGCAAACATCTGTTTGCCAGATCTGGGATTGTATCTGTGGGGAAAACAGAAAGCGATCGCAGCAGGTGGGCTGTTTTCACTTGTTGAAGAGCTCCTGAAAGACTCGTCTGCACTTTACCGCGGGTGCCGAGGTGCAACTTCACAAACCGTCAGCCTCGTGAACGTGTTGCGTTTGTCGGGAAATTTACACCGCGTTATTCTTTCAACATTCAAAGCAGAGGCAGCAGTGGCGGGTTAAAACGCTTCCAGCTTGTCAGCGCAGCTTTCTGTTCTTAAGAGGAACATTTTACAGCTCCAGGGATTTTCACGGCAAGATCCATCCAAAAGAAACTTCAGAGAAGATGGAATTGACGACTGCGTCTGAAGCGAAACGCAAGTACCAAAGACAGCCCTGGTCAAAGTTTGCATAAGTTTCAGGGGACCGCATAGGCACCTGACATCTCACACAATCAAAGCTTCAGAGAGATGATCAGGATTTCAAGGTGAAACACTGAAACATGTTCAGTGCACTACAAACCACTCCAAAAACTTAAATTTATATGAAAAACATAAAATAAATACATAATAAATAATAATTCCCTTTCATATAAACACCTAATAAATAAATACAAAAAAACACACACCGAAAGATAAAAACAAACCACTCCAACAATCCTTAGACAAATATAAAAAATATAAATATAAAAATATAAATAGCACTACCTACATCACCTATAAAAATAACGACAAATAAAACAGAAAAATAAATAAATACGGACAAACAATAAATCAAATAAATACATAGCAAACACCTATAAATAAATACAAATAAAAATAATAGAAAAATAAAAATAACTAAAATACAAACAGACACACAAACAAATAAATAAATAAAATAACACCACCTTAGCAACCACCCTAGACACTTTAAAAATAACATACAAAAAAAGAAAAGCTAAAAACAACACAAACAAATCAACACTGAGAATCACCACAGCAATAGGGAATATAAAACCCTCTTTAAAACCGTAGCCAATTAATAAAATACCAATATAAATCTACACATAAATCATAATACCAGATACTAAAAAACTACAAAGAGGTAAATGACCTTAAATCACACCTATACAAATAAAGATTAATCAACCCACCTAGAAACACACCGCATGCACTAAAACACTCAAAAAATCTTTATCAAATAATACTAAAATACAAATATAAAATCTAATAAACTAAAAATAAATAAACGAAACAATCTAACTAAAATTAAACAAAAAAGCTCAATAAATAATATTTATAAATATAACCACACCCACTAGGAACACCACAATGCACTGTCCATTACAACCACCTACTCAAAAAAAGCTAGACACAACTTAGCATTGTGCCGTGAGTTCAACAAAGACAAAACAACACGCACGTTTCTTTATTAAAACACAGAAGCCTGAATACTACGACGTTTGCGCCTCAACTGAAGTGTAAAATAATAACACCTTAAGGGACACATTTAACTGCAAATGAGATGGCCTTTATAAGCTCGTGCTTCGGATACTCCAGAACATTCCAGTTAGACGTTCTTTATGTATTGTACGAACCCAGCAATAAAGTGTTGAGTTATTGAATTATACAGATTGGTGCAGCGTTTAAGGGTTTAAAATACAGTTTACTAAAGTCATATAGTTCCAGTCCTGATTCTGATTGGGTGAGCGCGTTCGTACGCGGTTGGAAATTCCCGCTACACAAATCACCTTTGTTTATGTTAACCACCGGTCTTCACGGGGCCTTATTGTCTTCTAACGGATACAGTCTATCGTGCTACCAAGGTGATTTCCAAATAACATGATGAAATATTGAAGTGAGAAGTGTGCTGCAACTGGTCGTGAGTGTGCTGAGACCATGAAAAGTTAGACGACTGAATGCGGCAGGCGTTTTGCTCCACGGCGTCTTCTCGCCGCAACGATGTTCCTCTGGTCGCTTGCTAGGTGTAGTTGGCCCCCGGGTGGACAGACGGGCCTGTTTGATGATAAGGTTGGGGCGATGGTGTGATGTAGAAGTTCCGTCGTCGCGCCCCCGGCTGGGAGATGATCTCCTAGTTCTTCAGCAACATCAAAACTGCAAACACACACAAAAAGAGCCTCACGACCACACCAGCACGTACCCCATCCGTTCTAACATCCATAAAACAACAGCCACACCCGACTTACCCAGCAGGTTTCTCGATTGTGTGATTCACATAAGTCAGCAAGTGTTAGTCGTGAGAAAAACGCTCAATAAAGGCGCCGATATCCAGCACGTTACACATTATTTATTCCCTGAACGGTCGCGCAGATGCGGTGGGAAGTAAAAACTGTACTTCAGGGAGTGCTTAAGGCTTCTTTCTTTAGGAATCCCGTTTTCGATTCCCCCACAACCGGCCTTCAATATTGACTGTGAGTCACATTGTGCAAGAAACGAGCGTTTTAGAGTGTTGACCATGTAAAGGCTGCTCCAGTTTCTCATCGGATACCCGACCCTGAGCCCCTCGCAGAGGAAGAAAGACCGACCCCCCCTTCCGACCAGTAACCCCCCGTATTTCTCACTGTGAGCCTAATGAGGGACTCTTTCATACCAGACACCTAGCAACCAGCTAAAACTCCCTAGCAACCATACAGCAACGCACTACAAACCACTCCAAAAACCTTATGAGTGATTGAATGAATGAAAATTGTTCTGGCTTTTATTTTTATTTATCTATTTAATTGTATTGTATTTTATATTATTTTTGTTTCTTTTTTCTTCTTGTGTAGTGACATAATTTTTCTGTACAAAACAAAATATTATGTACTTCATAAACCATGTACATGTTTTGCAAAAAAGAATAAAGTACAAATAACTACACTACCAGTTTTTTAAAGAATAAGGATCTTATGATCACCCAACCGCCTGCATTATTGATCCACAATACAGCAACGCAGCTAAATAATAAGTTTAATTCATTTTCAAACAATGTGTTCTCTGCTGAATGTGTGTTAAGTAACTGTATTTCACTGGGATGCGCACGCTGTTATTTTCAGACCCCATCATTCCCCAGTATTCAGTGCTCACAGGATCTTCAGAAACCTCAGTTAATATGTGGATCGCTGCTCGTACCTGCGTGAATGAACAAACAATAACTGAATGAATAAATAAACAAACAAACAAACACCAAGCAACCACACAGCAAACAGCACTACCCCACAAACCCCACTCTAAAACATTATGGAAAATCAAAACACCATTATAAATCCAAAGACCAAAAAAATCAAACCACACAATCAAATAAACTGAACTCATAACCAGAAACCAAATAGCCCACACCATGTACAACAAATTACTTCCAAAAGCCTTAGAAACAACTCTAGCGTTGTGTCAGTGAGTTCAGCACTTCATAAAACACAGGAGTCTTCTTCATCCAATCAAATGTGAAAATACTGAGTGTCTGAGGTCAAACTGAAGTTGAAATCAAACGCAAACACCGTAAATGCGCTCAGCTAGAGACGATAGGAGCTTTGCACACAGATAAACACCGGCAGAAAATAAAACCTGAATTTGTTTTGCTGCTGATTTTGGGCAGAAACCTGAGCTGAAATCCTCATCGAATGAGCAGAAATGCATAATAAACAACAGAGACACAGTGACGGGCGGAGGAGAATTAAGACGCAGAATGATGAATTATTTCTCATAATTTGATTCATGCTGCCTCTAAAAATAACTTGATGGCTTCCTGCTCTCATTAAAGGACTCGTCTGCTGATAAAAGCCAAGTATTGCATATGATGTGCAATTTTCCTTTTTATCGTCTTCCATTACGCTTTATTAATATTTAATGAGTTGGCCGTGTGTGTGTGGTTGAGGGCATACGCACAGATATCACCGGACCAATCCATTCCCGATCGGATGGATCCAGAGCGAACCGAACCGACAAACACGCTGCAAATGCCATTCAATTGAGTTGATGTGTCTTTATCGTTCAATCCTGTGATGTAATCAGAGAAACGCTGCCATTGAGAGACGCACAAAAAAATCAATGCGGATTACCCACAAATCCACTGGGCTCTCGGCCTGCCAAGGTGATTATATGTGGCCCTCAAATTACTAAAGCAAACAGGCAAATAAAAGCCCAGCAGCGGCTGTTCGTTTAACCGTCGGCCCCTGAGGGACCCCTGAGGGACCCGAGTGTCTGTTCAGTCCACAGAGACGCACATCCATTTAATTACTGTATTAAGCTAATGAGTGCATCTCATGAAAGCATGTAAAAATCACACTGAAAACACCTTCAAATTATGTTTTGCATGAGGATAAAGAAGCTTCTTTGACTTACGGCATTTATTTCATGACAATGAAACACATTTTCCTTCAAATTTTTATTACTGTAGTCAAAAAGTGAATTTTCTATAATAACAATGCATTATTTAAATGTTAAATAATAATAATAACAGTAATAGTAATAATAAATGTATCGTTAAAATGGGGAACTAAATTTTTGCCGGGCAAATAATACTATATACTAAATAATAATAATTAATTTTAGAACTGTTGCCTGGCAATTTATGGGGGGGGAAATGTTGTGGTTTTTTTAACAGCCAACCATCAGCTTTAGAATGATTTCTGAAGGATTATGTGAAAAACCTTGTTGACGAACATTTTTCCTCATAGTTTTCGTTAACGAAATTACATGAAATGGTTTCACCTATTCAAACATAAACTCAAAATAACATTATACAAGCATCAAAGTAAAACTCAAAATGATAAATGAAGACGTCCATCCTATCTATATAGTTTTTTTAATATTTAAGTGAGTTGTATTTTCTATGTTTTTATTTAAAGTTTAGTAAAGGTTAGATTTAGGTTAGATCAAGCTTTAAAGATTTTAGTTTTCCGGCATTCTAAAAAATCCATACTAGAAGTTTGAAAATTACCGTGGCAACTAGATGAAAAAAATAAAGTATACTATGTATTTTTCATTGTGAAGTAACTTGTTTATTTTTTTTATTTTTTGTACGACCAACTCCCGTTTCACGTACACCTCTTCATCTATACTATTTTTTACACCCTATAAAATTTTTTTCATTTTTATATTAAAAAACAAGAAAGAATATTAATTAAACTTGTAGCGTAATTTTGCTGTGTTTTTGTCTTCTTTCAGTTTCTTTTCTTCTTCCTTTTTTTATACCTCTCCCGCGCGCTACTATTACAAAGTGTTATTATTACTCTATATATATATTATTATAATCAGTTTCTTTCTTTATATTTTGAGTTTATTTAAATAATTAAAGTTTTTAGTAATTTAGTTGTGTTTTATTTCCCTATTTTTTTTTCAGTTATTTTGATACTTCTACATAATACATATTTAGTAGTTTTTAGTGCAATAATCTTTAAATATTTTGATTTAAGTAAGTCGTTACGAGTATATAATAAATTATTTAAAATAAATGATTAATATATAGTTTATTTGCCTTATGATTCTTTTCATTTACCCTATTTTTCTTATTGGAACTTTTTTGTAACCCCAAACACGACTGAGCACGGGGCAAACCTGTCTCCCTTTCTATCCGCATCACCGTTTCTTCTCCCACAAACCCGGACAGCTCGTTATCGTCTGATTGTCCGCCGAGGGGCGACGTTAAGAGCTAGTAGTACTTGCAACATTTATTAACGGAAGCGAAATTGCCCACCCGTCTCAAAAGTGCTTTTCTCCATCTTCTCGCTCAACAAAACGTACGATGAAATGCAAAGAGAAGACAATAGGCAACCGAGGAAACCCCGCAGAAGCCAGCAACCGTTAAGGTAAATGTAAATGTGAGTAATCGCACCACCCACGCACCCATACAATGACGATAAATGTGGTTGCCGGGGCACTGATATAAGGGTTGCTATGGTGTTATGAAGGAAGTGTGAGCTACTGTTCAAATGTATTTCCTCACCAGCCTTCTTAAACGAATAAATCTTCGCTCACTTCAAGCCTGCATGTATCTTGATAAACAATTCAGTAAAAACCTTTTAACAATTGGAAATATTTTACAATTTTAAAACCAGCTGTTTATGTTCGGGAATGTCCCTTTCGTTAAACCTGTAATGTATTTCTGTGATGCCCCGACAGCTGTATTCAGCACATCCTCCGTCTTCAATGGTGTCACATGATCTTCAGAAATCAGTATAATATGCTAATTTGCTGCTTAAGAAATATTTCTGCTATTATCATTGTTGAAAATAGTTGTGCTGCACAATATTTCTGTGAAAACCACTGCACTAATTTTATTTTTCAGGATTCACAGATAGAAATAGAAATAGAATAGAAAGTTCAGACAAGACAAACGCTCCTATTTGAAACCAGCAATCTTGATAAAAAAAACCCATCACCAACCATGTTACTTTTGATTAATTTAATGCGTCCTTGCTGAATAAACAGGGTTAAGGTCTGAGCAGGTCGTTAAATAAATACTAGACGATAGACGAGTTTATTCAGCGCTGCACTTTTGATCTGGTTGAGGAAGGACGCGGCGTCTGAAGCAACACCGCTGATTAGCAGCGACTCCTGCACTCATATTCATGAAGGAAATTAATACAAGTGGTCATTATACAAATAGGCAGAAGCATTAGGAGCCAATTACTGTTTGTGGCTCCATCAAGAGAAGCTGACATCAATTTAATCTGGAGCAGCTGTGTGCCGAGGAGTGTGCAGAGTGTATGCGCAGTGTGTGTGTGAGTGTGAGTATGTGTGTGAGTGTGTGTGTGAGAGAGAAAGAGAGTGTGTGTGTGTGTGTGTGAGTGTCTGTGTGAGTGTGAGTGTGAGTGTGATGTGAGGGGGGTGCATGTGCGTGCTGTGCAGAGAGTGGTGACCCAGTGTGTATGTGAGAGATGTGTGTGGTATGTGAGTGTACCGGGCAGTGTGAGGCTCTGTGTGAGTGTCTGTGGCTGAGCCCCCTCGGGAGCGTGTGTGTGATGGTGCAATGTCGTGTATGTGTGTGTTGAGAGGTGTGTGATGTCCCCCTGTTGTGTGCGAGTGTGTGCTTTGTGAGAGTGTGGTCGTGTGCGAGTGCCCGAGTGTGTGTGTGTGTGTGTGTTGTGTGCGAGTGTGTGTGTGTGTGTGTGTGCGACCCCCCGTGAAGTTGCTCTGTGTGTGTGTGTGTGCGAACCGTGAGTGATCCCTTTGTGTATGTGTGCGAGTGTGTTGAGAGTGTGTATGTGCGCGAGTGTGCGCGAGCGTGTGAGTGTGTGGGAGCATGTGTGTGTGTGTGTGTGTATGATGTGTTGTGCAGTGTGTGAGTGTGCGTGTGTGAGAGTGCGAGGGTGTGGAGTGGAAGTGCGAGGTGTGTGTGAGTGTGAGAGTGCGAGTGCGTGTGAGTGTGAGTGTGAGAGTGCGAGTGCGTGTGATTGTGTGTGAGTGTGAGAGTGTGAGTGCGTGTGCGCGTGTGTGCGTGAGACGGTTAGATGTTTCTGTGAGATCGAGGATGAAGGAAAAACCTGCATTAATATTTAATGGAACGCAGTAATTGCTTTAAATGACGGCAGCGCTTAAATAATCTTCAGTCTGATCAGAACAGGAAGACTTCTCCTCACACAAACTGGTTGTAGAAAACCAGTCCTGCAGTGATGAGATCCATCTGAGATGAAGGATGAAAGATGTACAAACAAAAAGAAGAAGTAAAAGCACGTTCACAATCCTCAGCGACCCAATCTCTGTGAATTATTCACGTGCCAAAGACATTATTAAGCTAATTGGGAAGCATTTCACAAAAAACAACCTTGTTTGAGTCGTGAGGGCTCAGATCCATTCCACAGCAAAATAATAATACAACAAAAACAACAGAAATGAGGGAAAGTCGAGGGAAAGCTGAAGGCCAAACAACTCGTCTGTGAGAAACACAGCGGGAAACGCAAAAATCTCAACCCGCAATGCCCAATCTCACCTGTGTTTGTTTACCTGCCCTGATTCTGGAACGATTCAAACACTGCAGATCTACAAGAATCACTGACAATATCTGTCAATTTAAGAAATGGTAATCTGTATTGGTCTGATATTTTCAAACTATTCATTATTTTTTTATTACTATTAATTTATTCTGATTAAAAATATATAATTACTATCACTATGCAGTTCAATTATTATGAATTTATTCTGTAACAGTGCATAATTTAGCATCAGGACCGTCAATCTGATAATTCCAGATTTAATACTTTAATGCACAAAATATGCAAAATTAAAAAAATATATTGTGCAGCACAACTGTTTTCAACATTGATAATAATCAGAAATGTTTCTCGAGCAGCAGATCAGCATATTATACTGATTTCTGAAGATCATGTGACACTGAAGACTGGAGTAATGATGCTGAAAATACAGCTGCGCATCACAGAAATATATTACAGTTTAACACATATTCACATAGAAAACAGCTGTTTTAAATTATAATAATATTTCACAATTTTTACTGTATTTTTCATCAAATAAAAGCAGCACTGGTGAGCACAAGAGACCTTTCAAAAACATCAAACAATCTGATATTATTAATCTACACTACTGTTCTGAAGTTAGGGTCAGTAAGATTGTCAGTGATTGCGCATTATATCACTTATTGGGCATATTTCACTTTTCTGTTTCCTGAGAGCTGAAGACTAAATGGCAAAGCCGCTGCTGCCGCGTGTAAACGTGGTGAAAGCATGAGACGAGAC
This sequence comes from Sinocyclocheilus anophthalmus, assembly GCA_018155175.1. Lineage (NCBI taxonomy): Eukaryota > Metazoa > Chordata > Actinopteri > Cypriniformes > Cyprinidae > Sinocyclocheilus > Sinocyclocheilus anophthalmus. The sequence continues at coordinate 212,729 of JADLZN010002267.1, read as the reverse complement.
GACAGATTCTGCAGCATCAGCACACAAACATCATTACCTGAACATCTCATCCGCTCCAATCAACACTGAGACGCTGTGAAAGATCCCATCAGACTGAGGCATACGCAGAGAGAAAAATATGGAGATGTGTGCCAAATCGATACGAATACATATTCATAGCTGAGAATCTGCCAGAGAGCAGAGGAGTGTTTGTCCAGCGGATGCGGAAACTAAAGGTTTAAACGGATTCTGAGCTCATTCTAGACCGGCTTGTCAATATTCAGATGATTTTTACTAGTAAAAGATCTGATTTCAGAGTCATGCCATTAAAACACACAAAACAAGATAAACACATCCACGTCTTCTTCATTTATAATCACAAAGGCATGGAAACGTTCCAGCGACGTGTCTTCACAGGCTTCATTAATACTGCATATTGTTCATAATGAATGCACTCGTTTGGAAAAAAACGACCCCCTTCAGACGCGCTCTATAACAAACACCAAAACTGCAGCTAATGAGAAAACAGAGCAACACTTCTCTCACATATTTAGATAGAAGCTGCTGCCTTCCCACAGTAACATCTCAATGTCAATGTCTGTAAGTCTGTAATCTCAATATGAGCTCAAAGATTTCTCATCGAATGATCTGATGTTCATTTTATAGATCTAAACTCTTACTGAATACTCTTACATTATGTTCTGAAAGCATCTGAGATTAAGTTAGAGATGCTTGAACGAAACGCATTCAGGAGCTTCTGAGCGATACTGTCTTCCTCTGGTTTCTTGTTCTGATCGATGGGGTTGTTTATGCCGAAGGCCAAAGGTCACGGACCGCACGCATCTCTGTGTCTGCGTTCTGCTCAGTCTCTCTGGAGACGACGAGATTAAATAAAACGACCGTAGTAACTGAGCACCAACATCTAGCAGCTCGTTCAGACTCGCCCACACGACAAAGACTTACAGCACAACAAATGAGAAACTCCTGCTCTTATTCTGAAATCATAATATTCCCAAAATATCTATATATATAACTATAATTGTGTTTGGTCACCAGAAAACTTTAAAATAAAATAAAATAAAATAAAATAAATAAAATAAAATAAAATAAAATATTTAATTGTAATATATTGATATTTAATCTTGAACAAAAATTAAAAATATACATATACATAATATAATATTTTATATCTGAAATAATATAAGAATATGACAATGAATCTAACATCATAATACTGCATTTTAAAATAAAAAATGCCTATGTATGTATGTTTATTATATACATATGTAATGTTAATATATAATATATTAATCATTTAATAATACACTATTCTTGAAAACAATAATTATTATAATTTTTTAGAATAGAACCTCTTTTTCGATTCTATCATCTTGTTCTTTTTATTATTATAAAAATGATTTTCTGACACTACCGTTTCTATTCTTTTGACTTGTTTATTTTATTTTAAAGACGACTAACACAAATTCCTTATTAATTTTTGTATTCTGTCTATTTTTTTTCTTTTTATTTATTATAAAAAGACTTGTCACAGCACTTAAATATGATTGCTCTTTTGTTGGTTTTGATTGCCTCTATTGTCTTCATTTGTAAGTCACATATATATATATACACACACTCACTTATATACAGTGTATATAAGGCAGCATGAACATTCTGCTAAACATCTCCTTCTCTGTTTCACAGAATCCAGTCATTCTCAGGGTTTTGCAGCAGAGCTCTGGTGAGAAACTGACGGCAAGTATTTTCATTTTTGGCTGAACACACACTTTTAAAGCCAGCAGAAGTGCAGCACAATAGCCGTGGACCCCAGCAGTTTTCACATCCACTGAAGATAGTTTCCAATCGTCTGGCATCTCCCTGGACGAGTCTTTTCTCAGAGCGCTGTGGGCCTTCACCACACGGCTCTGCAGGACCCCGGCTTCCCGAGCCGCCGCCTGAATGAAAGCGCGGCTGCCATGGCAACGGTGCGAGCATCACCTCTGAACCCCGTCTTTATCTGCACGCTCTGACAAGAGCCTTCGAGAGGCAGAGAAAAGAAAAGAAGAAATGAAAACACAGAGCTCTTTCTCTGTACCCACTGAAGTCCATTTTATGATCTGACAGAGACGGCCGCTGGAAAACAGGGTCACCCGCTTTGGTGAGGAAGCAGAAAAACTAAACCAATAATGACCTCCTGCTCTTACGCTGAATATTAAATACATATTAAATATGCAGTGCATAATGGACCCATTATAGAATCAAAATAAATAAATATTGCATTACTAAATATTATATTTATAATGACATCCTCACTGCAGGTCCAGTTTTTACTATGAGCTGGCCGATATAATACATAAATAATAAATATACTGTGAATATTGGACCTTATAGATAATCACTATTAAACATTATCTAAATAAATAAATACTACAGTTCTAAACATAATATATTTATAATGATCACTGCAGGTCCTATTCTAAAATTAGAGCTGTACAATATATTTAAAAATTTAATTTTTTAGGATATATAATACATATGATATAAATAACTAGAAGCAGGCGATATATTAAATAAAGATGAAATGCTGTGAATATTAATTACCCTATAGATTTCCATATTATACTAAATAATAAATATATTAACTTATAAATAAATATATGATTTTTTATAATGACAAAGTGATATTAATTACACAACAAAAAATATTATACACTATTATTTATAATAAGATCTATTACATATTATATACAATTTTTTCCACTAGACTTTTACCCCATTTTTCCCATGTTTTACGATAAACTTAGTGAATCTACATAACACATGATTCTTTTAGCAAAAAGATGGTAACATCAACTTTCCTCTCCTATGAGAATTATTTATTCTTTGCCCCGCTCTCTCACTCACAACACACACACACCTCACTGACACACACCTGACACACACCCACACTCACTCTGGAACACACACACACACACCACAGTCACACACACTCACACTGACAACACACACACACACACACACGGACACACACACACACACCCACACACACACCACACACACACTCTCTCTCTCACACCCACACACACCCACACACACCAACACACACACACTGACACACCCACACACACACTCACTGACACACACATGACACACACACAAACACTCCTGACAACACACACACACACCACACACACACACACGCACACACACCACACACACACACACACCTCACTGACACACACACACCTGCACACACACCATCACCTGACACAGCACACACACTGCACCACACACCCTCACTGACACACACACATCGCACCCACACACCACACTCACTGACACACACACACACCACACACTCACTGACACACCCCCACACACACATTCCCTCACGACACACCCACACTGACCCACCACACCACACACACACACACACTCACTGACACACACACACACACACTCCTGACACACCACCACACACACACACACCACTCACTGACACCACACACACTCCCTGCACTGACACACACACACACACTGACACACCCACACACACGAACCCCTACACACCCACTCACATGAACACACACCACACCCACACTCACTTACACACACACACCCTCCTCACTTGACACAACACACTGACACCAGAAGCCCCACACACACACACTCACTGACCACACACCTCACTGTACACAACACCACCACTCACTGACACACACACACACACACTGACACACACACACACACACTCACCCACACACACACACCTGACCCACAACACACCACTGACACCCCCACACCACACACCACTCCACTGACACACACACACACCACATACACTCACTGACACCCACACCATACACCTCATGACACACACCACTACCTCACTGTACACACACACAACATCACTCACTGACACACCACACACAAACACTCACGAACACATAGCACTCCACCCACACTCACTTACCCAGCACACTCACTTACACACACACACCACTCACTGACCATCGACGACACACACACACTCACTCGACCACACCGACACACACTACCAGCTCACATTCGCGCACATTGACCACACACACACTCACGGCACACACACACACTCCCTCACTGCCACACCACTGACACACACACACCACACACTCACTGACACACACACACACACACACACACACACACTCACACACACACACACTGACACACACACACTCACTGACACACACACACACACTCACTGACACACACACTCACTCACTCTCTTTCTCACACACTCTCTCACTCACTCACTGACACACACACACTCACTGACACACACACACACACACACACCTGACTAAGCAATGCGATGCCTATTTCAGGGATACACAAGTGAAATGACTGATTTGTCTCCGGCTTCCACTCTTGATTTAGTGCAGTAGAAATGCAGAGAGAAGGGAAGCGTATGTGAATAACGCAGTCACACGAGATGATTCATCTGAATTACCCAAAAGCCCTCGCTAGATCTCAGAGCGCCAGCTTCCACCAGAACGGGCTTTGCGAGGGTTCGATCCGAGTCATAAAGGCTGAGGATTCATCTGTCGAGAACAGAAGCCGCCGCAGACATGGACTTCCTGAAGCGAGTTTAGAAGAACTTTCCAACTGGATCGAGAGTCTGCCGCCGCCGCCATCCAACTGTCTCTCTAGATATAGATTTCATATTATTATATGAAGAGTTTGGTTCCAAACTCTATAAATCCATTTTGATTAATTTGGGTAAAAATGTGTTTTCTTGACCAAGAAAGTGGCAAGCTCAAAACCACTATTTTCTGTTTCAAATCTTTAGGTTATAATAACATTAAAAATTAAAAATCCAGATTTTGATTTTCAAATATTTATTATAAAAACTAGGGGTGTAACAGCATATGCTCTAAACTACAGCGAGCCCTTTTACATTAGGCCTACTATCGTTACACGTTTAACAACAGCGCCCAAACTTAAATTTAAATACTTATTTTTAATATAACTCCTACCAAACTCTTCTTAAGTCTCTAATATAGATATACATAAACTATTAAACATTTAATAATAAATATTATTAGTAAATATCTTTATAATGTTTATAATTATTATGAAGTGTATTGTTAATATTAGATACATTTTATATGTATATATCGAATAACAAATGTATTGCTGGGCAATATATTAAATATGAAATACGATGTGAATAAATGAAATATAATTATATATGATATCATAAATATTAAAACTATATAAATATATTATCTTATTTAATATATTTATATTACATGCATTAAATATTAAGATATACTGTGAATATTAGATATATTTTGTTTAGTATATAAATATATATCTAATAATCGCTACATACATAATAGAGCTGGGGAATATATTAAATAAATATGAAATATTCTCAATATAAATGAATTATATATTATATTAGTATATATAATACATATAAAGTATAAGGTGTTTTATATAATACATATATATTATAATAATTATTATATTATTATAATAAAAATATCATTTATTACCTATCATTAATTTTGAGAAGAAAATCATGCCTTGATTTTTAGCCCTATTTTTACTACATTTTACTTGCATTAAAAACTGCAAATGGCTCTCAGTCAAAAATATGTTTTTTCTGAATGAAAAAAAAAAACAGTTCTACAGCAAGTAAATAAACATCAACTCATATGGATGTTTCCAACTGGCTAAAGACTTCTGTCGCCATTGCTGTCCAACTGGCCTCTGCGTTTATGTGTCTCTAGAGCGGCGGGACAGAATGAAGTACAGGATCAGTTTGTTTCTGGCACAAACTCACCAACTAAACAATGTTCAGAGATGAACACCAGCGAATATCTGCATCACAAGCAGCGACAGGCTTCATTCACACACACACACACACACACACAACTGCTGCTGCTGCCGTAATAATAATAAAAATAATGAGTTCCTCTTTTTTGATTACATTTAGGAGTAACATGCACCGAGTCTCTTCAGCCATTTCATAATCAGATGAGCGTGAACTCATCACGTAAAAACACAAACCCAGACGCTAATCTCAGATTATCAGGAGTGTAATTACGATCATTTCAGCTGATAGAATGTCGCTAATCCTCAAGCTACAGAAACGCCGTTAAAGAAACGCTGAAGAAAAGCTGGAAACAATTAGATGCAGAAGTACCGCGGTTAAATATACAAGCGTTTGTTCACGAGGGACGAGAAAACAAACTCGAGAGCAGCGCGGGATAACAATAGACGATTACATTACAGCCTAGTCCAGGTGCATAATCAGATTGTTCTTGCGTTCACGGCGGCGCATCAAACACTCACTCTGAACTCCATCTGCTGCGGGAGAGAAATAAACGTTTAATAAACGATCATCGCACATCTCCATACAAACACACTGGAACAGACACGAGCATCTGCTTCTCTAGGGAGCGTTTACAAACGTCTTAAAAACACACGGGACTAAGACAATATTTGAGTTACAGATAAATAAATAAATAAATAAATAACGTGTAAAATTTTGATTAATAAATTATATATGTATAAATAAAACTATAAATAAAAAAAGTAAAATATATTTATATAAGAATGAAATAGACAGTGAATATATTTTTATGAAATATCATATAATTAATAAATATTTAAAAAAAATATGAATAATATTGTGATATTGATATATTTTATATTTCATTAGGATTTATACTAAATATATAATAACTGGAGCTGGGCGTACATTTTAATACTGTGAAGACCTAAATATAATTTTATTATGAAAATAATTACATTTAAATATATATTGCATACTATAGGATCGATATTAAATATATTTGAGCAATTGGATAGATTTTATATTATTAATTAGGATTACACTAAATATTATATAAATACTGGAGCGGGTGATATATTAAATATTAAAGTACTGTATATTATATTAATTATAATTATTAATAATTATAAAACACGCTTATTTATAGAATGTTATTTTTTAATATAATTGTAATATTTATAACACTTTTAAATAATTATTTATTATAAATACTCAGTTGATTAATAAAACAAACATTAAACTATTGTGAATATTGGATATATTTAAAAAATATCCTTATAAATAAAAATATATAATATAACCTTAAGCCTGTATTTACATGTATATTTATACAGATTTTTGCCTATAAAATTTAATGATTCAAATCTGTGCCTCTGTCCTAAGAGAGAGAATCAGAGAGGAAGGACTCAGACGGACGGAGCAGCAGTGACATTAAAAACACAGTTAATCAGTTTAATGGATGTTTCTCTTTGCTTTAGCGGTGAGGTAAGTGTGAGCGTCATCTGGAGCCCAAACTCACCTCACTGAGACTGATTCACTCTGACACACACTCACACTACCCAGATCTCTCTTCCCTCAAACCCCACACCACACTCACACACTCACACTAGCACACAGTCCCCCCCCTCCTTCTCTCTCTCCTCACACCACACTCACACACACCACACTAACACGTCCCTCTCTCTCATCACCACACACACCACTCACACTAGCACACAGTCTCTCCTCTCTCCTCCACACACACACCTCATCACACCCGCACACTAACACACAGTCTCTCTCTCTCACACACAACACACACACTCCCACACACTCACACTAGCACACAGTCTCTCTCTCTCTCTCCACACCACCACTCACACACACACACACTCACCCTCTCTCTCTCACACCCACACACACACACTCACACACACTCACACTGCACACAGTCCTCTCTCTCTCTCTCACACACCATACACTCACACACCTCACACTAACCAGTCTCTCTCTCTCACACACACCACACCACACTAACACACAGTCTCTCTCTCTCTCACACACACCCTCACACTAGCACACAGCTCTCTCTCTCTCACACACACACACACAAACACACACACACACACTCTCTCTCTCTCACACACACATTCACACACACTCACACACACTCACACTAACACAGTCTCTCTCTCTCACACACACACACCTCACACACACTCACACCCTCCAACCAAATCGACTAAACACAGTCTCTCTCTCTCACACATCCCCCTCACACACACTCACAACTAGCACACAGTCTCTCTCTCTCACACACCCACACTCCCACACACTCCACTACACACAGTCTCTCTCTCTCCCACACACACACACTCACACACACACAGTCTCTCTCTCTCTCTCACCCACACACACACTCACACACACTCCCACTCACACACACGTCTCTCTCTCCACACACAACACACAACATCACTAACAACCACAGTCCTCTCTCACACACCTCCCATTACACGCAGTCTCTCTCTCTCTCACCCACATCACACACTCTCTCTCTCTCACACACCACACACACACACACACACCACACACACAGACACAGAGCCATACACACACACACTCTCTCTCTCTCACACACCACACCCTCCCCCTAACCACACACTCACACTAACACGCACCGTCTTTCTCTCAACACACAACTCACATTACCCCACAGTCTCGTCTCTCTCTCACACACACACACACACCACACACACACTCTCTCTCACACCACACACACACACACAACACACACAGACCAGACACAGACACACACACACACACCCACTCTCCTCTCTCTCACACACAAACACACTCCACTAACACGCACATCTCTCTCTCCCACCCCCTCACATTAACACGCCAGTCTCATCTCCCACCACACCCTCACATTAACACGCACAGTCTCTCTTCACAGACATACACACACACACAGACACAGACAGACACACACACACCCCTCTCTCACAATCTCTCTCTCACACACCCAACACACACACTAAAACAGTCCTCCACACAGTCTCACACACTTTCTCCTCTCTCTCGTCTACACACACACACACACATACACCACACACTCTCTCTCTCTCTCTCTCTCTCTCACATCATCACACCACACACACAGACCTTCTCACACACCCTCTCTCTCATCTCTCTCTCTCTCCACACAACACTAAACACCGTCTCACACTTCTTGCACACACTTTCTTCTCCCTCTCTTCGTCTCGCAAGTCACACACACACACTCTCTCTCCCTCTCTCTCTCTCCTCTCCACACACAACACACACACACCCCACACACACACACTCACACACTCTCCTCTCTCTCTCTCATACCACCAATTCGTCACACACACCACACACACACTACACACACACTCACACAAACACTCTCTCTCTCTCACACAAACACACACAAACACTCTCTCTCTCTCGCGCACACACCCCACTCTCCTCTCTCTCTCTCTCTGCACCACACACACACACACCACTCACACACACACTCACACTAACACGCACAGTCTCTCTCTCACACACACACTCACCTTAACCGCACAGTCGCTCCCTCAGACACACACACACACACACCACAGACACAGACAGACACACACACACACACTCTCTCTCTCCACACACACCCTAAACACGTCCTCACACCCAGTCTCACACCCTTTCCTCCCTCTCTCTCTCACACACACACTATAACACACACTCTCTCTCCTCTCTCTCTCTCTTCTCTCTCTCTCTCACACCCCCACACACACTCTCTCACACACACCTCTAACCCACACCCTCTCGCTCGTTCTCCTCTGATCTCTCTCATCTCTCTCACACACACACCACACAAACACAGTCTCACACACATTCTTCACACACACATTCTTCCCTCTCTCTCCTCTTCACACACACACACACCCTCTCTCTCTCTCTCTCTCTCACACACCACACACACACCTCCAACTCTCTCTCGCTCCTCATACACACCCACTCTCTCCACGACACACACGACACCCACTCACACTCACACAGAACAGACTCTCTCGCTCTCTCACACACACACACACACATTCTCTCTCCTCTCTCTCTCTCTCTTCTCTCTCTCTTCTCTCACACACTCTCACACACACTCTCTCTCACACACTCACACACACACACACAACATACACACACTCACATAACACACAACACACACACACACACACACTCCGTTCTCTCTCATCACACACCAACACACACAACCGCTCTTCTCTCATCGCACACACACAACACACAGACACTCTCACAACTCTCTCTCACACACACACTGCACAACCACACACACACAAACACACACAACACACACGCTCTCACACACACTCACGCAAACAGACTCTCTCTCTCTCTCACACACACCACACACACTCTCTCTCTCTCACACAAACACAAACACACACACTCTCTCTCTCTCTCTCTCACACACAACACACACACACACAGACACCTCACACACGCTCTCTCTCTCACCACACACACACACGCAGCCACTGCACTGCACACACACAACACTCTCACAACACCACAACAGACTCTCTCGTCTCTACACACACACACACAACTCTCGTCTCTCTCTCTCACATCACACACACACCACTCTCTCTCTCTCTCCTCACCACACCACTAAACACAGTCTCACACACTTTCTCCGGCTCTCCTCCTCTCTCACACCACCACACCCCTCTCTCTCTCTCTCTCTCGCACACACACACACACACACACATACACTCTCACACACTCTCTCACAGACACACACACAACACAACACTCACACACACACACACAAACACCTTTCTCCCCTCCATCCTCTCACACACAACCACACCACACTCTCTCTCCGCTCGCCTCCTTCCCTCACACCACACCCACACGACACTCTCACACTCCCTCTCTCTCTCTCACACACACACCACACACTCTCTCTCACACACACACTCACACCCACCCACACATACTCGCTCTCTCTCAGACACACACAAACACCCACCCACACAGACACACTCCTCTCTCTCTCTCTCTCTCACACACACACACTCTCTCTCTCACAACACACACCCACACACACTCCACACCAACCGAACTCTCTCTCTCTCTCTCAGACCACACACACACAGACACCTACTCTCTCACACACACACACGACCTCTCTCTCTTTCCTCTCACTCACACACACACACACCACACACATCACACACACACACACACCCACACACACACACACCGCACACACACCCGCTCTCCCAACATGCCCACCGCTCACAACAGAGTCAAAGAGCAGCCGCCCACTTCTCCGCTTCTGGAAGCATTTCTAACATTCATTAACTCCACAGGGATTTCAAGAGTCAAACTAACCAGATCTGAGATGAATCACAGCATTATTAACTTTGAAGAAATCTGACTGAGTGAACCACTCATCTCATGAATAATGCATGCAAATCATAAACGATACTACAATATCAAACTACTGACTTCTGGAATAAATTCAATGTGCTTTAAGTTTACTGCAAAATATTCATAATCACTTTTAGTTTTTTTGGCCAGACATGGATACTTTAAAATTCTCAAGATGCATCAAATTGATCAAAAGTTTCAGTAAAGACATTTATAATGTTACAAAAGATTTTCATTTCAAATAAATACTGCTCTTTTGAACTTTCTATTAATCTGTGAATCCTGAAAAATAAAATGAATCACAGTTTCAACAGAAATATTGTGCAGCACGACTGTCTTCAACATTGATAATAATCATAAATGCTTCTTCAGCAGCAAATCAGCATATTACTGATTTCTGAAGCTCATGGACACTGAAGACTGGGATACTGATGCGAACATACGCTGCGCATCACAGAAATACTTACAGTTTAATATCATCACATAGAAAACAGCTGTTTTGAATTATAATAATATTTCACAATTTTTGATCAAATAAATGCAGCCTTGATGAGCAGAAGAGACTACAAAATCATTAATAATCTTACCGGACCCAAACTTTTGAACAGTAATGCACAATACACAAAGATATCAAACGTCTTAAGAGTAAAGCTGTTATGTCATCTGCAATGCTTCATGTGTTTTTCACCAGATTTCCACGTCAGGTTTATGGGTACACTCTTAAAAATAAAGGTGCTTCACGATGCCATAGAAGAACCTTTTTGTCTAAATGGTTCCATAAAGAACCTTTAACATCTGAAGAACCTTTCTGTTTCACAAAAGCTTCTTTGTGGCGAAAGAAGGTTCTTCAGATTATAAAAAGGTAAGAAAGAGATGGTTCTTTTAAAGAACCTTTGAATGAATGGTTCTTTCTGGAACCAAAAATGGTGGGTTTTTTTTTTTTCTTCTATGCATCTCCCGTTGAAAACTTTTGGAACCTTTATTTTTAAGAGTGTAGTGCAATTCTTCAGTGGGAATTCTGCTTTAAAACACTCTCTCAGAACAAAGATGAAATCCCTCGTGTCTCTACAGAAGCAAATATCATCAGTGAACAGCTTCAAAACTAATTCTGCGCGCCTCTCAAGTTTCAGACGTTATCGTGACCCATCAGCGTCTGTGAACGTGACGCTTGAGCTCCGTACAAACACTGATACTTCAGCAACTTCTTTAATGGCAGAATGGACTGAAATAAATTTAATTGTGTTCTTTTATTTGCGCATACAGTCAGCATCCTCTCTCTCTGGATGTAATTACCCAGAAGGCCAGTTGGTTATTTGCCGCAGCGAATGTGCAGGATGTCATTAACGGCGGACCTGCAGCTCTGACGGCGTGCTGTTCACACCCCTGCGGCGTCCTATTTACGCTCTCCAAGAGAGAAAGAGCTCTTATTGCATTGCGTGATCCATGTAATTTCATTCCCGACTTGTTATTCTTCTCATTACGTGCCTGAATCTTTCCTCCCGTCCTCCGCAATGCTGCACGGAGAGAACGAGAGACAGCGAATCGCTTTGATTTGAGCAGCAGACGGCTGTCACATTTAGAGCGATGTGATATGATTTCACACAATAATAAATGCATGTTTTTATGAACCCATAAACCTAACGATGCATGCTGAAATTAGCTTTGTGGACATATAAATGTACAAAAAGCAGATAGAGAAAAAGCATCATCATATGAATGCATTATATAGTGCAGCTTTTGTCTTCTGGAGTGGATTATTGTGATGTTTTTATCAGCTCTCATTCTGACGGCACCCATTCACTGCAGAGCATCCATTGCTGAGACACTGATGCAGTGCTACATTTCTCTAAACCTGATGAAGAAACAAACTCATCCACATTTGAGGGTCTGAGGGTGAGAACATTTACAGAAAATTCTCATTTTTGGGTGAACTTCTCCTTTAAAAATGCACCCTGAAAATTAGCTTGGTAGACAAACATAAATGTATTATAATTGAAATTTGCAGCATTAATGCAATCCCTCTGAATCAATAATTTTTTTTTTTTTTCAGCTAGTTTCCAAAGCAAAATTTCTCAATTTCTTTTAGTTTAACTTGATATATTAAATAACTAAAATGAAATCAAATGAACAAAAACTATATTGACATTTAAAAAAAAAAAAAAAAAAAAAAGGCTAAAACTTTAACTAAAATAAACATGAAAGCTCTCGATGCTAAAATAACACTGTTTCAACTATAACAATAATATCAATACAAGGACTGATGCTATAGTAGATGCAAAAGAAAACCAGCAGAGATATATGGATATGTGTTGTGATCGAATCATGTTTGAGCTGATAAAAACATAATGGCACAAACAAATGAAGGAAGGAAGAAAATAACTTCAGCAGAATATGCCAAGTGAAATGAAGCGGGCGCCATCTGTGATGTACAATCTTCCCCGACGCAAACTGCTTTTAATGCGAGAGTGAGATATTTCTGCTGCCAGAGAGAGCTGCTGGGTCCTTCCTCTGTTAAAGGCAGAAATTGTTCCCTAAGTTTGTGAATGGCTGGGAAGCGGCTCTCTTCTGATTACGGCCCATTTGTTTTCCGTCAGCATTTCCACCTGCAATAAAGCTTTCCGGCTTCTGGTCACTTCACTGGCCTTTCCCAGGTCAAGTGTGGGTCCTTTCAGAGCGAATCAAAGGAAACACGCTCCACCGAGCTCCAGCGCCAATCAGCATCCTCCCCGGAGAGATCGCTCTCCTCTGACCCACAATGCTCTCGGGTTTTCACCGAACGGAGCTCGTGTTTGGTTAAGTGCTGCTGGACGGTCATTCAAAGAGCTTCTGACTGAAATCCAGCTGATGGAAATGTGATAATGGATGAATGCTGAACCATATATTCAGTCATTATCCAAAGGGATTTAATAAACTCTTCAGTAAAGAACCAAACTAAGCTGTAGGTTATTGGAAAAAACTGTGATACTTTGTTTTTCGGCAATATATAAAGTGCTAAGAAGAAAAAATACAGGAATTTTCACCCAGTTACTTTAATAGCTATATTCGGTAAGAATTAATAATTTTACTGGGGTGATTTTGTTGGAGTGAATCTGCATAGAAGATAAAGAAGGCTACAAAATCATACACTCAATTAATCACCTCCTCTCAACGTGACATTTACATTTAGATTAATCTTAATTTAACAAATTTACCACAGATTGCCCAATAATAATAATAATTTAAAATAATAATATATGCTGAAAATTAAAATTAGATACATTTTGTAATTAACAAATTATCAAGAATTGCCCAATATATACTATTTAATAATCATACTATATGCTGAAAATTTAAATTTGAGATTGCTTTAATTTAATGAATTTTTATATTTTTTATTTTGAATGTGAAATCCGTTACAGCGGCACGATATCTGGGAGGGAAAAACTTTGGGAAAAAATATTATTGCAAATATTCAGGATAAACAGGGAGAAAAAAAAAAAAAAATGGAGAAACATTGTCTCGAAGAAAGAAATTACTAGTACAATTTCACAAATAATTACAACAGAAAGAAGCAGCACTTAAACAACAATTTAAAATAGTTTTTTTTTGTTAACAGGAAAACATACTCTGATTATCTTGGTTATTTAATCTTACCGCAGAGAATTTTTTTATTTTTTTTTTATTAATGCATTTAATTAGCAAAGATGTATTAAATTGATCATAAGTGACAGTAAAACATTTATAATGTTACCTGAAGGTTAAAATAGAAATAAAAAAAAAAAAATTTTAAACAAGAAAATACAATTTCAGTTCGTTGTATTTCAAAAATACAGCAGAAGAGGCTGTGAAACACGCGAGTTACAAAGATGTATATTTCAAATAAAATGGCAGAGTTCTTTTGAA
>JADLZN010002267.1:32575-192575 GCA_018155175.1 Sinocyclocheilus anophthalmus | reverse complement strand
TTTAAAAATTTAACCCAACGGCTGGGTTAGTCCATATTTGACCCAAATTTGGGTTGAAAAAACCCAGCATTTTTTAGAGTGTATATATTACAGTGCCGTGACTCAAATATTTATTTTTTTTAGTTATTTTTTTTAAATGGACACAAATCAAACATTACACCAAATGAATAAAATGAACACGTTTGGCATCAGTGCAGAAGCAGCGTCATCTTGACACCCGAGTATAAAAATAAGCATTAATGCTTTATAAATTTGA
Source organism: Sinocyclocheilus anophthalmus (assembly GCA_018155175.1). NCBI lineage: Eukaryota > Metazoa > Chordata > Actinopteri > Cypriniformes > Cyprinidae > Sinocyclocheilus > Sinocyclocheilus anophthalmus. The sequence goes on along the minus strand of JADLZN010002267.1, from coordinate 192,319 downwards.
CCGTGTGAGCGACCTTTGAAGCTAAAACAGAAACCGTAAAAACCCCCTGCAGCACAGTTACAGCATGTGAGCAGGAGACAGTAATGAGTGAATCTGCTGCAGACGTGTTTCTCCTGTCACACACGTACAGCGGGACAGTCTTTCTCCAGCCGTGGCATTAGATGCTGCTTATTCACTGCCACATCATGAGATGTAATATTGAAGAGTGCTGGCCGTCTTTCCTCTCAGCTTCTGCTGGAATACAGATCCGTGTTCATTCAGCATTCACCTGAGCTCCTCACAAGCCTTCTGCTTTCCCGGGACATATTTGACTTCCAGCGCGGATAAAGCATGGCACGGGACGAGGAGCGTGTGGCGGCACAAGCTGTAATGAGTTTCTGCTTCATGCTGAATATTAATGCCATTAGACAGTTTAACACGGACTTTACACTGGTCTCCTTCTCAGTGTTATTTTAGTATTAATTATAGCTTTGGCTGATATTTTGAATTTGATTTTATTTTTACATTTTCTGGTTTAATTTTAATGTTATTTAAATATTTAGTTATTTTGTTGTGTATTTGGTTTTTTTATTGTCTTAGTTTGGTTTGTTTTTTAAATATTCAGATTTAATTTTATTTATTTTAGTACAGCAAGATAAATGTTGCCTCAGAAAATAGCGGAAACAAAATAAGTATATATATATATGTTTTTTTAAATTTGATTATTTTAAAGATTTAATAATTTTGTTGTGTGGTTGTGTAATTTTTATTAGCTTTTTTATGCCTATACAGTTATTATTATTTTTTATTTCAGTGTTAGTTATTTTATTATAACAAGTTAAACTAAATGAAAATAAAAAATGTTACTTTGGAAACTAGCTAAAATACAGTAAAACATTTTTTTTTACATTTAATTGTTTTTTTAGTTAACATTTATTTTAAAACAATTTAATGTTTTTAGTCTTCGTTAACTATAATGACCGTGCTGTTCTCAGAGCAGTTTCATTCAATGCATGTGGATTTTCCCAACAATATTTGCTGCTTATCTGGCATCAGTGTGATTTACACATTTATCATCGGTCCATGATGGGAAAACAGTGTCATGATGACAAATGGGTTCAGATTCATTTCTCTGTGAGAGATAGAAACATCATAAACACTGATACTGTACACATTCAGCTCAATGTTTCCTCTTATTGCTAGTCGTGCTTCACGTGAACTGCGTCTCCAAACCTAGAGAGCTGCCTACACAGACAGCTTCAGTATTACAGTCTGGACAGATTCACAGGCACAACGGGAACGTTCAGATGAATCTGTGATCTCTTAAAATGCTCCAAACATTACTATGACCGCCAGAAATACCTTAAATGTGTTTGAAAAAAGCCTGTAGTCAAAAAACAATACTGTTTGCAATCTTAATTACCATTTATAAAGGCTTCTTATCATTTGCACTAACAATGCAGATGTTATAATTGTATAATAAATATGTGTCCCTGGAGCACAAAAGCAGTGTTAAGTCGCTGGGGGATATTTGTTGCAATAGCCAGAAATACATTGTATGGGGCAAAATTATAGATTTTTTTTTTATGCCGAAAATCATTAGGATATTAAGTAGAGATCATATTGTTCCATGTAGATATTTTGTAAATTTCCTACGTAAATATATCAAAACTTAATGTTTGATTAGTAATATGCATTGCTAAGAACTTCATTTGGACAACTTTAAAGATGATTTTCTCAATATTTAGATTTTTTTTTTGCACGCTCAGATTCCAGATTTTCAAATAGTTACATCTCGGCCAAATATTGTCCTATCATAACAAAACATACATCAATGACAAGCTTATTTATTCAGCTTTGAGATGGTGTATAAATCTAAATGTCAAATAATTGACTCTTATGACTGGTTTTGTGGGTCAGGGTCACATATAATAATAATAATAATATACATATAGTAAAAAGTAATACAAGTAAAATAATATTTAAATTAAATGTTCTATGAAATTATTTAATTGTTGATGCCAAAATTTATTGATATTTGTGACCGTTATATATTATAGGTAATGAATATAGAATTAATCATTCCATAAAATAAAGTATAGAGAGGGAGGGAGTCAGTGTTGAGGGACGTCAAAAAGTGTTTAATGAGCATATGCCACAGACTCATAAATATGGGATCTAAAAAGAGATGACGTAAGATACATGATGGAGAAACATGACAATATAGCAAGAATATTAGGGACGTAAGTAAGCAGCCGTATTGGGGGGCACATGAATAGGGAGTTAAAAGACTAAAGTAAAGAGCAACATCGTTGAAGGAGGAACAAAAGGAAGAGAAAAAATGGTAAAAGGAGAAAAAGAATGTAAGTGTGGTAAAGGAAAGTAAAGAAGAAGTGAAGAGAGTAAAGGCGTTGAGAGAGGTGAAGGGGGTAGATTGAAGGAAAGGGAGGAGGGGGGGGGGGGGGGGGGGGGGTGGGGAAAAAAAAAAAAAAAAAAGAAAGGGAAAAAGGGGGGGAAGAAGAAAGGGGGGAAGGGGGGGGAAGGAGGGAGAGTTGAGAAGAAAGGGGAGGTAGGAGATGAAGAAAGGAAAAATAATATGGGGAAAGAGTAAGGAGGAAAGCAAGGAGGGGTGTGGGGTTTTAAAAGAAGGAAAAAGGGAGGTATGATGTGGGGAAGAGGAGTGAAGAGAATTAGCAGGGAGGGGAAGGAGAGAAGAATCGTAGAAGAGTGATAGTAGGCGGTTGAAGTTTGGTATTTTTTTGGTGGATATTTTGAGGATGTTGGGATAAAATTAAAAAGAAGATTATTTAAATGGGGAATTTTTCTAATAATATAATAGGTAAAAGTGGGGGGGGGATTTTTTTTTTTTGAAGAATGAAATTTTATCGCGGTGGTGCTTGTAGGAGTGTGGAAGTTAATTGTTAGAAAGTTTTATTTGATAATGTTGGTTTTTTTAATTTTTATTCATGTTGAAAAAGTTGTTTCCCACCTTTGGAGGTGTCTTTGTCCGGTTATCTGTTTGCCGCTGTGCGCCGGGGGCTGTGGCGATGGTCAGCAATTACGATACAGGTTTATCGCTTTATGTTCATACAAATTTCATGGTTATGGTGTTCATGAATCTGAACATCACCTACAGGCCATATGGGACGCAAGGGGGAGGGGTGACAGTACTTAAAATAATTTATTATACACACACACACACACACAAATCTTCACACTTGTACAAATGAGCAAAACCATGGCTCTGTTAAAAAATTAAATCTGCCAGTTTATCTTTGATTTTTCAATAACAAAAAAGTCACCAAAATGAGACAAGAACGTGGGGGAAATTCCATAGGGAAATTAAATGTATGCATATATATATAATATATTCTATTATTTATTTATTAACACAATGTATTTAAATAATTGTAATATTTAGTTAGTTTAGTTTTTTCTAGTGTACAATACATTATTACATTACATTATTAATTAATCTATTTATTATATAATTAATACAATTAATTTGTTAACATTAGTTAACATGAACTATGAGCAATACTGTATATTTTTTTACAGCATTTATTAATCATTGTTAACGGTAGTTAATAAACACACAACTGTTCATTGTTAGTCCATGTTAACTCAGGTCCATTAAATAATACTAACAGATACAACTTTTGATCTTAAAAATGTATTAGTAAATGCTGAGATTAACATCAAATAAGATAATAAAGCATTAATAGATAGATAGCTTAGATAGATTAGATAGAGCATTTTTATTAATCTATTATTATTAAATATTTTTGTTGTAATATTATGTTTAATAATACTATTTTAATCAAATATAATTTTTAACCTGGTTAGTTGGTTACCTGCCTAAAATAATAGGGGCAAAATGTATGTAGTCACAAGTGTTTTCTGAGTGCATAGATTCAATACTAAAACTAAAAACGTCTCTTAAGTTTAGAAACATTAAAAAAAAGCTGCTGAACAAGTGAAAAAGTGTCAGTGTTGTCAGACTGCGGCACATCATTTACACAAAACCAAGACTTGAAACCAACGTGTCTTAATTGTGATGTACTATAATATTATACTGTTAATAGTTCTTAAAATAGGCTTCCTTTTCTTTATACTAAATATATTACATCTGGCCTGTTTTTATGAGATTATATTGCTCTCTCTACACACATGCAACAGAGAATTTGCTTAAATTTGGACCGGAGGCGCTCAATCAATGATCCAAACAAGCCGAAACAGGAGACGTGTTTGCTGGAAGCGATGCGCTGATGATAAAGAAACGTTTCATACATATTTGATGGATGGATTATAATAAGTGTTATGAATCAGAGCCAGTGCTTGTTAACTCAGTGTCTTATAGTGCGGTTTGTGTGTGTTGGGCTGCTGATTCAAGCAGAGACAGGTGTTTGGGTCTGATGGGACGTCTGGATGGGTGCAGGAGCCCCAATGCTCCTCTGTGCTTTTCGTTTTTAATTATTTTTAATACAGGGCTGTTGTGTGCATTATATTTAAAGAAAGTGATAGGAGGTGTGGTCAAGTTTGGTGTCCCACAAGTCCGGCTCTCTAACCATTCGTCTGCCCCAAGAAAGATGTGATATAAAAACTAGAGCCTGACCAATATGGGTTTTTTGGGGCCGATACCGATATTAGGGAGTAAAAAGAAGCTGATATCGATATATTGGTCGATATTCTGTGTGTATATTATAGTACAGTACCAATCAAAAGTTTGGACACTTTCCCATTCGTGTCCAAACATTTGACTGGTACTATATATAGAAAACATTATATACATAAACAGAATATTCATACATAAACACATTTTTTGCAATGATCACTCAAAATGTGGTGATCAAACACTTATAATGACGTGACAGAGATATGTAATGGAGGCAGGGCATTTAACAATTAACTTTATTCAAAATGAGTCTGACATTAGTGCACTGAACAGTAAAGTTGAAGTCGCCCGGGATCGCTTGATCGATCTGTGCCGGACCGCGAATTTAACCACCCGTAACTCCCGAACCACGGGGGCTATCCACGCGGGGGTGGTCTCATTCGATAAATGACATACAATATAGACGTACAATCAATTTGCGTTCGAGAGGGTTCCTCAGCTTAAGGGATCCCCCCAATTTGGTGCGGATTCGTCGCCTTGCCGTTACAGAGATATGTCGTTTCAAAATTTATGGTTTTCCATTAGACCTTAAGGCTTAAAGTGTTTGTTCCAGGTTCGCCATAAGCAAACCTGGGAATTGGGGGGACGGGAGGTGGGGCGCGCCATCTGCTGTCAACTAATAATACACGATTTCACAAGTCATTCACGCATGTATTATCCTGTTATAATTTTCTGAAGAAAAAAAAATTCATATTCGCGGCATATCGGCAAAATGATATATCGGTCAGGCTCTAATAAAAACAACTGGAGTCATTTTTGTCATTTTCATGAAGACATTCAACAGCAGCACCTGGGATCCTGTCAAATGACACGGTTTAAATTTCCTGTTTTTGGAAGAAAAACAATTAAACATTTTATAAATACATCGCATAAAAACACAACAAATTAAAATGACTAAATTAACAAAATAGAAGACACGGATTCGTTTTTTATTTTCGTTCTTTTATAAGTCTATATAGTTAATTTTTATTTCAGTTTTCATTTTTCTTGTGTTTAGTTTTAGATATTTTGTTGTTTATGTCTATTTAGTTCATTTTAATTTCAGGGGTTTTTTTCAGTTTAGAGTATTTTGTTGTGTTTTTTATGGCGGCATGTAATTGTTTACTTTTTATTTTTTTCGGTAATTTTATTATTTCTAGTTTATCAATATTAAATAAAATAAAAAATAAATGTTGGGCCGCTGGCAATCCCTGAAATAAATCACTTTTTTTTTGTTTTGTTTTTAGTTTTAGTTAACTACAATAACCCTTTTGTTATGTACATTACATTTAAAGAAAGATGTGATATTAAAAATAATTTGTCGTTATTTTTCATGAAGACATTCAACAGAAATATCTGTCAAACAGCAGTTCTGTCAAATGACCTTGTTTTGGAATAATGAATAAACAATAACAACATAAATGTAAAAATGTGGTCATGCATGTGTTCTGATCTGAGGTCAGTAAGAGGACGGCGTAGGATCCGGTCGAGAGCATCATTATCGGGCCTCTCGTTCTAAAGGCCGATGTTTGGCACTGAAGTGAAGAGTGTGTCGTGCAGTGAGACAGAGCTGAGGATGAAGGCCGAGTGTTTGTCGCTGGTCTGAACCAAGACAGGAAGCTGTGCCGCCTGTGTGCGTCACATCCAAACAACAAACCAAAGTCAATCAGAGAGAGAGAGAGAGAGGAGCGAGAGAGAGAGAGCGGAGCGAGAGCGGGAGAGAGGGGGAGATGGGGACGGGGAGCGGGAGAGGGGAGCAGGGGAGCGGGGGGGGGGAGAGAGGGAGAGAGGGAGGGAGAGAGAGAGAATGGGGGGAGGAGCGGAGTAGGGGGAGCGGGGGGAGAGGGGGTAGCGAGGAGCGGAGAGGGTAGAGAGGGATAGGGAGGTGGGGGGAGAGAGGAGGCTGAGAGAGGGGACAGGGAGAGAGGAGAGAGGGAGAGGAGGAGCGAGAGAGTAGTCGGAGCGAGAAGCGGGAAGAGAGGGAGAGCGGGGAGAGAGGGAGAGGGGGAGAGAGGGAGAGGGAGAGAGAGGGGTGAGAGAGGGAGGGAGAGAGGGGGAGAGAGGGAGGGAGAGAGAGAGGGAGAGAGGGGGATAGGGAGCTAGGGAGAGAGAGAGGAGAGAGATAAGAGAGAGAGAGAGAGAGAGGGAGAGAGGGAGTGAGAGAGAGAGAGAGAGTGTGTTTGTGTGTGTGAGAGAGAGAGGAGAGAGAGAGAGAGAAGAGAGAGAGGAGGGATTCGAGAGAGAGAGAGAATGGAGAGATCGAGAGGGAGAGAGGTGAAGAGAGAGGGAGAGAGGGAAGAGGGAGCGATATATGAGAGAGAGAGAGAGAGTGAGAGAGGGAGAGAGACATAACGCATGAGAGGAGAGAGCGAGAGAGAGAGAGAGAGAGGGATGAGATGGAGAGACGAGAGAGAGAGAGAGTGCGAACGAGCGAGAGAGCGAGCGAGGGCGCGTAGAGAGTTGAGAGAGAGAAGGCTAGGGCCAACAGACACACACACACACACACATTCTCTCGATATCATGGCACTCTTAAAGAAAACCCAACATTATTCTACCAGTAATTACATTCAACGATTGATCAAAAGACACTGAAGAGCCACATTTACCACCGTGTCACATCAAACGATCTGAAAGAGAATAAACAGAGTGCTCTCATGACCAAACTGCCCATCATCTGTCATGCTGAACACACACACAGTACAGTATCACCTTTCATACAAGCAGAAGCTCAAAGTGCTGTTAAATAGTGTATAATTTTAGTTTGAAGTCCGCTTCACCACTTGTTGAATATTTCTTTTTGATGAATCATTCCAAAAAGATTCAAAGATTGTTTTCTTTCACCTAAAAACACTGAAATCTACATGTAGAATTAACAGCGGTGATATTTAAAATATAAATAATAGTATAATATATATTATATCTATAGATCATACCCGTACAGTGGGTACGAAAGTATTCAGACCCCCTTAAATTTTTCACTCCTTGTTATATTGCCATTTGCTAAAATCATTTAAGTTACTTTTTTTTTTCCTCATTAATGTACACACAGCACCCCTATTGACAGAAAAACAGAATTGTGACATTTTGGCAGATTTATTAAAAAAGAAAAACTGAAATATTTCACATGGTCCTAAGTATTCAGACCTTTGCTCAGTATTTAGTAGAATCACCCTTTTGATATAATACAGCCATGAGTCTTTTTGGGAAAATGCAACAAGTTTTTCACACCTGGATTTGTGGATCCTCTGCCATTCCTCCTTGCAGTTCCTCTCCAGTTCTGTCAGGTTGGATGGTAAACTTTGGTGGTCAGCCATTTTTAGGTCTCTCCAGAGATGCTCAATTTGTTTTTAAGTCAGGGCTCTGGCTGGGCCATCAAGAACAGTCACAGAGTTGTTGTGAAGCCAATCCTTCGTTATTTTAGCTGTGTGCTTAGGGTCATTGTCTTGTTGGAAGGTTAAACCTTCGGCCCAGTCTGAGGTCCTTAGCACTCTGGAGAAGGTTTTCGTCCATGGATATCCCTCTACTTGGCCGCATTCATCTTTCCCTCAAATGCAACCAGTCGTCCTGTCCCTGCAGCTGAAAAACAACCCCCCAGCAGGCATGATGCTGCCACCTCCATGCTTCACTGTTGGGACTGTATTGGACAGGTGATGTGCAGTTTCTGGTTTTCTCCACACATACCGCTTATAATTAAGGTCAAAAAGTTCTATCTTGGCCTCATCCTACCAGAGAATCTTATTTCTCACCATCTTGGAGTCCTCCGTGCGGGTTTTCATGTGTCTTGCACTGATGAGAGGCTTCCGTCGGGCCACTCTGCTATAAAGTCCCGACTGGTGGAGGGCTGCAGTGATTGTTGACTTTCTACAACTTTCTCCCATATCCCCACTGCATCTCTGGAGCTCAGCCACAGTGATCTTTGGGTTCGTCTTTACCTCTCTCACCAAGGCTCTTCCCCCCCGATAGCTCAGTTTGGCCAGACGGCCAGCTTTAGGAAGGGTTCTGGTCGTCCCAAACGTCTTCCATTTTAAGGATTATGGAGGCCACTGTGCTCTTTGGAACCTTAAGTGCAGCAGAAATTTTTTTTGTAACCTTGGCCAGTTCTGTGCCTTGCCACAATTCTGTCTCTGAGGTCTTCAGGCATTTCCTTTGACCTCATGATTCTCATTTTGCTCTGACATGCACTGTGAGCTGTAAGGTCTTATATAGAGAGTTGTGTGGCTTTCCTAATCAAGTCAAATTAGTATAATCAAACACAGCTGGACTCACATGAAGGTGTAGAACCATCTCAAGAATAATCAGAAGAAATGGACAGCACCTGAGTTAAATATATGAGAGTCACTGAGCAAAGGGTCTGAATACTTAGGAGCATGTGATATTTCAGTTTTTTCTTTTTTAATAAATCTGCAAAAATGTCAACAATTCTGTTTTTTTCTGTCAATATTGGGTGCTGTGTTTACATTAATGAGGAAAAAAAAAAAAAAAATGATTTTAGCAAATGGCTGCAAAATAACAAGAGTGAAAAATTTAAAGGGGTCTGAAAACTTTCCGTACCCACTGTGTATATAATATTAGATATATATATTATATAATATAGTATATATTATATATATATATATATATTATCAATATAATTATATATATATGATATATATACATACATATTACTATTATAATATTTATATTATATATAATAAGAAATATCCTAAGATTAATTTAAATAATTTGTACGTGTAACTTCCAGTAATTGTTCTTCTTCTTGGCAGAAAAAATTTGAATCTACTTTTGAATCCGACTTTTTTTTAATTCATATTATATATATATTATATATATGATATATATATAGTTATAATAAATATATATATAAATATATTCATTCTGTGCAAAAGTCTGGAAAAATAAGAAGTCGATATTCGAAGAGTAGATTTTTCAGTTTTTACACTTGCTAAACAATTTTTAAAGTGCACTTTTTGAAGCTAAATATTTCATATGTTAAGATCTAAAATGATGAAAAAGCCTTTTATATATTGTAAATATATATTTGTTTAATGCAAAAGCATGAAAAGGCCTATGATTATTTTGAATGCAGATTTTACAGTGTTTTACATGTATAAACATTTTGAGTTAAATTTTAAGTTTTTTTTTTTTCATTTTACTAGCTTCAATGTTAAATGTCAAAATGTTGTGCAAAATGTAATGCAAGTAAACCTGGCTGTCTGTATGAAACAATGGGGAAAAAACACCTTTTGCCATTTCAAAAAGAAAAAACAGAATGCAGAATATCATCAGAAGGCAGAAAACAGATTTCTCTTAGTTCTGTGGCCCAGTGCTGTTTCCACCCCACTGAAAGTGAAATGAATCTGCAGGAAATGGCTTTAGCACACAGACATGAGTCGCATTGGTGGCCATTACAGTAATAACTGCGGCTGAGTGGATGTTTAAAACGTGAGTCAGTCGACATGCCGCACTGCGATTGGGAGTTTAAGCAACTCACACCAATTACCAGTGTTTTCATTCCATTATAGGCCATCCCTCAAGACCCGCGCCGCACTCGCCCCGCTGCGGCCACAATTAATCGCTTGTGTTATGACACACGTGAGCTCAAACCGACGGCGACTGTAAATCCAGTCTGGAGTCAGAGACTGCATTTCTGCCTTCTTTAGCACTAAATACTGCAGCTCTTGACCTTAACACGATTAATTCAATGAAAACGATGCATAGAACAAAAGACAAAACAGGCAAAAATACCCTAGAAACTATTTAGCAACCATCCAAAACACCCTAGCAACATCTTAAATACCACCCAAAACACCCTAGCAACCTCATAACTACCACCCAAAAAACGACCACCCAAAACACCCTAGCAACCTCAGAAACTACCACCCAATCCTAGCAACTAATAACTACCACCAAAAATCCTAGCAACCATATAGCAGGCTGCTGGACCAAAAAACACCTCAACAACTCCATAGCCACATCCTACACCTCATAACTACCACCCAAACACCCTAGCAACCTCATCATACCACCCCAAAAGCCTACAACATATAGCAGCCTGCGACCAAAAAACCTCAACAAACTCTTAGCACACCCAAGCAACCACCCCAAACTACTAGCAACCTCTTAACTACACCCAAATCCCTAGCAACCTCATAACTCCACCCAAAATCCCTAGCACCCATATACCTCTGCTGTACCCAAAAACACTCAAACAACTTCTTAGCAACACCCAGCAGCAACCACCCAAACAATACAGCAACCGCATAACTACCACCCAAAACATCATATTAACCTATACTACCACCCAAATCCCTAGCAAGCTCTTACTACCCCCAAAAATCCCTAGCACACCATATAGCAGCTGCTGGCCAAAAACACCTCACAAACTTCTTAGCAACAACCCAAGCCACCACCAAAACTCTAGCAACCTCATAACTACCACCAAACCACCCTAGCAACCTCATACACACCACCCAATCCCTAGCAACCTCATAACTAACCCCCACAAAAAATCCCTAGCAACCATATAGCACTGCTGATCCAAAAAACACTCAACAACTTCTATTCAACACCCTAAGCAACCCCCCAAAATCTCACCTCTTAACCTACCCCCAAATCCCTAGCAACCTCATAACTACCACCACCCACACATCCCTACAACCATATGATCTGCGGACCACAAAACATCAACAAACTTCTTGCAACATCCTAGCCCTCATAACTACCACCCCAAACACCGCTAGCAACCCTCATAACTACCACCCAAAAATCCCTATCAACATATAGCGATCTGCGGGACCAAAAAACGCTCATCACACTTCTAGCCACACCCTAGCAACCACCCCAAAATCCTAGCAACCTCTTAACTACCCCCAAAATCCCTATGCATCATGGCCTAATGGTTAGAGGGTCAAACTTGTAACCCGAAGGTCGTGATCGAGTCTCAGTTCCCGGTAGTGTTACTTTTTTCACTACAAAGCAACTCCTGGACAAAAACCAAACAACAAACACACAACCAAAAACACTCTCAACTAGGGCTGCACGATAAATCTCATGCAATATTTAATGCGCATCTTGTCAGAAAACCGGTTCTGTAATCAGCGGTAAATCTACATCACGTGCGTGCTTTCACATTGAACAGCATTAACTACACAGAGCCGTAGTTCACTGACAAGCTACACAAAAATCGCGCGCGAATATGAAAGTGGTTTTGCGCAGCTCGTCAGTGAACAATTGCTCTGTGTAGTTAATGCTGCTCAATTTGAAAGCATGCAGGTGATGGAGATTTACTGCTGATTAAAGAACCGGCTTTACTGATAAGATGCGTGTTAAATATCACATGCGATTTATCATGCAGCCCTCTCTCAACGTTAACACATGAATTAAATTAAACGAGGCACAGAAGTAAGAACTAACGTTGGTTTCGCCATTGGCACTGCAAATTGCATGTTCCTGACTCATTACATCCTGGCAGGCACAAGAAAAGTTTACTCAAGAATACTCCATCTGTATAGTTTCCAGTTAAATCAAAGCTCTCCTCGGTATTCGTTTTTAGCATGTATTCGTCCGTACGCTGCACGGGTTTGTCACATTAGCAGCGGTTGAACCGAGCGGCTCAATTTAAAGCACTTTGGGGTTCTCGACAGAATGCAATCCATATTTTGTGCCGTTCCTGGGCCAAAAACCTGAGTGGTGAATAATGTACGGTAGAGCTGAACAGGGTGGAAATGAGCAAACACACGCTGAATTTATTACCGCCTCTAATGGGCCAAATGCATTACAATGCCATTTGTAATATGTTGCGCTACACAACCTTTCTGCCTATTACAAATTAATGCAAGGTTGGAGACGATAGATGCTCCAGTTCAGTCTCCAGACTTTCAGAAACACAATAAACTTTCAGAAGAGACACTTCAGCTGCACAACAGAAAAATACAAAAGATCAAATCAAATTATAGCTCTCATTCTGCTGCATCTTATGGAAGAACTCAAAGCATTCAGCATATTTTATGCAAAGGTTTGGGGTCGGAAGATTTTTTAATGTTTTTGAAACCTTTCTTCTGCTCACCAAGGCTGCGTTTATTTGATACAAAATACAGTAATACTGTGAAATGTTATTATAATTTAAACAAGGTTTCTCATATTGGAATCTATGTACAAAAAAAAAAAAAAAATTTTTCTGTGGCTAAGAGAGCATGAATTTGCAGCAATCATTACTCCAGTCTTCCAGTGTTTACATATCCTTCAGAAATCATCTAATATAACCGAGTTGAATATTTTGTGGAAACCCTACACCATATCACAGTTTGTTGGTCAATAAAACATGCCAAAAAAAAAAAACAGTCTAAAAACTTCTTAGCAACACCCTAGCAACCACCAGAACAGCCTAGAAAGCTCATGGCCACAACTTAGAACATCGTAGCAACTGTATAGCAAAATCTGGACAATAAAATACATAAAATACAACCTAGAATCTGTTTAGCAACCACCCAGTACACCCTAGCAACCCTATAGTAGCTGCTCGACCAAAAAACACTGTACAGATTCTTAGCAACACCCTAGCAAACACCCAGAACACCCTAGCAACCATATAGCATCTGCTCGACCAACACACTGTACAGATTCTATGAACCCCACTGCAAGCACCCAGTACAACCCGAAGCAACCATAGAATGCTGCCGACCAAACAACACTGTAAAAAATTCTTAGCAACACCCTAGCAAGCAGCCAGAACACCCTAGCAACCATATAGTAGCTACTCGACCAAAATACAATGTGCAGATTCTTAGCAACACCCTAGCAAGCAGCCAGAACACCCTAGCAACCATATAGTAGCTACTCGACCAAAATACAATGTGCAGATTCTTAGCAACACCCTAGCAAGCAGCCAGAACACCCTAGCAACCATATAGTAGCTACTCGACCAAAATACAATGTGCAGATTCTTAGCAACACCCTAGCAAGCAGCCAGAACACCCTAGCAACCATATAGTAGCTACTCGACCAAAATACAATGTGCAGATTCTTAGCAACACCCTAGCAAGCAGCCAGAACACCCTAGCAACCATATAGTAGCTACTTGACCAAACACTGTACAGATTCTTAGCAACACCCTAGCAAACACCCAGAACACCCTAGCAACCATATAGTAGCTACTCGACCAAAATACAATGTGCAGATTCTTAGCAACACCCTAGCAAGCAGCCAGAACACCCTAGCAACCATATAGTAGCTACTCGACCAAAATACAATGTGCAGATTCTTAGCAACACCCTAGCAAGCAGCCAGAACACCCTAGCAACCATATAGTAGCTACTCGACCAAAATACAATGTGCAGATTCTTAGCAACACCCTAGCAAGCAGCCAGAACACCCTAGCAACCATATAATAGCTGCTCGACCAAACAACACTGTCAATATTCTTATAACAACACCCTGGCAATCACCCAGAACACCCTAGCAACCATATAGTAGCTACTCGACCAAAATACAATGTGCAGATTCTTAGCAACACCCTAGCAAGCAGCCAGAACACCCTAGCAACCATATAGTAGCTACTCGACCAAAAGACACTGTACAGATACTTAGCAACACCCTAGCAAGCACCCAGAACACCCTAGCAACCATATTATACTGCTCGACCACAACACTGTACCGGATTCTTAGCAACAACCCTAGCAAGCACCCAAACACCTAGCCACCATATAATATCTGCTGACCCAAACCAACCACTGTACAGATTCTATCAACACCTAGCACACGCACGGCCAAGTCCTCCAGAACACCCTAGCAACCATATAGTAGCTACTCGACCAAAATACAATGTGCAGATTCTTAGCAACACCCTAGCAAGCAGCCAGAACACCCTAGCAACCATATAGTAGCTACTTGACCAAACACTGTACAGATTCTTAGCAACACCCTAGCATTCATTCAGAACACCCTAGCAACCTCATAACTACCACTCAAAAACCCTAGCAAGCATATAGCAGCTCCTGGCCACAAAACACTTTACAAATTTCTTAGCAACACCCTAGCGAACACCCTAGCAACCATCCAGCAACCCTGGTGACACAACAGTGAGTTTTGAACAAGCATTTAACTTAAGCTGAATCTTACAAAGGCCTTAAAACATTCAATGTTTACATAATAAATATTCTTTAAAAAGTATTAAAATGCAGCATGTAACTCGCAAACAGCCTGGCAACCACGCAAGACACCCTAGCAACAAGAATGAAAAACAGATTTCCTTTATTAAAAGTGGAGTTTGCGTTAAGATCTCCCCTGTATCCTGCCACAACAAAGCTTTTCCTGATGGCTTTGGACAGGAGAAAGGCTTCGGGGGGGAATATCACAGCTTGTGTTGGCCGCGACGATGACGGCTTCTCTCAGCCAAACGCAGTGAGCAGATCCGCTCCGAACCCCTGACCGCACTCGTGTTCAGAGGCTCTGACGCCCGCGGGCACGGCTCCACTCCCATGAGCCTCCTCTGACGAGCCCCAGCCGCACACGTGGACACATGTGAAAACAATTACATTAAGTGCATGTGCTCGGCTACTTGTGCTAAATTACACAGGTTAGTGAATTAAGGGCCATTTACATAGTTGAACTCTCCCTTCTCTCGTCAGCTGCAGCAATGATGCTGCTGTCATTAACGCCAATGAAGGAATCTGGCATTTGATTTGAGCTTTAATCTCCGAGTTAGCATCCAGATCAGCGTTCAAACTCACAGCACGGCCCTCAGTACACACTGAGACTGGAATAGCATACTATGCCTATGATTGATGCAGTATACATAGTACTTGTATACGTGTATAATATGCAAATGTCCTATATGCATGAAATATCCAGATGACCTACTAATGTGCACACTGCATGGAATATGTTGTATCCCATAATGCAGTGCACTGCACTCAACCTACATGCAGTCTAGCAAAAGAAATGCCAACTGTGATTTTTAACATGTTTTATGATTAATTATTTGATCAGGCTGAAGCAGTAAATAAATATTTACACAAATTTTGACTATAAAATGCAAAAAAATATATATTTTATCTGGATGCTGAATTAAACGTGCAATAGTATGTGACAATGTTTGAAGCATTCATCAGGGAATAATGCATACTGTTTGACTAAAAGAATAGTACAGTAGGCAGCACACAGAACATACTGTGCAGTATTCAGTAAAGAGTATGCTAGTATTCCCTTCTGAACATGATGCATGAAGGATTGCAGTTATCAATAGCATACTATACCCGTCCATCTATATCTATAATTTTTCCAGAAATTGTACTCGTAGTATGCTAGTATCTATTTTGAATACAGTAGTTGTTTGAAAACAAAACTGCATACTGCCTACTACAAAATGCACCTATTTCACAGTATACTGCAAGCTGTTTAATATAGTTTTTAATGCATTAAAAATGCTTAATTATTCTTAAAACTTTAGAAAAGTTTTAAGAAATATTATTTATTTATATATATATTCTATTATATAGATATATATATATTTATTTATTTATTTATCTTATTTATTTATTTATATATATATATATATCTATACACATATATAAATAAAGAATTATTTAAACATATATAGAGCGAGATAAATAAAACAAAATATTACAATATTATTTTATACATGTAAGTACTTTTAGTTTTCTGTATACTGTACATACAGTATTAAAAATAAATAAAATGCTTAAAAAAATAAAATACTATTTTTACTAGGTTTTTAAAATACTAATTTTACCCAACAAATTAAAAACATTTTAATATATATTGTTTTTTTTTCCTTTTAAGTTCATAGAGAACATAAAATTGCCGTTTAAAAATTCCCAACACAAATAACCCTCATCAGCTTATCATCTACAAATAAAATTCAAAATCCCTTTTAACAACAAATTGTGTTGTATCTTTTGGCATCCTGATCATGTAAAAGCCAGTAAAGAGATCATTAAAGGTTGCTATCCACTTTCCGGTTCATTCGTCACATTGGAAATATGAAGGTCAAGTCAATGGCATTGCATTATGTGATGAAGTATTCCACACAGTGTGCTCTGGTTGTACATTGTGCATTTTGACAAACGCAGTATTTCAGTCAGGTATTCGATACACAACATACAGCAGCACTAGTATGAGTAGTACAGTAGTGTGTTATTGTGTAACTCTCTCTCTCTCTCTGAGTGGGTTGTGTGGAGGTAAATCACAGCAGTGTGTGAGTCCGTGTTAAACAGTGTCTGCGTGCGGATCGAAGCTCGTCTCCTCATAAAACTTCCCTTTTTTTGTTTGTTTTGCTGGAAGTACCCAACGCGACACGGTCACAAATCACGCTCACCATTAATATCCTCAATGAGAGCGCGAGCCTTCTACAGCTCCTGAACTTTATGGTGTTTCCATTGATCAGCGATCCACAACAACAAAACTGCTGCTTATTTATCGCTCTGGAGTGTTACTCAGGCCCTGATTAAAACATCTGTCACATATGGGACGCTGAAAAAGGGTAAATGATCGCTGCTGTTTCCATTAGCCTCTGGAGAGAGAGAGACAGAGAGCCGGCGGTCAGCGGAGCAAAGCAGGACATTTGAACAGAGACTCATTTAGATTTGAATCAAAGGTTACGATCATTAGAGCAGAATGTACCGCGTTAACACTGACCTGAGACCAGCTCGACTGACCCACAGCACCAGACCAGTGTCTGTTAGAGACCGACTGTAACTAAAGCTGATGAGGAGATCAACAGGTCTACGAGGAGTAATTAAGTGCCCTAATCAGGTGCCAGCTGTATTTATGCACTGAAAGACCAAATACTGTACAGTGTTCCTACACCGCTGCTGAATCTACAGCAAACAGAAATTAATAAACAGACAGTAAATCATTCAAGGCTGCACGCAAAAATAATCAAACAGCACGATCAGAATAGTGTGATTCACGAACAAATGACTCTTATGAACAGATTGGTATTGGTTTGAATCAGTGTAATTCAAACCAATCAGTCTAGTGAGTAAATTGATGATTTACTCAAACTATATATATATATACATACACACACAATATTTAAAAATGATGGCTTATTGTATAAAAGTCATTCGTGGATCACATCATATTAAGAATCACATAAATCACATCGCCACTTGATCTGATCCAATAATTTTACTTCATCTTCTATCCTCACTAATTTAACTAATACTGTTTAAAAATACTACTGTTTATATAAATAATTATATATATATATATACACACACATACATACATATTTGGTTGTTTGTATTACATAAATATAAGCTTAGTAAGTAATGAACGTATGAATAAAAAATAAATGTTTATTTATTTATTCATAAAACATGTTACATAAATTGCTATTTGTTTTTTTAAAAAGATTAAATATTTGATCTGTTTACTTGCATGTCATGTGATCTGTCATGTGATCTTTAACTGACATTAGAGACCTGTGAACATGCAAATGTGTTGAAATATGAACTTAAAATCTCATGGATACTTCAAGTATATATTTCAGCTCAAAGGGGTTTGACTGATAAATACCTGATATACTGAATCACATTCACACACCCTTCTAGCATCACTGCATTGTCTGAGAGACACAGTGAGACAGGCGACGTCGAGCCTGAATTCTGTCCGTGGATATGAACTCTTTAGGTAAAGGGCGGCAGATGAACTGTTGGACAGAGTTATAAACACCAGCGCCGTGATTGCTGCGATTAAGGATGCTGCTTTTGTTAGCAACACTAAATGAGGAAAACCACCCCAAGAATGTCAACGCAACACAGCTGAAACGTCAGCATACACTCCTCCATATGGTCTCGGCTCCCGTTTGTGTGTGTGTCAGGCGTGTGCTGTAGTGTGCTTGGACTCACAGGCGATCCGGACGTGGGCTTTACGGCTCTTGGTGGTTCCTGCCGAGCTCCAGGCCACACACTGACACCAAAAATCCTCCAGACCGAAGAGCTCCTCCACCTGCTGACGGGTGATCTCGATACTGGCCTCCCGCACCACCAGACCTGCACACACACACACACATGTTTGTTTTTGTGAATGGTTTGATTTCATGTGAATCGTAATGGTTTTTATACTGTACAAACTGTATATGCATTGCCCTAAACAACCCTACTCCTACCCTACCCCTTACAGTACACTTTGTGCATTTTAACTTTCGTTAAAAAAAAAACCACTTTGTATGATTTATACGTGTTTGTTCAAATGGAGACATGGGGTAATGTCCCTCATACGTCACTTCTCCTTTGTAATACCAGTCCCATAACCCCATTTCCATTAATACAAGCTTGTGTCCTTCTTTGTCACAAAAACACACGTCACTCACTCACACCTCACGCACACACACAGACACACCTCCCACAGCACGTGGCGGCACGCACCGGTCCGCACACACCACACCACACAACCGACAGCACCAGACACACAGACCACACAGATCGAACGCCTCGCACACGAGACACCGCACACACAGACACACACCACCACACACTCACTCACTCACTCAACACACACACACAACACACACACGACCACACTCACTCACTCACTCACTCACACACCACACACACACACACACACAACGCCTCATACAGACACACACTCCTCACTCCCTCCCGTCACCTCTCACACACACACACACATTCTCTCTTTCTCTCACACACACACACACACGCACCCACAGACACACACACACACACCTCACTCACTCACTCACATCCTCACTCCACCGTCTCACACAGACACACAGACACACAACACAGACACCAACCCCTCACAGACACTCGCACACACAGACAACACACACCTCACTCACTCCTCACTCACTCACCACTCCTCACACACCCAGCACACACACAGACAGAAACACACACCACAGACACACACCCACACTCACATCACACACAAGACCACAACACCCCACACACCTCACACACACCACACACACCTCACCTCACTCACATCACTCACTTCACTCACTCACTCACAACCCACACAACCACCACAACACACAGACCACACACACAGACACCACACTCCCAGACCCCTCCACCACTCACTCACACGCTCACACACAGACACCTCACCCACACAGACACACTCCCACAGACACTCGCACGCGCATCCAACAACACACCCCCACACACACACACACAACCACACACACACACGCACCTTCACTCGCACACACCCATCTCACTCGCACCACACACATCCGCGCGCACTCACACACACACCCACACCACACACACCACACACACACACACACACAAAAGAGAAGGCTGAGGATGTCAGTCCAAACAGCTCAAACACATGACCTCTACCCGTTAACCAAGTGTTTTCTGAAACGAGCTGGATGTTGTAAAGCCCTCAAGCAGTAATTTCAGCTCTATCCACTTAAAGAAAGAACGACTGGATCTTCAAGACTGCCTGTCAAGATTGCAGTGTCAATAACACAACTTATTCTGCAACTATTTTATAAAAAGCTGAGCTTTAGTGTTTTTACCACACATCTGCTTTACACTGTACCTATATAATCGTGGTAAAAACAGGGTAATGCATGGGTGTTTAGCTGTAAACATTATAGAAATAACATTATAAATATGTAAAATATATTTAAATAATTATGAAAATTACACTCATATATTATTATTATTATATAAAAATAAGTTTAAAAATAATTATTATAAAATAAGCAAATTGTTAAAGGATATTGGAGTTTCGTCACGTCAATATCCACCCGATGTTATTCATCTGTGAGTTTACTACACTCTGCTTAAATCGTACATGTACAATCATATTAAATATATACTATGCATGAAACTTCAGCCTCATAAAAATATAAAAATAAACTGGAATAAAAAATAAAATAATTAGAATTTTTTTTTATTATATATATAAATTAACATATTATAATTAAATAGAATATTATTAAATGATAATATAAAAATAATTTATTTATTTCGTATTAGTATTACTATTAGTATGTTCGTTATTATTTTTATATATTTATTTACCTTATCATTTTTATATATGAAAAAAAGTTTACAAGACATATACTAATTATTATAAAAGAATAAGAAAAATCTTGTTCAAAACAGAGTTTAACATGTCAAACTGCAATATGTAACTCCCATGTTATTTCAAAGCAAAAAATGGTTTCATAATCTCTCAACAAATGCAATAAATTGCTCCATCACTGAAATTACTATCCTTTCTATCTGGCCATCTCTCTGACTTTCCTTCTAGGCCACACAAGCTCTTGGTTATAATGCACAGCTCCATCTAGAAGACAACTGAAATCTCTAAACTTGCGAGCTTATTTTGACACCATGATATAAACCCAGTGTTGATTTTTCCACAAATCTGCTTCACACGGCTCCTAAAAACACCCCATAATCGTGGCAAAATCAGAGTAACGCATGGCACATTTCTTCAGCTCATAAAGATCAGCTGATGGATGCATGAATCATACTGATACTGCTCTGCTGAAATCTATCATTCTGTACTCTTCACTCACATGTTGTGTGCTTCTATGTGTTTTGTGGCACTCATAAACACACACACACACATGACACTGATGTGTGAGCGTGCTCAAACACACACACTTGGGCCGGAACGGTTGTGTTGGGCTCAGATGGACTGCCAGGATGATTGAGCTTGTTTGGACTCTTTCGTGTCTGCATTTTACTCCTCCAGCCATATATTTCATCATTTATGGCGGGGACTTGGCTTGGCTAATCCGATCAGAAACATGACGTAGTCTCTGTAAGAGGAGACGTGAGACGCAGCTGTCTTTCGCACGCAGACGCTGGAATAGCTCCTCGTGGTGCACTGAATTTGCGCAGGGTGTGTGTGTGTGTGTGTGTCGGAGCACAGGTTGTGATTGTGTTGCGCAGACAGCGGCTCCAGCCTGAGCCGTAAAGTCACAGTAATCCTCTATGCTAATGTGCCGCTCTGCTCTCCTCCAGCTTCTTCTACATACTAATTGCTTGTTGCTTCATCTGCAGACATTTAAAATCACACGTGCACTTGACTCCCTCAAAGTAAAAAAAATTAATAAAAATGATGATGCAAAATGCAAATATTATATATGAATACGGTTTCTTTTAGTGAGATTTAAATTGGGGAAATGTACTAATATACTTTTTCTATATTAAATTAAAAAATATACATAAAAACAATAAATTGTTATTATTACACACTCAATTTAGTCACAAATTTAAAAAAAATCAGCTTTTTCCCTTCACTAGTTCATGATACAAGGTCCTGCAGCGTGACAAATTAAAAGGAACATAGTCTCTAAATTAAATAAATAATTAAAATATATATCTAAATATAATAATTATGAACTAATGAAAATTTTTTAATTAAAAACAAATATATATAAAAATTACTTACGTATCTAACTGATAAATTATTATTCTCAGACAAAATTCATATAGAAGGATTTAGAATTATTTTTATATTTTAAAAAAAGTTTAAAACTATTTTTATATTATTAAAATTTATCAACAATGCCAATTATTTGATAGGAATTTAGCATAAGACGCAGACTGCAGGACTTAAGTTCCATGTTATCATAAGAATAATACAGCAAAATATATCTATTTAAAATTTAAATAATTAGGTGAAATAATTATAAAACTATAAAAATAAAAGCAAAATTAGTTTAACATAAATGTAGATTCATGTCACACTGCTGTCAATGCTGTTACAGTAAAATAAATTATAAAAAAAATAGAAAATGAACAATTATAAATTAAAAGAATATATACAAAATTATAAAATATATAAAAATAATATAGGTGGCATTTATCATTTTACACTGCAGGACATAAGGGGAAAAGTGCTTTCATAATCTATCAAGTAATGCAAAAAAAATTTGCTCCATCACTGAAATGACTTTCCTTTTTATCTGACCATCTCTCTGTCTTTCTATCTCGGCCATAAAAGCTACTGTTATAATGTGAACCAGCAGTGAAATAGCTAGATAAGCACTGTTTCAGTAAAGTCTCATTCAGGTCCGGCTCCATTCTGGTATGAAACGCTCACTTTTAATCTCAATATTTAATGCTCACTCAGAAATAAGTCACATTATGGAAGTCAAATGCTAGCAAACTCCATCTCATGTTGATGTTCTGTTGTAAATCCTGAAGAGAAACAATATAACAGTTATTGTACTGTACTGTACACGTTAGAAATGAGCACAAACGGGCCTGTATTCTCTCTCAGGCACAGGAAAACTTATTTACCCGCTTATTAGGATTAGGAATCTAGTGCTGGCACTGAAATGACATTTCTAATGCGCTGAACACAGTTCATGCACTCGCTAGCTCACATTTCTCACACATTCTTCCTGTCCTCCAAAGCCAACAACGACTCCGACTCGGTGTTATATTTACATCAAAACTGCATTATATTGGACGCTACAATGCAGAACGGTTTTATTGGAAATGCAGCGTTCATGTGCAAGCAAATTATTCCTGAGGCCGTCATTCAACTCCTCACAAACTCATTTCAGGCGCGCACGGACGAGTCATCAAAGTCTGGCCAGGAAACGATCACATGACGAGAGAGACGTGAAGCCCGTGGGAACGGATGCTCAGTGACCGCGGCGCGATTGACCCTGTTTATGAGCCGCTATGAGCTTCAATAATTAAAGCCTGTGTGATGCTGGAGCTTCAGCCCTCCTCAGACAGAATGCATTAACTGTACTGCACTGTGTTGGTAACACTTTACAATAAGGTTCCTTTAGTTAATGTATTTACTAACATGAAAAAACAACGAACAATACTTTTATTGCAGTGCTTATTAATCTTTGTTAATGTTAGTTAATGAAAATACGGTCAGTTCATGTTAATTAACAGTGCATTAACTAATGTTAACAAGCACAACGTTTGATTTTAATAATGCATTAGTAAATGTTGAAATTAACATGAACTAAGATTAATAAATGCTGTAGAAATAGTTCATGCTTAGTTCATGTTAACGTTATGCTACAGACTTCCATTCACTCCTTGCTTCATTTGATCTCAAACGACTTACCACTACAAGCACGCACAAATCAGGCAACCAACTTGACTTAATTTGCACACGCAATTGTATTGCAAACAACATTTCTGTAAAACCCCTACACATCTCTGACCATTTTTTCATTACATTTCAACTAAATTTTGTTACCTGTGCACCGCCAACCCCTATACCGGTTACTTTTAGACGAAACCTGCGCTCCCTTTCACCCTCCCATCTTTCCTCCGTTGTATCCTCCTCTCTTCCCTCACCTACTCATTTCTCATCACTGGATGTGAATGCAGCAACTGACACTTTATGCTCTACTTTAACCTCTTGTCTAGATGATATTTGTCCTCTCTCCTCCAGGCCAGCACGGGCTGCCCCTTCTAACCCCTGGTTATCCGATGTTCTTCGTGAGCATCGAACCAAACTCAGGGCAGCAGAGAGAAAATGGCACAAATCAAAAGATCCATCAGACCGGAGTATGTATCAGTCTTTGCGTTCATCTTTCTCTGCGTAAGTCCATACTGCCAAATCTTCATACTTCCACAACAAGATCAACAGCGCTCCAGACACACGTAATCTCTTCAAAATATTTTATTCTCTCTTCTGTCCCCCTCCACCACCTCCCACCACTTCTATAACAGCTGATGATTTCGCCACATTCTTCACAGACAAAACTAGAACAATCAGTAGTCAATTCTCAGCCCCCCACACACAGGACCTCAAACCAACCACACCCACTACTAAAACTCCCATCTTTGTTTTGTTTTTTTTTTCCCTCCTTCTGTCCCCTCACTGAGACAGAAGTATCAAAACTTCTCCAGCCATCTTACAACATGCCCTCTAGACCCAATCCCCTCACACCTTCTCCAAGCAATCTCTCCTACACTTTTACCAGCACTCACACACATCATCAATACATCTGTCCTCACAGGCACTTTCCCCACTTTATTCAAGCAGGCTCGGGTAACCCCACTGCTCAAAAAACCTACATTAAACACTTCACTTACAGATAGCTACAGACCTGTCTCTCTCCTTCCATTCATAGCGAAAACCCTCGAACGAGTTGTTTTCAACCAGATATCATTGTTTCTTTTTACAGAACAACAAACTGGACGCTAACCAGTCAGGTTTCAGGAGTGGCCATTCAACTGAGACTGTGTGACTGTCAGTTACGGAAGCCTTGCGAATGGCAAAAGCTGATTCCAAATCATCAGTTCTTATTCTGCTGGATCTATCTGCTGCTTTTGACACGGTCAATCACCAGATCCTCCTGTCTGCCCTCTCTTCACTGGGCATCACAGAGATTCCACTTCGATGGTTTGAATCCTACCTCACCGGTAGGGCCTTCAGGGTGGCCTGGGGAGGGGAGGTATCCAAAGCACATCAACTTGTCACGGGGGTTCCTCAGGGATCAGTTCTTGGAACCCTCCTCTTCTCCATAAACACTACATCACTGGGTCCCATCATAAAGGCACATGGCTTCTCCTACCAATGCTATGCTGATGACACACAGCTCTATCTCTCATTTCAACCAGTGTCCAACTGTACTGCAGATAGCAGGTGCCTGGCATGGATGAAAGAATATCACCTACAGCTCAACCTGGCAAAAACTGAGCTTCTTGTCTTCCCTGCCACTCCAACTCTACAGCACGATTTTACCATCCAGCTAGGTTCTTCTACAATTTCCCCATCGACTTCGGTCAGAAATCTTGGTGTAATCTTCGATGACCAGCTGACCTTAAAAGACCACATTGCAAAGACCGCTCGACCTTGCAGGTTTGCATTGCACAACATCAGAAAGATCAGGCCCTTTCTAACGGAGCATGCTGCACAACTTCTTGTCCAGGCCCTTGTCATCTCTAGGCTGGACTACTGCAATGCACTTCTGGCTGGACTCCCATCAAGCACAATCAAACCTTTACAAATGATTCAGAATGCAGCGGCAAGACTGGTCTTCAACGAGCCCAAAAGAGCCCATGTTACACCTCTCTTCATCTCCCTGCACTGGCTACCGGTTGCAGCTCACATCAAGTTCAAGACACTGATGCTTGCATAAAGAACAGCCACAGGCTCAGCACCCGCCTACTTCCACTCACTATGAATTTACATCCCCTTCAGAAGTCTGAGATCCGCTTGTGAGCAACGCCTCGTGGTACCATCACAGAGAGGCTCAAAATCACTTTCCAGAACATTCTCGTTCACCACTCCTAGCTGCTGGAACGATCTTCCCACCCCTAACCGGAATGCTGAATCCCTGACAATTTAAGCGACAGCTGAAAACTCATCTCTTTAAACGGATACTTGAACCTTCAAAACTTAAAAAAAAAAAAAAAAATATAAAACTTTTCTTTCTCTTTATGTTTCCTTCCCTTTTATAGCTTGTACTATTTGAACAGCCTATCTAAAACTTGTATTTCAAGCACTTCGGTAAGTCGCTTTGGATAAATGCGTCTGCAAAATGACTAAATGTAAACGTTAACTAAAGTAGTTAACTAATGTTAACTAAAGAAACTTATTGTAAAGTGTTACCCTGTTTTGTTTTTAAATATTTAATTGGTTTGATTAGGGCAAATAATAATAATAATATTATAATTTTGCATATATAATATATTACAATAGAAAAATAGTCAAAACGTTTAAAAGTTTATTTTTTTTTAATATTATTATTATTTTACTGTAGATTATAGGAATTTGTTGCCCAATTTCACTAAAAAAAAAATTAAAATTTCTCGATGAAATAATAACTGTAAGTAAATGTTATAGTTTAAAAATATAAATCATACATTACAAATCTAAAATATTATTATATAATTATTATTTCAAAAATAAAAAAATTAGTATAATCTTTATTATTATAACTTATTATTAAATATTATTTTTTTATTATTAAAATGATAAAATATATGAAATTGGAACAATTTTATACAAAAAAGTTATATAATATTTGATAAAAAAAAATGTTTTTATAATGACAATTTTAAATAAAAAATTACTGCTATTTTTTTTTAAATAATTAAAAACAGCCATATTAATATAAAATATAAAAAACTAATATAGTTAAAAATAAACTAAAATTTATACAATATTATATAATGATTTCAGTTTGGCTTTTAATATGATCATTGCACAACAGTTGGTGGAGAAGCGGAGGATGCTTGAGGTGGACACAAGCTCCTGCAACTGGGTTCTTAACTTCTTGGCACAGCGGCGGCAGACAGTCAAGGCAATCACAGTGCGTTTTGAGCCCCCTGTGGTTCTGCCCGCTTACCCATGACTGTACTGCAAGAGTAAGCACCAACCATACTATCAAGTATGCTGACGATACAACAACAGTAAGTGACAATGATGAGTCTGCATACATGTTGGAGGTGGAGCAGCTCACAGCATGGTGTAGACTTCATAATCTTGCCCTCAGCGTGGACAAAACAAAGGAGATGGTGACTGATTTTAGGAGAGGCAACCACCTACTTTCACCACTAGCCATTGATGGTGCTATCGTGGAAAGGGTCAATAACATCGCATTTCTGGGCGTTCACTTGTCTGATGACTTATCGACACCATGGCAGGTCGACACAAAAGCCCAACAGCGGTTACACCCCTCTGGTGACTCAGAAAGACAGGTCTCCTTTCTAAAGAAAATTACAATGAATTGTGACCCTGGATCACAAAACCAGGCATAAGTGTCAATTTTCAGAAATAAAGAGTTTCCATTGATGTTGTAAGGTTTGTTTAGGATAGAAACAATATTGGCTGAGATACAAACTATTTGAAAATCTGGATCTGAGGGTGCAAAAAAAATCTAAAAACTGAAAAGATCATCTTTAAAGTTGTCCAAATTAAGTACTTAGCAATGCATATTACTAATCAAACATTAGTTTTGATATATTTACGGTAGGAAATTACAAAATATCTTAATGGAACATGAACTTTACTTAATATCATAATGGATTTTTGGCATAATAAAAGACGAAATGTATAATGTTGACCCCATACATGTATTGTTGGCTACTTGTGCTACAAATATCCCCCAGCGGAATTTAACAATGTTTTGTGCTGCAGGCTCCAATTGTATTATAGAGGTATAAATTAGAACGTGGAAAAGTTTTGGCTCTGCTTAACCTTTTTAAGTTGTTCAGTCTTTGTATTTGTATTTCTTTTGCACTAAAGTGATGCTGGTGAAGGAACGGTTTTTTAGTTTCTTGTGTCTCTGGAATACTCGGAAAAGAAAAAAAAAATGACATAAACAAAAACAGTGAAATATACATTGACACACTTTAAAAAAACTAACATTATAACAATATATTTTAAAATAGACTTTCATTTAAATATAATTAATTTAGAATGTTTATTAAATAAATACAATTTTATAATTTAAGATCTGTGAAAAAAACATATTTATAAATTAATATGTTACAGTAAATTATATTAAACTAAATATGGTTTTTAAAAAATTATAAAATAGTTAAATTAAAAAAAAACTATATATAAAAAATAATATTGATAAAAAAAGTTTTTTTTTTTATATATCTATATATAATTATCTATATATATATATATATATATATATATACACAAATCTATTATATTTTTTTATATATAAATATATATACATCATTATATATATAATCTTTATAATATATATAATATATATATAATATATTATAAATTATAAAAATTAAAAAAAATTAATTCAAAATTATATATCAGCTATCAAATGATTTTCACATAAAAAAGACATAACATAAAAATTATTGGCTAGTAAACTGAAAACGGCACCTAATAAAAATGCAATAAAATACTGACTTTATGAGCACCAAATCACGCCGTAATGACTGGACCATGACCCAAATCTTCCATACGCAATCTGCTGACCCACTCTACGACCCGCTCTGATTATCGGCGCCCCCCCCCCCCAAGAAACGATGATGAAATAATTTTCCTGCCTGTCATATATTATGTCTGATCTTTCGTCTCCTCTGTTTGACACGATGCATTATTGATGTGTGGATCCTCATGGGCTCTGGGTTCTTCTCTATCGATCTGCTGGAGATGGACAGCTGGATCAGGCCGAGGGCGTCATCACTCAGCTCTGTGGTGTGCGTGACATCGCTGCAGCAGCATATCATTAACTCAGCCTGCTGTGTAAGGATCAATGGCGCTGGGTTCTGGAGATTAACGGCAGTGACGGGACGGCAGACCTTCCTCATCTGTGTACATGCGCCACAGAGTCTGAGACTGACCTGAGGGTAAAGCAAGAAATCCAAAGCCTTTCTATTAAATCATGGCGGCTTGTTTGTCTGGTCTCGGTGGCAAAGCGAATAATTGAAGTAGATGTTTTAGAAACCAGTTTTACTTTTGATTGAAATCGATTGATTGATTTATGTAACCAAACTGTCAGATGTTAAAGCTTAACGTGATTTCTGATTTTTTTTTCACTTTAACAAAACTGCCAATTACAAAATATATTTATTTTCATATAACATGATACATATATAACTATTTTATTTAATATAATTATAATAAAATTACTTTATAATATATTTAATTATTATTTAAAATTTAAAACCATTAAACAATATTAGAAAATTAAAAAATTTAAATATTTTTTCATGCTTATATTGTATCTAACTCTTTATAAATACATTATTTTTTTATTTCAATATTAATTATATATTATAATATTACTATGATTGTAAAGAAGTGACATAATTAGATTTTTTTCACTTTACAAAGTTTCAATTACCAAAAATATTATTATTTTATACAAATTATATAAACTACAAATATTTTTATTTTAATATAATATTATAATAAATTACTTATATTAATGATTTATTTTATTTATTATTAAAAATAAAACATAAAAAGTATTAAAATAAATAAATATTTTTTCTATGCTTTATTTTAACTCATATATACAGAGATAATATATAATTTTTTTTATTTATATCATTTTAATATATAATTTTTTTTACATTAATTAATTTATTACAATAAAAATATGCAAGAATAAAATATTCATGTTTTATATTTTGATATTAATTAATTAAAATTTAAGATAGTTCATTTTTAAATATAAATATATTTAATATACAATATTAATATATAAAAACATTAATAAATAAATCATATTAAAGTATTTTTTACATCTAATATATTATATATATATATATATATATTATATAGTATATTATAAATATATATAATATATCATAATAATATAATATATATATATATATACGATATATATATATATCATATATTAGATACACACATACAGTGGGTACGAAAGTATTCAGACCCCCTTAAATTTTTCCCTCTTTGTTTATTGCAGCCATTTGCTTAAAATCATTTAAGTTAATTTTTTTCCTCATTCATGTACACACAGCACACCATATTGACAGAAAAAACACAGAATTGTTGACATTTTGCAGATTTATTAAAAAAAGAAAAACTGAAAATATCACATGGTCCTAAGTATTCAAACCCTTTGCTGTGACACTCATATATTAAACTCAGGTGCTGTCCATTTCTTCTGATCATCATTGAGATGGTTCTACACTTTCATTTGAGTCCATCTGTGTTTGATTATACTGATTGGACTGATTAGGAAAGCCACACACCTGTCTAAATAAGACCTTACAGCTCACAGTGCATATCAGAGAAAATGAGAATCATGAGGTCAAAGGAAATGCCTGAAGAGCTCAGAGACAGAATTGTGGCAAAGGCACAGATCTGGCCAAGGTTACAAAAAAAATTTCTGCTGAACTTAAGGTTCCTAAGAGCACAGTGAAGAATCCTCAAATGGAAGACCTTGGGGACGACAGAACACTTCATAGAGCTGGCCACGTCCGGCCAAACGAGCTAGCGGGGGAGAAGAAGCCTTGGGGAGAGAGGATAAAGAAGAACCCACAAGATCACTGTGGCTGAGTCAAGAAGATGCAGTCGGGAGAAGATGGGATAAAGTTGTAGAAAGTCAACCATCACTGCAGCCCTTCACCAGTCTGGGTTTTATGGCAGAGTGGCCCGACGGAATCCTCTCTTCAGTGCAAGACACATGAAAGTTTGCATGGAGTTTGCTAAAAAACACCTAATGGACTCCAAGATTGTGAGAAATAAGATTCTCTGGTCTGAGGAGACCAAGATAGAACTTTTTGGCCTAAATTCTAAACGGTATGTGTGGAGAAAACCAGGCACTGCTAATCACCTGTCCAATACAGTCCCAACAGTGAAGAATGGTGGTGGCAGCATCATGCTGTGAAGGTGTTTTTCAGCTGCAGGGACAGGAAGACAGGTTGCAATCGAGGGAAAGATGAATGAGGCCAAGTACAGGGATATCCTGGACGAAAACCTTCTCCAGAGTGCTCAGGACCTCAGACTGGGCCGAAGGTTTACCTTCAACAAGACAATGACCCTAAGCACACAGCTAAAATAACGAGGAGTGGCTTCACAACAACTCTGTGAATGTTCTTGAATGGCCCAGCCAGAGCCCCTGACTTAAACCCAATTGAGCATCTCTGAAGAGACCTAAAAATGGCTGTCCACCAACGTTTACCATCCAACCTGACAGAACTGGAGAGGATCTGCAAGGAGGAATGGCAGAGGATCCCCAAATCCAGGTGTGAAAAACTTGTTGCATCTTTCCCAAAAAGACTCATGGCTGTATTAGATCAAAAGGGTGCTTCTACTAAATACTGAGCAAAGGGTCTGAATACTTAGGACCATGTGATATTTCAGTTTTTCTTTTTTAATAAATCTGCAAAAATGTCAACAATTCTGTTTTTTCTGTCAATATGGGGTGCTGTGTGTACCTTAATGAGGAAAAAAATTAACTTAAATGATTTTAGCAAATGGCTACAATATAACAAAGAGTGAAAAATTTAAAGGGTGAGGGTCTGAATTACTTTCCGTACCCACTGTATATACATAAAGAGTGAGTGCTGATGCCCATATGTATATAAACACCACTGACCGCAGCAAACTACTATAATAACACGCTTCTTCAGCGAGTTTCCATTATAACGATCACTTTCCAGACATGCAACCATACTAAAATGTGCTCATGCAAAAAGCTATCGGAGAGCGCACAGACATAGTCTGTTTATTTGCACACTAATAATAGCGGACTCGCGTGTGTCTAATAATGCACGACTGCTGTATGTCACTGTAATCGTCTTTACCTCCATTACAATCATCATCCATCTAAACGTTACTGGTGGGACACTGGTTTGCTTTACTCAGCTCATACAGACTATTCAATTCAATTCAATTCAATTTAAGTCGACTAGTCCTGACTTCAGCTTAAAGATCATTAACAGAGGGATGTTTGTTCCCACCAATCGCTGCACGAGATAAGGTTACGTATGATGATGAAAGCACGTTAGTGTAGCTCTCCCAGAACTCTTAGAGACTTTGTATGGAAGTCTATGGGAACAGTCGGGGCGACTCTCAGCCAGAGTGAAATCGCCCCAAAGAGGCGGAGCTCCACAGAACATGACTGACGTTGATTGGACTATATATATATATATAGATATATATATATATTATATATATACCAGGGCAGAACCCCAGTCTAGATCTCGAACAGGACAGGTAACACTGTGGGGGAATGTGAGGGAAAAATCCATCCTTCACATTTGGTGAGTGCGTCACCTATGAAGATACCGCCCCTGACACACACAACCCATAATTGAAATTTAAGGGTCAATGATAATAATGTATGATAGATTATTATTTTAATTTATTACAAAATACATTAAAAAATATTAATATAAAAAATATAATAATTAATTATAATTATATTCATGATTATTTTATTTATTAAAATAAATAAAAGATAAATGTTATTACATTTTTTGATTTTTTTATATATACATACACTACTGCTCAGAAGTTTGGGATCAGTAAGAGTTGTAATGTTTTTTAAAGTAGTCTCTTATGCTCAACAAGGCTGCAATTATTTGATCAAAAATACAGAAAAAAAACTGTAATCTTGCAAAATGTTTTTATAATATAAAATAATGGTTTCTATTTTAATATCCTATAAATATATTTATTTCTGTGATCAAAGCTGTATTTCCATCATCATTACTCCAGTATAACGTGTCACAGGATCTTCAGAAATCATTCTAATATTCTATTATTATAGAATTATCAACAGTTGTGCTGCCAAAGCATCCTGAAAAAAATATCACAGGTTCCAAAAAAATATGAACCAGCCACAGTTTCTAACATTGATAATAAAGCAGCATATTATACTGATTTCTGAAAGATAATGTGACACTAAAGTCTGGAGTAATGACTGCTGAAAATTCAGATTTGCATCACAGAAATAAATAGCATTTTAAAATATATTAAAACAGAAAACAAACTTATTTTACAAAAAAACATCACAATAATATTTCACAATATTAAATGTTTTTCCTGTATTTTTGATCAAATAAAGCAGACTTGATAGTGAATGCGTCTCCTGAAAAAAAATACAAATCATCTGATCCAAACATTTGAACAAACACACACACACGCACACACACTGTTTAACTGGACAGCACTTGTTGGATTAGACATCCACATGATGAGGCAGTTCACGATGAGACTGATGCTATTGGCAAAAGCATGAAATCGAAGCGTTCCTATTTACTCCTGGTGGCCGTTTCGTGTGGCAAGCGACATAATTAAACACGGCGGGTGAAAAACACGCGGCTCGGAAGAAACAAATCGACTGCCATCCATCTGGTGTCACTCCTAAGTGCTGTAGCTCAGGGCATCTGAACGGGCCGGATGAAAACCGGCCGACACGCATCCAAATCATTCAGACGTCGCTATAAATAGCCGCAATCCCAAACAGCCCATCAGTAACGCGAGTTGTGAGGCGAAGATGAGTGCTTAAGAGGCCGGATCAATAGGAGAACATTTGAGTAGGTGTTTCTCCTCAAAGCGACTCCATTGGCTTCCAGAGAAATCCATTTGCAGTGAGCTAATGATCTCGCAGTAAGCCAACTCTTTCTTTATTTATTTTGGGGACAGCAGGCTGGAGCCGCGCGGCTGGCACTGATAACTGCCCGGCTCTGCTTCAACTCGGCATAAAATGTCTGTTAATCTACCTCTCTGACCAAACACACAAAGAAAACCAGAGCGAGAGAGAGCTATAACAAGATAGAGAGAGAGAGAGAGAGAGATTGTGACCATCAGATCAAGTTTCCGTCAGCTCGAATAGCTATTGACCGGCCCGAGCAGCTTCTATCTGCGGTTCTTTTCTGTCAATCGAGGGAAATTAGAGAAGAGAGGAGCGAGAGCGGAGGAGAAAGAGCGAGACTACAGTGTTCAGAATAACATGAGCAATATTCCTGCAGTTTATGACCAACTACAGGGCAGTAATGTCACTGAAACTAGTTTTAAAAACAGCTTCACTTTTGACTCATTTTTAATCAAACTGGTAGATGTTTAAGACGAAGTGAATAATTTCTGCATTACTACATGATTTATTTTTTCTAAGAAACTAAACGATAGACACTTGAAATATTAAATTTTATATACCGTAATACAATATAAAATAATTTAGATATAAAAGTATAAAATGTTTCTTTATATATGTATATATTAGAGCTGCCCCCTAATAGTCGACTAACCGTTAGTCGACAAGAAGAGGCTTGGTCGACCAAAATTTCATTAGTCGCAGAAAAAAAAAATCCACACGAAGTGGCGAAATCACGCAGTCCGTGACGGACAAATCGTTAACGGCTGGTCTGCGTGGTAATATAGTACATCGGGCAGGACATCCATATGCTCACCTAACATTCATCGACCTCAAATATGGCTTATCATCTGAAATATGTTTGTAGTAGCAATTTTACATGGCAGCTCAATCTAATGTTTACTAGAGAAATGTGTGCTATTGAAGTGTCTGTGCAGAGTGTGGAAGCTGAACAGTAGCACGCTTGGGCTGCAGGACAGATGGAGGCGCCGGGTTGATCATTTGCTCTTAAAATACTTCATCATTTTTGGTCATACAGATTAGAGTAATGCATCTTTTGTATCTGTACAGACTCTACGTTTATTCGTGTTTGCAAGCAGATAAATAACAAGAAAACGTTGCGCTTTTGTAAAATAATGAAAGCAAACAGGATGCGCTTTCTGCCGTCTCGGTCTCTGTGAACTTGAGCGCGTCACTTCGAAACTCCGTGTATGCTTGCCTTATTACAGACATGAAAAATATATCTATAGAGAGTGAAGCTTTTAAATGAACCAATTCAAATAGGAAACAAATATTCTCAGATTATGTAATCTGTATGAAAACAGCATACATATTGCGGAGAGCGGAGTCAGTGTCGCCGACTTAATCTCTTAAAAACGAAAAACAGAAAGCACTAGTGTAACAATAAATTATTAAAACGTTCATGCAGTGTACTTGCTGTTTTTCCCTAACGCATTCATAATTATATTTGCCGGTGCGCTGTAGCAAGCCTCTTTTGCATGCGCTTGAGCACTTATTAGGCTATGTAGGCAATTAAATGCTCATTATTATGATTTATATGGTTTATTAATAAAAGTGCGACTAATAGTCGACTAATGCTTAAAATGAACAACTACTAGTTGACCTTAAAAATCTTCAGTCGAGGGCAGCCCTAGTGTATATGTATACACACATAAATATACATATATATATACATACACAACGGTTTTTGTAATTATTATATCCATAATTAATTATAATTTATGATGATTTCTTATTCTTTAAATAAACAAATATACAATATTAATATTAAATAAGTATTACAAGATTGTTATAAAATGTTTAATTTTTATATTGTAATAGTAAATATTTATCTAGTTATAGATACAAACATACATTTTGCAATTTACTTATAATATTAAATTTTATATTACAAAATACACTGTAATTTAATATTAGAAACATGATTAAATATATTCTGTTATTTTTTTTATAAAAGAAATAAACATATAAACCTAATAGTATAAATCATATTAAAATATTGTGTATTGTTGTAAATCTTTAATTCTTTATATATAAACAAGTACTTTTTTTATACAAATTTATAATTATTATAAAAATAAATGATAATATATAATGAGCTATTTATTTATTATTAAAATAATATATATAAAAAATTAATAAGCAATATTAAAATACTGTGGGTTTTTTTCATAATTATATTTGCCAAAAAAAAACAAAGTATTTCTGGAAGTCACTTGCTGAAAACAAAAGTAGGCCATATACAATACGTTAGCATTGGTTTTCTGTTTTTCACTCTTCCAGGAGTGAGCCAGAAACACAGCGCTGGAGTGATTTAGTCTCAGATAAAGTCTCTGCGAGACGTTTCACATTTCGCTCTCAGCACAAACTCCTCTGACATTCGGGAGACGAGGGCCGATACTCAGCGTTAACCTCATCTTCGTCAGTGTCACAGATAAGAAAACCATCGACAGGATGATTGAAAATCAGTTTTAAACTTAAACCCCAATACGCAGATGAAGATTTGATTTCCATTCAATTCAATCTGCATGTCTGTTTGATGCGTGTTATTGTGTGTGTGACGTTTTAGCAGGTTCCTCAGTGAATCACAATGGTCAGTGTGTGAGAGAATCAAACACCCCGAGGGTCTGGAGCCATTACAGACGACACGGCTGCTTTGATTGGCTGCATTCAGCTGCCAAAAAAGGGAAATTGAGTTGTCGCCGCGAGCGCACAGGTAGCAATCTCACTCTCTGGTGCCACGTCCCTATTGAACGGCTGGACACACCACACAACACACACACACACACCCAACACACACACACCAGCATTGTCCAGCACCTCATTCCAGCCCAACATCACTCCCATCCTCCAGCAGGATTCAATAGACGGAGAATTCAGACACAAAATGAGAGTCGAAGCACAATGGCTGCGTTCACACAACAATAAACTACAAATTCAGACCAGCTAAAATCCAGTAACAAAGAAACTAATACGCCAAATGTTGTGATTAGTCACAGCATCAGCTTCACATATTGAAACACTTGCTCTCGAAAATTTCAGGTTGTCTTTTGATAATGCGGAAAAACGAAAATAACGATTTACAACACAAACTGGACTGACAACTCTGTTAATAAATAAATAAATGAAAAACTATGTTACAGCATATTATATTTCATCACATCCTCACTATTTCATATTGTAGTAATTAATAAATGAATAAAAAATAAGTAACTAGGAAATCAAAATATCAAATAATCAAAAATATAATTAATATATAGTATTTAAAACACACACACACACACACACTTATATATTATATATATTATATATATATATATATAAACTGTTTTATATTATATATACTTCAAACTCATGCTGACAAACAGTAAATAAAATATTAAATACATAAAATACATGTATACTGAACGGTAACTTTTAAAAATAAAGAAAACTATATATATATATATATATATATCTGTATATTTGTCATATATTATATAATTTTAAAATATGTTGAATTAAACCACCCATAATACTGGTATATCTTTAACGGTTACACTTTTAAAAATAAGAAAACGAATTATATCTATATATATATATATACACACACAGATACTAGAGATATAATTAATTTATTTAAGTAATGTTACATGATATGTAATTAGGTGAAACTTAAAATTTATTTTTTGTGTACAAATTTACTGTATTTACATTCAAACCTGACTGGCAACTGTTTTTTCCGTGTGAAACGTAGATAATGGAGAGAAATAGCAGTTGAGTTCTAGAGGTGCCAGCGGCTCATGATTCGCTGAATGTCGTCATCACAGGAAACGGCGGCGCTAAAGTAATGGCCAAAACATGCTCAAATGAGCTGAGAGACGCTGAACTCTACAGAGTGAGAGCAACAGAAACACAGATGAGACGCAAACGAGACAGAAGAGTTGAAAGTGACCTCCTGAAGCGCTCCGTAACTGCAGAGGACGCTCAGGACCGCCACGTCTCTCATGTTCCAGATCCTTCTGCCTCGAGTCCCACGAGTGATTGTCACCAAGGGTTTGTGTGAAAGAAGTGTGTCAGACAGAAGATCTGGGCATCAAAAGTCCTAATGAAGTCCGTGTCCCAAAGGAACCCTTTCTATCGCGGGTTTACGGCCTTCTCTTTGCGGCCCTCGCAGTTTAACAAGGCTGAGAAATTCCACTCTCATGGGGAGGAAGGTGGGGGGCATCGTAAAAAATCTCCTCTGAATTATTCATTTGCTTGATTTTCTGACTTTAAGACCGACTTTTAGGGACGAGAGCTGCTGTGCATGCTAGACTTCTCTTTGCTTTTCCCTTCACCCCATCCCAAAACACCCCGCTGGTACTGAAATGTGTTTACAAACTGGACTGACAAATGCATTCTGTTAAATAAATAAATATATTATATACACCATCTCATTTCATCATCATATGATATAATAAAAGTTAACAATAAATTCATACGTTATTCACTTTTAAAAAGCAGTCTTTATAATACAATATTTACTAAAACACAAATAATAATACAATATGCCATGTAATATGAAATGAACGTTCTATATAAAATAGTATTATTAAACTTATTAGATATTAAGTACATTTGTAAATATGTGGTAAAAAACAAGTGTTTTTTAACATAAGTAATTTATACAAATATCACAATATATGTACGTGATTAATACATTTTTTCTATATTATTGCCAGCATCTCATAACCCATAATCACATGTTAATAAATATCAAAACTAAAAGCTATCTGTATTATATATAAAAAAAAAATATTATATCTATATATATTATATCTATAGATTATATATAAAACTTAAACTTTAGTATTATATAATTAATACATTTTTTTTTAAATATTTTTTTTTTAAATGTTAATATTATGATAAATAAAATATTTGAAAATTTTATTTTTATATATATGTAATATATAATTAAGCATTTTTAATAATCAATAAAAACATAAAATAGCATAATTACAATCTAAACACTCTCTGCGGTACTAACCTGAGGTCTCGTCCACGCGCTCCTCCACTGTGTGCTCCTTCTGATGGACCCACTCGCTGTTGCACTTGAAGTAGATCTGCGTGGCCGGCGTGGCTTTGCAGTACAGGTTAACGGGCTTGTTCTTGACGATGTACGCCTCCTCCGGCTCCATCAGGAAGTGCGGAAGCGGCTCGGGCGGATCCGAGGGGAACGTCTCCGGGAGTTCACCCAATCCCAGATAGTCGTCATCTACAGAGGGAGGAGAAGATGAGAAGAAGTGAGTCTCAAACACATCAGAGGGTGGTTTATTGAGATTGTGTGTTTGCCCGCAAGGTTGTGAGCTACTGTTCGCGACAGCTAAAGAGAAACAGACCCAGATGCGCATCATGGAGAGACCGTAATCAAATGCAGGTTGTGCATGTAAGGAAAGAAATATATTCCAATAGGCATGAAAACAAAGGCACTTCGTTTTTTGTATTTCACTTCTCCTCTTGCTTGTGAACTAGTCCAGCTTATACTTTAAACTTGTTAGTGTGCACTACAAATATCATTGAAAAATTAATAGTACCTCATTTGTAAGTTGCTTTGGATAGAAATATCTACTGAATGAATAAAAGTGGACAGACAGTCGAGTAGATTGGACAGACAGACAGACAGACAGACAAAAAGACAGACAGGGACCGACAGATAGATAGATAGATTTATAGATAGATAGATAGATAGATAGTAAATTCTTTGTCCTCTCATTCGCATTCAATTTTAACGTGTTGTAGGCAATTCATTTAAATTCAAACTTTGTATCTTGTACTTATGAATCGTGCTGTATGTATTTGATCTTGTATGGCTAGAAGCGTTTGCGTTCACATACAGTATGTTTGGTTCCTGAGACTAAATATGTGCATTTCATTTCCCACAAACCTGCGGCTGTCTTCTTCAGCCGAGGGAATCTGGTTTATTTAATTCCACAGATATTTGTCTGGAGACGGGTAACCGTCCCCTGTAATTATGCTTCGCTTTCATCAGAGCCCTGCCTCACCGGTGTCTTCCTCATCAAACACAAACCTATATTTATCTGACGCTGGCAGAGCGACGGGGCTCACGGAGAAAAGCAAACAGGAAGAGGCAATCGACATTCCCTTCGAGGACTATGAAACGGTACTTGAGACGGATTTGGCTCGATACGTCCCATGTTTGCCGGTCGCGTTTAAATATCTGCCCTCTGACTCTACGTCTCTCCACGAGAGGGAAGCGCAGAGGCGTTCGACACCTGCAAATACGCTTTCTATTCTTAACAACCGGCCGCCAGACATCAATTATTTACACAGGAGCGAGAATGAATCTGGAGCGAGAGACAGAAAGGACAGCAGATTTTCGGTCACAACTCTGTGCCCTCGGCCGAACCGCGTCCAGACCTTGTCAGAACATAGCAATGACATCACATCAATATCAGCCACGATGTAACGGGCCTGTGTCTGAGTGCTGGGGGAACGAGGAGATGGAGGTGAACGGGTGAGACTGCATTAGCACATAGAGCCCCAGGGGATTCTGG
Organism: Sinocyclocheilus anophthalmus; assembly: GCA_018155175.1. Lineage (NCBI taxonomy): Eukaryota > Metazoa > Chordata > Actinopteri > Cypriniformes > Cyprinidae > Sinocyclocheilus > Sinocyclocheilus anophthalmus. Next base: position 152,124 of record JADLZN010002267.1, on the reverse strand, counting down.
GTAGAGTGCGGCTGCTTTCCATCACATGTAGGTCCTAAATCACACCTGCCTCTAATCACCTGCTAATTGAAGGGGAGCTGTAACCTCGGCTTGACCTTCTGCATGGATCACATCTATGAGCACACATGACCTACTGAACGGAACAACAGGAAGTTGAAGCCTTTTTCAAAAACTGTAACTACATTTAAACATTTATAAATTGTAATGTGCACAAGCGGCTATATGGTTGCAAGTAGGGCTGTCACGATTCCCCGATTCAATTCCGAGTACTCGATTTTTTTAAAAATCCTTAATTTTTTTGTTGAGTAATCGGCAAAATACCGTAAGTGGCGAGAATCCATGAAATGGCATTATGAGACCGTTTTCCAAGGAATGCGTGATATATTAAACCCATTTAAAAATCATAATAAAGCATAGTGCTATTGTGAATTCACAAAGGTTGCGATTCAGTTAAATAAATATATGCGCTGCGGGTTTAATATGCATGTAGGTTACGTGCATCTCAGAGCAGCTCCGTTCATAGTAAATGCTGCTCCACACAAACTGTTACCATTCACATGCGTGGAGCATCTCAAACTCCATCTATGCATGTTGTTGTGAGTTTGGGTTTAATATAACGTTAATCTTGTGACAAGTGCTCAGATTTAGAAGGTTAAATAATTTATAATACCTACGCAAACACTGGAGAATACTCACAAACTTTCCAATATGCTAACGGTCATCGCGATTCAAAATTAAAAGCTCAGACTCGCTATGAGTACATGTTTTGATGTCCCACATATTCAAGAAATTACAGTGGTGCAGCATTTCTGTCAATAAAGAAATGGCCCCAGATATAAAGATCAAAGTAGACTTTGAATATTAATGTTGTTTAGTCAATGGAAAACAAGTATTAGACTGCTGTAAGTGTAAATAACAGTTAGTCAGGCGTTGCGCCTCTGCAGGCATTTGTAGCCTATAAGCATAATGTACTTAGTTCGATTGTTTATAATACATTCATTTTTTACCAGTTTTTCAATAAAACCATATGTTACTTGATTTTGCTACTTTATTTGAATAATTATATTGCCTCATTCTCAAAAGTCATTTAAAGGGCTATGGTTCACTAGGTCTATTTTTTTACTATAAAAAATTAATTATAATTATCCGATTACAAAAATCAAGCACTTGCAATTAGAGTATATTACATTTTATAATAATCAGCTCATAATCAGATTACAGTTACTTTATGGATTACATATTATTTTACGGTTTTACATTAAAAAAACATGGTTTAATGTAATGTTTAAAACATTTTATGATGTTGAAATCAAAAATGGAATATATTTTCTTTTGCTTTGCTTTTTTATATCAGAATGGTACATTTAATGGTAAGTTTAAAACAAGTTAGACAAAAAAAAGTAATCTAAAAAGTAGTCAGATTACATTACCTAAAATGAGTAACCTAGATTACGCTACTAACTACAGTTTTCATCATGTAATATGTAATCAGTAATGGACTACAATTTGAAAGTCATTCCACCAAGCTTTCTGGTGTCGTGCTAGGATGGGTTCTAGGTAGTTTTCTTCTATGTAGGTCTGGATGAAAAGAGTCCTACATCCTCAAGTATCTGTGATCTTCTGATTCTTCAGTGTGCATTTGTGGGATTTTTCCACCTATTTTATCATCCAGCAGAGGAAAACCATAAATCAGATTCACGTTTACTCAAACCCTTAAGCCTGAGCAGCAGTAATACTAACATTCGCCTCAGTGAGACCCACTAATTATTTACTGAACATTAGTGTATTTTGTGATATTGCTGCTGCTGCTGTGTATTACTGTGATTTTACCAGTGATTTACCTCTCCACTTTGAGCCTGGGCCTAACTACACTCTTAACCATGGTAAAAATCACCCCCCCCCCCCCCCCCCCCCCCCCTCTGTAAAGACAGACTCTCGGGGCTTATTGCTTTCAGTCTATGAATGCATATTGGCTCTCTTTAACAAAAATGAAAACACATGGTGCTGTACTTAAAAAAAAAAAGCTGGCACAGGACATTAACATTCGGTCTCTATAGGGCACACCACAAAAACACAGGAAAAGCATTCAGAGAGCTTCCCATCGGACGGTATCTAAGCAAACCAGGGCAGGTTTATCAGTTCGACAATTAGCTGTGGACCAGAACTATGACCCGGTGCGACTGCCAGCCCTGCAGAGCATGATCACTATCTCAGTCACACACACATGCATCCAAACACACACACTTGAACATTTCTCGAACGCTGTCCTCATGCCAAACCACTGATGGTCATGTAAGCCTCTCAATGCTTGCAGACACCAAGACGTCCCCGACTCCTGCCAGCGATCCAGACCTTGACCCAAAAACTGCCTCCTAGAATGGAGGAAACTGTGTCTCGCAGCAGACCTGAGAGATCAGACGGTGGCATGAAAGGCTTTGGCATGCCGTCCCCGCATGCGATCTCCAATTCATCAACCTACACAGCAGCAGAAATAATAAATAAAAGAGGCTCTCTGGTGAAAAAGCTCTCGAGAAAATGGAAAAACATGACAAAAAAATGCCCTCACGCCAACAACCCACTGATTCACGATCTCTAGTGGACAAAAGAGACAGAAAACCGTTCACATTCACTCCAGCATCAAACCCACGACATAATGCAGCACATGCTGCGCCCATCATCCCTGTCTGTCTATAAGGCAAAACCATTTATTTTTTCATGCACTGGTTAATTTTGAGATTTCAGTCTATTTAGCTTCCATAGCATGTCTTTTTTACTGAACTGGGGAAAGCAGGTACGGCCTATCTTTACCCTAATCATCTATTGTGTCTTGCCTTAAAGGAATAGTTCACCCAAAAATGAAAAATTTGCTGAAAAGTTTGTTTGTTAATGGGGAACTGATTGGAGAAACGTGTCAGGTCACTTGCTCAGCAATGGTTGCTCTGCAGTGAATGGGTGCCGTCGAATGAGAGCTGATAAAAACATCACAATAACCCACAAATAATCCACACAACTCCAGTACATCAATTAAACTCGGGAGAAGACCAAAAGCTGAAAACTATCCAGCATTAAGATGCCTTTAATTATGGACAAGGACCACCATAATCCATAATAACGCTTTCCTCCAGTGAAAATGTTCTTGGTCGAATCAGGAGAGAAATCTGCACAGATCAAGCAGCGTTTAAACAGTTCTAAACAAATATGTTGGTGTATTTTGATGTGAGAGGAAAACAGGAGATGGATTTTTTCACTGGAGGAAGTGTTATTATTGATTATGGACTCATATTTTAGTTAAAAACATCTTGATAATGGATGTGTTTCAGCTTTTGTCTTCTTCAGATGTTAACTGATGGACTGGAGTGCTGTGGATTACTTGAGGATTATTGTGATGTTTTTATCAGCTCTCATTCTGGCGGCACCCATTCACTGCAGAGCACCATTGCTGAGACAGTTATGTAAAGCTACATTTCTCCAAATCTGATGAAAAAAAACTCATCTACATCTCGAATGGCCTGAGGGTGAGCACATTTTCATTTTTGAGTGAACTATTCCAGGTTTTCTGGACAGTCGACCCATAACAGTAGATTGGTTTTGTCCCAGTGGTCCGAGGGGCCTGTGTTGGGCTCCGCCCCGTCTGCATGCCATCACGCCAGGCTGCCATGCTTTGATGCTGGTGCTCGGGGATGTAATTTGAGTCACAGTTATCACAATCACATCTAGAAAACACAACCACACCTTCCCCTCGGAGAAACAGGCCTTCCACCGAATTAAAACTAAAGAAAAACAGGACTGAAAGGCTCTGACCTTGAATCATGTACATCCGTTAAGTTGCCATCACAGGCTGAGCATCCTTTAATTGCATGTTTTGTAGCTTTAGCAGTCACACTGCACAGCCAGCACATGACCTTCGTCACCTCTGGAAACTAGAACAACACGCTTAAGGCAATTAGCGTTTCATCTCCTCTGATGCAATGTTTCATGAAATCACCCGCAATTGAAGCCAGTTTTTACCCATGAATCTGCAACCCTTTAGCGTGATTTTAATCAGAAACCTCCCAAATTGCTTTCATATGAAGTGAGATTAAAATTTAATTTCATACGTTTCCACGGAGGATATAAGAATATGCAAAATGCCATAGTACTATAATAACCAAAAAGGCTTTTGTGAATATCAATCCACATGAATTTGGATTATGATGCTTATTTTATTGTTTACATAAATCTAATTAAAACAAATCTAGAGGGGGTAAAATGGGTTTTGGCTTCACTGAGCAACTAGACGCCAAGATCTTTTTTCATTTGTCCAGTTAACGGCATCAAATCAACTAGTAACCAGGCACGTTTAAGATTTTTTCAGCAGGAATATAATGCATATTTTATGCATAAATTTTGTTTGCAGCTATGAAATTAAATCAACTAGTTTATTTTATCTGCAGGAATATTATGCATGTTTTGTGCATTCATTTTGTGTCCAGTTAAGACCATCAAATCAGCTAGTATCAGGCAAGTTTCAGGTTTTCTTTTCTTTTTTTTCCTGCAGAAATATGATGCATATTTTGTGCATAAATGAAACCGGAACACTTCTTTGAAAAGTAATAACCGTAGCATCATCGTGCCTCTCGATTTATAAAAGTACCACAAGATGCCCTACATTTGTAAATATTGAGAGTGCGATGCCATGAGAAACTGTAAAGTGTGAGCACATCTAATCCGCACTGACATAATGCCGTATGACGTGCTCCGGAAACTGCAGCCGGAATGAAAGCTTGACTGTATGAACACAGACAGAGATAGATGCAGGCAGCGAGCAGGAGAGAAGGTCAGCGAGTGAATATTCCAGCAAAAACTCTTCAATTGGATTTCTCCTGCTGGAATGCTTCATGAAAATGAAACCGCGCTCTCGTAAGCTCTGATATGAAAGCAGAGCAGCGCAGTGACCCGACAGATCACAGTATAGAGCCGCATACGGCCCGCGTCTCCTACAGGTTCAGCTGCGCGACGCTGGAATAGCAAAGACTTCTTATAGATGCACTGCACTGATTCGATTGGAGCAGTGTTATTTTAGTGCTATAGATTTCATTTTTAGTTTTAGTAATTTTATTCTGTGTTTTTGTAATTTTATTAGTATTTGTAAAATGTCTATAAAGTTTTTATTCCTTTTATATTTCTGTTTTAATTTTGTTATTTTAGTAGTTCAATTTAAATTTAAGTTCTCTTGTATTGTGTCATTTGTTGTGTTTGTAATTTTCTACTTTTGGGGGTTTTGAATGTCTATAAAGTTTTTATTCCTTTTATATTTCTGTTTTAATTTTGTTATTTTAGTAGTTCAATTTAAACTAACTGAAATTTTGCCTTGGAAACTAGATGAATTGCAATAAGTTTAAGTTCTCTTGTATTTTTATAAATTTTGTTGTGTTGTTATTTTATTACTTTTTTATATATATGTCTACATAGATGTTTTATTTTTATTTCAATTTTATTTTATTTTATTTGAGTAATTATTTGAAATAAAAAGCTGAAATGAAATTTTTTTTTTTTGTAATTTTGTCATTTGTAATTTTATTACTTTCTTGATGTTTTTTTTCAATAAGTCTTATATATTTTTTATTCATTTTTTATTTTTAGTTATTTTAGTATTTCACTAAATACATTTTTGCCTTAGCAACTAGCTGAAATAAAAAAGTTAAGTTTTATTATATTTTTTTATAATTTTGTTGAGTTTTTTTTCTTACTTTGGATTTTTAATATGTCTATATAGTTTTTATTCATTTTTATTTCAGTTTTAGTTATTTTAGTACTTTAACTTAAAAGTTTGCTTTGGCAACTAGCTAAAGTAAAGTAAAATTTTTAGCTAAAATAAAAGTTTTGCTTTTATTTTTATTTTTAGTCACGTTTGTTGTATGTTTGTAATTGTATTACTTTTAAGGGGTTTTATAAGTCCATATAACTTATTTCAGCTTTAGTTTAACTTATTTTAGTACTTCAACTTAAATTAAACTCAATTTTGCCCTGGCAACCAGCTGAAAGAAAATATATATTTTTTAATATTCTATTTCATTTCAGATCATGTTTATTTTATTTTAAGTAACATACATGTTTTTTTAAATGGTTTTAGCTTTATTTAACAATAGCACCCCTGCTTTGGAGTTGCTGAAACTCAAGAGGTCTTTATCCGCTCATCTAAAATATCAAAAGTCTCATCTCAACATCAAGAGACACCAAAGATCTGCTTGAGGAACTCAATAACTCAAAGGAGCGGCTTCTTAAAATAAAGAGGTTGAGTCCTTTGTAGCTTCACCACACGAGAGGACGGACTGTTTGAAAAGAAGTGCTGGATGCTGGATGCGGACAGGGAAGATAACCAGCTAAAACAAGTGTGATAACATTCATGTACGAAAACAAACACCGAGTCGAGTGCAAACCCTCTTCACCTCCCATTCATATGGCGGATCAGAGATGAAACGCCACATCGGGGGAGTCCAGGCTCACTTTATAGTGTGTCAGGGCCCAAACATCTTCAAAGCCAGACAGAAAAACCCAAAGACAACACAAGCCCCTGCATGTGCCGCCCGTGTGCTGCGAGCAGGCCATGTGTATCCAAACAATCCGCTCTGACAAGAGCTTGCTGGGAATAAATGATGTAGGAAGTGTCCTCGGAGCCTCTCGGTTCGGGTTCAGCAGGAAAGCATCTCCATCACCCACAGCCTGATTTTTTTTGTCAATTAACAGAGCTTCCCCAGAGCAGCGCGTGCCATGTTTAATGCAGATCGACGCTGGATGTGTGTGAAATCCGCTGTCTCTGGGTAATGCGTGCTTTGACATGATTTTCCTGCATCTGAAGCGTTTCTGAAAGAAACTAGAGGAAAATACTTTAATAATACGTTAAATAAAACATTTTTGCCTTCAACAACTCACTGAAATTAAATGTTTAATATATTTTCAATAATTTTGTTGCGTGTATTATTGGGGCTTTTATTACGTCTATTTAGTTTTTTATTAATTTTATATCATTTTAGTTTTTTTTTATATTTTTATTGATTCTGTTTGTAATTTTATTATTTTCTGGGGTCTATATAATTTTTTTTTTATAATTTTAAATTCAGTTTTAGTTTATTTTAGTAATGCAAGTTAAACTAAAAACTTTGCTTTAAAAATTACCAGAAACAAAATAAGTTTACGTTTCTTATATCTTCAGTAATTATGTTGTGTGTCTGCAATTTTATTACTTTTTGGGGTTTTAAATATGTATACTTAAAAGTTTTTTTTATTTTATTTTAGTTTTTGTCTCAGTTATTTTAGTATTTAAATTAAACGAAATTTTGTCTTGGCAACTAGCTGAAATAAAAATATATTATGGGGGTTTTAAAAACATTGTTTGTAATTTTATTACTTTTTAGGTATTTTTAATACGTCTGAAGTTTTATTAATTTTTATTTCAATTTTAATTGTATTTTAGTATTTCAAATTAAACTAAAATTTTGCCTTGGCAACTAGCCAAGTTAAGTTTGTGTAATTTTGTTACTTTTGGGTTTTTATTCTTTTTTATTTCAGATTTAGTTTGAGTTATTTTAGTACTTCCGGTTAAACTAAACAATATTTAGCCTTGGTTTATTTTAGCACTTGTTTTGACATGATTTACCAGCGTCTGAAGTGTTTCTGAAAGCACATACAGCACCTGCGGAGTCTAAACACCAGAGGAAAACATCGCAATAAAACGGCAAGCAATTGGCAAAGACAAGAGGGAGAAAAGCGTGCATTTGAGCGCATTCAAAACGGCATCGCCAGCCCGCTGTCAAACCAAGAGAAAACATGAGGAGTTTGACGGAGCTGCTGGATGGAATAACATGATTTGAGGAAATGAATCCTTCAAGAGTGCGGGAGAGGCCTGATGTTTCTCCTAAAGCTCTGACGGAGTCAGCGTTTTGCCACGTTGCAAAAGAAATTATATTTGAACAGAGTCTGCAGCCTCAACTCAACGTGATCAGATCAGAATAGTGGGAAATAACACCAACACAACGAGCAGACAGCATCTTTTGACTGCACCGGCACACACTACAGTCCCAACAGTCTGATTCACATACTAATAACTCTCAAACGCACTCGCTCAACCTAATGAAGGACTCTGCACATCTGTCCGAAAGGCTACTGAATTCATTCCAGACTAACAGCAAATGAACCAACATCCAGGCAGACTGCAGAGCGATTCATCAGATTCAGCTAGTGACTTTGAGAGTCATTTTGAGTCAGATTTCACTGTACTGTCTGTGTTTGCATACAGCCAGTGACGGCAATGCGGCTGAGAGATGTGTTACACGACAACTAAGTGCCATCAAATACAACTGCATAAATGACTGACAGCAGATCTCCTGAATATAGTTAGTGTCACAGATTTAATTACACTGGTCCGGATCTGACAAACAGATCAAACTACTGGTGACATACTAATACTAACTCAGCATATTAATCTGGGCAAGTAAAAATGACCCATCATCTTTAACAGACACACAGTACCCAATATATACAGTATTATATCAACAGAATGAATGAATGAATTTTTATTATTATTAAAAAGCAATTACCAATAAAACAATTAGCATTAAAAAAATAAATGCATCAAATTACCAATGACTGACTTACATTAAAAAGTACACATTACCTTTAAAAGATACACATTACCAAAGGATTTGTATTGTTATATCCTATTTAACCATTAAGTAAATTTAAATAAATTGCATTTACCAATCAAAATTACATTTACATGAACAAAAATGAATGTATCAAACTACCAGTGACTGACTTACAGTAACTCTAAATATTAAGAAAAGATGTTCATTATTATATTTGTAATTTAACCATTTAAAAAATGTAAATAAATAAATATGTATTATTATTAAAAATAATTTTATTAATAAAACTGTATTAACATTAACCAGAAATAAAAAACATGTTATCAAACTACCAATGATTGCCTTTCAGCAACACTAGATATAAAAATGATCTCCTATTAAATATGACCTTTAAAAGATACAGATATATGCAATTTAACCATTTATTATTATTATTATTAATCTTTGGCAAACAGCATTTAACAGATGATTTGGTTTAGTTCACAGTTTGGGGGCTTTAGTTGATGTGAATGTATTGATGAGGGTTTTTCTCCTGCAGAATCACAACGGTGTATGAATCGGCATGTGAGGCGCCGAGTATATCCTCTGCATATATTCTCAACATGTGTGATAGCAGCTGCTGACGCGCGGTGAAAGATAAGCTCGATTCTATCAGTGCGCGTCCAGATTTATGGTTCCCGAGAAAGCACTGTATCACCCTCAGCGCTGCTCCTCTTCCATCAGGAGAGAGTCAAGCGTGAACGCTGATGAACGCCGGCATAAATCCGCTCGCTCTCATCCTCCGCTTTTATTCCCGCTCTTCTCGCCTGCTGCACAGAGAGCAGGAACCATGTGTGATATAAGGTGTGGTAACTTCAAACGAGGAGCCTGTCCTGCAGTGAAAGGGATTTCAGGACGTCAGGCACATGTTTATGAATGCATGATCACCGACCGAACAGAAATAATAATGCCTTCATGAGCACCGGACTCCTTTTATCTGAAGTTTAGCCTCAGGAGGGCCAGCATCATTAACGGATCGATCCGGAGGTGAAACATTTTCATTACCACCGAGAGAAATTAAAATGCATGAATTATTCAAGCAAAGCTGAAGTTCAGGAGGGAGGGACGTTTCAGTTCATTCTGCTCCTATCTAAACAACAATGAAAGCACGCTTGATTTGACTCGTGTCTCTGTTGTGGGAATACTCAAGATAAGATTATGAAACAACTTCAATAAGAAACGAATGAGCAGCAGACAAGTGACTGTCCTCATTGTTTTACTCGCTCATTCCCTAAGCCTGGATTTTTTTTTTTAAATCATAAAATGTGTGTATTGTATTGTATTGTATGACAACAGCTTACAGCATATAATTACTTAACATAGTTTACAGAACACCATGACTCCAATATAATAAACTATAATAATAATAAATGAATGTAATGAAAACGTAATGTATAAATGCTAATTAACAATAATAGAAAAAATTACATTTAAAAATGACAAAGTAGTAAACTACAGTAAAACACTAATAATAATAAATAGAAAAAAATATTTAAAGTTAATACTGTAGTAAATTACAGTAAAACGGTAGAAAATAATAATATAAATAAATAAATACAAATTACAATATTATGATAAATTCATAATTGTTAGAAAAATAAAAAAATAGGATTAATACAAAAAATATATTCAAAAACATTAGGAATGTGTGTGAGTGAGTGAGTGGTGTGTGTGTGTGTGTTTGGTGTGTGTGTGTGGGATGTGTGTGTGTGTGGTGTGTGGGTGAGTGAGTGAATGGTGAGTGAGTGACGTGAGGTGAGTGATGTGAGGAAGTGTGTGTTTGTGTGAGTGTGTGAGAGAGTGAGTGAGTGGAGTGAGTGAGAGAGAGAGAGAGAGGGTGTGTGTGAGTGTGGAGATGTGAGTGTGAGTGAGTGAGTGAGTGAGGGAGAGAGGGAGAGAGAGAGAGAGAGAGAAGAGAGGGAGTGTCGTGAGGACGTGAGGTGAGTGAGCGTGAGTGACGGACTGTGGGAGAGAGCGAGAGATGTGAGAGGGAGAGGAGAGAGGCGAGAGGAGTGTGAGTGAGGAGTGAGTGAGTGAGTGAGAGAGGTGAGTGGAGAGAGAGAGAGAGTGTGTGTGTGTGAAGTGAGTGAGTGAGTGAGTGAGAGAGAAAGAGTGTGTGTGTGAGTGAGTGAGTGAGTGAGTGAGTGTGTGGGAGTGAGTGTGTGTGTGTGAGAGTGAGTGAGCGTGTGTGAGAGTGCGTGGTGTGTGTGTGTGTGTGTGAGTGAGTGAGTGAGAGAGAGTGTGTGTGTGTGTGTGAGAAAGAGAGAGAGAGTGAGTGAGTGAGAGAGAGAGGGAGAGAGAGAGGGTGTGTGTGAGTGTGGGTGGTTGTGAGAAGGAGAGAGAGAGGAGGAGAGAGAGAGAGAGAGAGATTTTTGGGTCGTGAGTGTGATGGAGGTGGGTGAGGAGTGAGAGAGGAGAGAAGAGGGGAGCGGGGACTGTTTGTGTATGTGAGTGAGGAGTGAGTGAGGCGAGAGAGGAGACGAGAGAGAGTGTGTGTGAGTGAGGTGAGGGAGTGAGTGATTGATGAGAGAGAGAGAGAGAGGATGAGAGAGTGTGGTGGTGTGTGTTGTGTGTGGGTGCTCTTGTGGTGTGTGTGTGTCGTTGATGTGAGGAGTGAGTGAGTGAAGTGAGTGAGAGAGAGGAGAGAGGAGTGTGCCGCTGAGTGATGGAGTGAGTGAGTGAGTGAGTGTGAGTGAGTGAGTGAGAGAGAGAGAGAGTGAGAGATGAGAGAGAGATGAGAGTGATGGATGTGTGTGATGGACGTGCTGTGACGTGAGTGAGATGAGGGAGACGGAGAGGGAGAGGGAGAGAGAGAGAGGGAGAGGAGAGAGAGAGAGCTTTGTTGGATGTGTTGTTTGGAAGGGTGATCTAAGTGACTAGTGAGTGAGTTTGTTTGTGAGTGAGTGAGTGAGTGAGTGGTGTGTGTGTGTGTTCTGAGTGAGCGTGATGTGAGGAGTGAGTGAGTGAGAGATGAGTGTGTGTGTGTGTGTGTGAGTGAGTGAGTGAGTGAGTGAGAGAGAGAGTGGTGAGTGGTGAGTGAGAGAGAGAGAGAGAGAGTTTGTGGGTGAGTGAGTGAGTGAGTGGAGAGAGAGAGAGAGAGAGAGAGAGAAATAGAGGTGTGTCTGTGAGTGATGTGAGTGAGTGAGTGAGTGATGGAGAGAGAGAGAGAGAGAGGGATTGAGAGAGTGTGTGTGAGTGAGGTGAAGGGAGGGTGAGTAGGGGACGAAGAGAGAGAGAGACGAGGAGAGATGTAGTGTGTGTGTGTGTGTGTGTGTGTGTGTGAGGGAGTGAGGAGTGAGGAGAATGAGAGTGAGTGAGAGAGTGAGAGAGGAGAGGTGTGTGTGAGTGTGAGTATGAGTGTGTGTGAGAGAGTATTTGTGTGTGTGTGTGTGAGTGAGTGTGAGTGTGTGTGTGTGTGTGAGTGTGTGTGGTGTGTGTGTGTTGGTGTGGATGGGTGTGTGTGTGGTGAGTGAGTGGTTGTGTGAGTGTGAGTGTGAGTGTGTGCGTGTGTGTATGTATGTGAGTGTGTGTGTGTGCGTGTCTGTATGATAACCGCTAACAGCAGGTGATTACTGCTTAACTTCACAGACAGAAAGTGTTGACTGAAGGAAACACACAGTCATTTCATTCTTTCTAGGTCAGAACATGAAGAATAGCAGGAAAACACAGTTGCCATGACATTCACTTCAGCCGAATCAAAGGAGGATGAACCGCTTCATCTGTGCGGGATCACACAAAAACACGGCTTCTCCTCCACTCAACATCTGACAACTGCATTCAGATCATCATATATTCCTCACTGTGTGAGTCCAGGCTTTACATGAACACCTCATTACACTATATAAACCTATCACAAACATCTCATTATGTTGCTACTACAATTAATAATCAACCAAATGTGCATGTGTGGATGACCATGGACGTTTGATCCAGGTGTTCTGAGTAACAGGACACAAAAGCAGCAGCCCTCTTCCCTTCAGGTCTGCCAAGATCATGACCTTCTGCTGTAAGCACGCATAACGTACACTGCCGCTCAAATGTTTGGGATCAGTAGGATTTTTATTGTTTTTTAAAGTCTCTTCTGCTCATCAAGGCTGCATTTATTTGATCAGAGATACAGGGAAAAAAACTGTAATTTAAAATAATGGTTTTCTATCTTAATATACTTTAAACTGTAATGTATTTCTGTGATGCGCAGCTGTATTTTCAGCATCATTACTCCAGTCTTCAGTGTCACATGATCTTCAGAAATCAGTATAATATGCTGCTTTATTATCAGTGATTGAAACTGTTACTGCTTCATATTTTTTTGGAAGCTGTGATACTTTTGTCAGGATTTTTTGATGAATAAAAAGTTAAAAAGAACAGCATTTATTTAAAATAGAAATATTTTGTAACAATAGAAGTCTTTACTGTCATTTTTTATCAATTTAACACATCCTTGCTGAATAAAAGTATTAATTTCTTTTAAAAAAGAAAAAAAATCTACTGACCCCAAACTTTTAAACTGTAGTGTATATTGTTAGAAAAGATTTATATTTTAAATAAATGCTGTTCTTTTTAACTTTTTATTCATCAAAGGATCCTGACAAAAGTATCACAGCTTCCAAAAAAATATGAAGCAGCAACAGTTTCAACACTGATAATAAAGCAGCATATTATACTGATTTCTGAAGATCATGTGACACTGAAGACGAAGTAATGATGCTGAAAATTCAGCTATACCATCACAGGAAATCCATTACAGGGTTTTTTTTTAAAGTGTATTAAAATAGAAACCATTATTTTATGTTGTAATAACATTTTGCAAGATTACGTTTTTTCTGTATTTTTGATCAAATAAAATGCAGCCTTGATGAGCATAAGAAAAAAAATATTACTGATACAAACTCTTGAGTGGCAGTGTATATGAACGCTGCTGACCCGCACGGCTCTGAACAATCACTCCAGTACCGACCCGAGCGAGCGAGCGGGCCAGTCGAGAGCGTTTGACGCTGTACTGATCAGCGTGAGTGAGCGAGCGGAGCTGCAGGAGACGAGGGCAGACGGAGGACAGACGCTCCGCTGGATCTGAACTTCATTTCTGCACCTATCGGAGACCTGCTGCTTCCATACGAGACTCAGCACAGCCAAGAGATCTCAAACACATTCATGTATCCCACTCTGAAATCACTCTTCTTTTTAACTAATTATTCTTTTTCATTACATCCACTGTAGAGTCAAAAGGATTCAAACTACGTGAAAAGTAAATAATAATAATATAATAATAATAAATACTTTTAAAATAATTAAAAAGCATCATATGAAATGTACGAGATTTTCTTAAAGTATATATAATAATAATAATAATAAAATAATATTGAACGAATGAAACTCCTAATGCTAATAAAACTATGTAAATAAATAAATAAAACGAAATTGAAAATGTTAAATAATAATAACTAGAAAATCTTGTTTTGTCTATTAACATTATTATGAGGTATGTTTTCCAAACTGTTGTCCCTATATGAGCAAGAATAATAACTTTCATTTTAAATGTTATTAATGATGTAACGAACAGCGATATTTACCAAATCTATTTCTAACTAAACTTAAAAATTCCAAAGAATATGAAAAACGAACAAACTCATGTTGATGAATTAAAGATTTGCATTGAGGCAAGTACAGTTGGAACTGATTTACTAAAATGACGAATTAAGAAACTTAATCTTGTTTACGTTTAATCAGAGAGTATTAAAACACGCTCCTATAAACAACCATCATGAAAGAAACGGTTCTAATTACAGTCGATGAAACGTAAGAGCAAATAAAAGGTTGATAAAACCACTGCGTCTCCCTGACGAACGATCCCACAGACTTTGTGATGTGTAATGCATAATGTAGCCATATTACGGATAATGGGGAGTATGTTTCACAGCGAACTATCATCACGTTCCGAGGATCTGAAATCTCCGTTTGGAGTGCAGACGGCACAAGGCCACATTCCTCGCTTATCACCATGGGAAATGATAAGTTCAGCACACGGAGAAAAATTAATTCCCAGGGCGTCATGGAAACCAAACCACCAGCCAAAGGCGAGTGCAGACCCAAAACTACAGGAATATGGCGATGCTGCTCCAAAAACCGTGTTGAGATGGACTACAAGGCCAAAAATGCACAAAGGCCGACATTCTTCGCTTTTCAAAGAATGTTTTCTGTGGTTTCAATCGAACTGCCAATGTAAAACACACAGAGAAGAGAGAGAGAGAGAGAGAGAGAGAGAGATTTAGGAAGCACAGAGAAAGTCTCTCGTCCATCTGTCTCTCTCTTTCTCCGGATGAAAAGCCATTTTGTTGGTTGATTGGAGAATGATGCTGCTACTTAGAGAGCAGCTCCATCAGCTGAAGGAGCGGAGGAGACGGCGAGGGCTTCCTCCCCAGGGTGCAGTTGGGCTGATGGGTGAGCTGTCAAATGCCCCATTGTCCAAATTACCCAGCAAGCATGGTGTCACCGCCAGGGACTAATTTACAGCGGCACAGCAGCATCGCTCTCCCAGCGTAGAGAGGAGAGGCGGTTTCTGAGAGCGCTTCAAACGCGGCTAACGGTAGTTAGTGCACTTCGCTGTGAATAAGAGACGCGGTTTCTCACGTGCTCACAAATCACTCAAGCGCTCAAATCTGTGAGTCGCAACCTTCCTAAAACACAATATTCAAAGCCCCCTGCACATGTACGACAACAGACTTTCAATATTTCTGCTATTATTATGACAAAATGAAACTATTTTTAGTTAGAAACTGGAAGTTCTGATCAGTTTAATTAACCGTGATTCATTTTGTGATTCCAGAAGATTGAAGAACTGCTGTTTGTTTTTAATTGAAGAACACGTAGTAATCCAAGTAGGAAAAAAAGGAATATTGATAAGAAAAAAGAGAGTTAGATTTATTTTAATATTAAAAATAAGTCATACTAATTAATATGTAAAATTAAGTAACACAGGTTAACAAATATCTAATATGTTTGTTTATTAAATTATAAAAGTAAAATAATTTAATTAATTAAAATTAATCTTTAATGTATTTTATATACTTTAACAGAAGTGGGAGCATTGTATATTCGATTTAATTTCGAAGTGTAAAAATTTTAGGTTTTTCATTAGTTGTAAACATGTAGATTTAAATTATGGATAGATTACATTAACATGGAATTATGATAATGTAGTATTAATTATGAAATATACAATGACACGGGTTCTCGTCAATATATATTAAATGTTAAATATTATTTAATAAATTATCATTTAAGTAAGTAATAAAGATGATGCTAATAATAATAATAATATGCTTAACAAATATATATAAGTTATTTATTTAAGCATATGTGTATGTATATTAAATAATATTACATTGTCTCAGATATTTCTCCAAAAATTTCTTAGACATAAATAGAACAAAAATGAATAAATCTTTAACAGAGTAAGACTCTAAAGCTATTCAATTCATGTGGAATAATTTGTTATTGGGAGCGCTCAAATTGAGCTCAAATCGTCTCAAATCTGAGACACATGTGAGATCACTGGGCTTTTTTCCTGAGGAGAATCACCTCTCTTCACTCATTAGCGATGAGAAGAAACAGCTGAGACAATCACTTGATTTCTGATTTCTGCAGAGACAGTGTTTTCGGGGGTCAAGGTGCCAATCAGAGCTGGCTTCTCACTGTACTTCATGTCACACGTGTCACGGCGGGCAGAGGAGCCCTTGCTGACCCTCACGCTGAGCCCGTCAGCGCCACACATGATAATTGGCTGGAGACGAATGCGGTCGCACCCTGACCTCCACCGTCCAGCAGCTCGTTACGCCGATCTGGAAGAGCGGGACGCAGTCAGACACAGCGACTCACAGATGGGATCAAACGCACAATTAGAGTGGACTTACACGAAAACGAAGCTGATCTGAACGTAATCACATAGAAGAGTTCATGTGCGGTATAACACGGATCTAGACTCTGCCTTTGAGTCCCTTAAGCTGCTTATATGGAGCAAAAAAAAGGCGGGTCAGACTATCACTGTTATTAGCAAATAATTCGATTTAACTTGCCCAAAAAACAAAGTTACTGGGAAAATACGATGCGTAGCTGAGTATAATCACGATGAGACCTGGACGATAGAGAACCCAATGTGTTACTTTAATATTTGTGATATCTATATAATATTTATGTATATTAGATTTGGTAGTTTTCATAATTTAGTTTAGGTTTTAGTACTTGTGTGAGTGTCATTTTTATTGTTTTTTTTTTTTTTTTTTTAGAATTGCTTATTTTATAGGCTTCAGTTTATTCATTTGTGTTAAGTTTTAGTTAATTTTAGGGTTTTGTAATGTTAGTATTCATTTTATGATAGAACTTATGTATATTTTGCATGTTAATTCAATTTCAGTTTAGTTTTATTAATTTGGCAGATTTTTATTATTTTTATATAGGTTTTTATAAATATGTTATTTAGTATTTATTTTTAATTAGTTCTGGGTTTAATTTGGTAATACTTTTTCGCTTGCATTTTTTAATACTTAAACATTAGTTTTATTGTGTATACATTTTGTTTTAAATATTTTCTATTTAGCTTTATTTTTCAATTTTAGTTTTAGTAATTTTAGCACTTCAACTTATTTTATTTTGGTTATTTCTAATATTTAAGTTTTTCATCTAACATTTTATTTCCTCTATTTTTTTAAATATTTGTATTCTACTAATTTATTTTTTAGCTTAATTTCAATTCAGTTTTTTTAGGTAACAATAACAACAGTGAAGTAAACCTGTGTAACCTGTGGATGGAGAATAAACCTGCAGCTCTTGCTCTTTTACTCGACTCGTTCTTTCTAAATTAAACAGCCGCTGTGATATTGCTCACTAATTAAGCTTTGAGCATTTGATCATTTCTCCAGGACTCAGCAAGTTTCTGCTTGTTTCTGCTTCAGAGGAAGTTCAGCGTCACCCTGCAGATAAGCGCTCACATTTCCAAATGAACTAACAGTCTAATTAAACTATTTATATTCAGTTCTGGTAGTCTGTTGTGTCCTCACGCCCGCTTGTCCCCTGTCCGCTTTAATATTCCTCAGCACGGTACCGAGGGTGAAAGTTTAAACCCCATCTACAAATCAAGAGCGGAGAAATATCAGAGAACATTAATGATGACCCATTCACACTCTGCATCAATACTCAGATGAAAGTCAGCCCAACATGGCTGCTTATCTCCTCTCACACAAAGGATCGTGGGTAAAAAGGCCACATTCACACACACATCTTTCCCATAATGTCTAACGATGACTGCTAACCCCAACAACACACTCAGAACGGTTTGTTAACGGATTTTGACTTCAAAACACAGCTCTTGTTCCTCTATATCAACACTAAACCAATCATACAGCTGCATTCACAAACACAAAAGAAAGAAAAGATAGTAATATCGGGGGAATTAGACAACCTTGCTTTGTTCAAATAAGCATGCTGGAAACCAAATGACACCAAAAGCTGCTAAACGTATTAGTTTTAAACACAATCAGTTTTGTAGTCAATATAATTAATTATTTCATTTTGTAATCAATGCACTGTATGGTCATCAATATATCATGACGCACAGATGGATTTTTACTAGTAGTCTATACATTTTCTACAGGCCGATGAAAATTTGATGATATTAATGATGCGCACATGAGATTACAAAACACACTAAAAAATTTACTAAAAATACTGAAATCTGAAAATACCCATCGACATGGATGGTACAGATTGGCACTGATGTAGGTAGAAACTAATCAATAATATCAAATTCAGCAAATATTGTCCAAAAGACTGTTCAAAAGTTTGGGATCAGCAAGATTTTAAATGTTTTTTAAAGAAGCCTCTTATGCTCACCAAGGCTGCATTAATTAGAGATTGATCAAATGAAGATAGACAGTTAAAATTGGTGAAATAGTATACTATTTAAAAAGCTTGTTGCTATGAAGTGAACGTATATTAAACGTAAATGTATTTCTGTGATGCCAGCTTATTTCAGATCATTCCTCCAGTCTTCAGTGTCACATGATCTTCAGATATCATTCTAATATGCTGACTTGCTGCGCAAGAAACACATTTCTGATTATTATCAATGTTGAACACAGTTGTGCTGCACAATATTTTTGTGGAAACTGTGATGCATTTTATTTTTCAGGATTCACAGATGATTAGAAAATTCAAAAGAACAGCATTTATTTGAATACTGAAAATACTTTGTACATTATGTAAAATGTCTTTACTGTCACTCTTGATCAATTTAATTCATCCTTGATCAATAAAAAGATTTTAAAAAAAAACGTATGCCTCAAACTTTGGATTTTGATTTGTTACAATCATCTCGCTGCATGAACGTTATAATGTTGGTACTTCTCAGCAATAACTTTTCCCAGAATACCGCACACACACACACACACACACACACACACACACACACAGACACACAGACACACACACACACACACAGACACACACACAGATCTCCAGAGCTGAAGGACATTTAGGACTGTACGTGTCAGTGAACAATGAGACGGCCGCTGTCTCCAGAGCCAGAACATTTTGACTGTCTGTCATACAATCCTCCGTTTCTCCTCACACTCATCCGCCGGCACTCTCACTCACTCCATCCTGAGGAACGAGAGCGTGAATAATCCTCCTCTCATCCCACATACCTGTTCAAGCACACACCGTGCTTCCAGACGCCTAAAAAAGACTCCCTTGAGAGAACAGCGCTTTATTGCTCAAAGTTTGCTCTTTTATAGGTCTGAGACCTCATGGAGTTTTCACTCATGTGTTATTTTAAGTACCAACTTCAGCTCAGGTGGTTCTCCTGAAATTACAATGAAAGCACTCACAGATGAGTCAACTGATCACGTACAGTAAAATATTTTTCAAAGCTGTAAATAAAAACGAGTACGTGTTTCTACTTCAAAATTTCACTTTTAATTCAATGTTAGCTCACATTCTTTGCAAAAATTTGCCATTTCTGAGTGAAAATTGTTTCTACACCAGATTTTTTCAGTGTATGAGACCGTGAGAGATATAAAAAGTAAACAGCAGCTCAGAGTTTATATGGGGATCTCTGACTTCTGATTGGAGATTTAACGGAGCATCAGTTTGTCTCAAATGTTTCTCCTTAAAAGAAATGAAAATAAAGAACTCAAGGTTTAAGGTTGAGAAGAAACTTATAAACAAATATAGCAAGAATGCACACATATAACAATTTGATTGTTTGGTTTTCGGTTCATATTGAGAACCAGTGTTGTATTAATCTCTCTCTCTCTATAGCTTTTATTTTTTATTTTAATATATATATTTTTGTAGCTTTCATTTTAATATTGTGCTTTTTTTTAGTTTCTTTTTCATATTACTTGGGTATAGTTTTTTTTTTGTATATTTAATATTACCTTTAGAATTTTAGTTTTTATAAATTCAGTACTCAGCTTAGAAAGTGTATTTTATTTCAGTTAGTTGCCAAGGAAACATTTCTAATTTTCATTTAAGTTTTTTAAGTTTACGTTTTTATCAGAGATATTAAAATTTATTTCGGCATTTTAGCTTTATTTCAATTAATAAAAACAGTTTTTAATAGCTTTAGTTTTAGTGAACAATAACAACACTAAACATTGAGTTGACGCTGAGAAATTGAGATCTGATACGTTGAAATAAAATCTGAGCACAATCTAAGACCAGAAACTTTAGAAGAGTCTCACTGTGAGTCTTTTTCTCAGGAGAACCAGGAAACTTCAGCAAAAGTCTATATTTTCTCTCACTGATATCATATTAAAGATACATGAAATATATCTCTATATTGCACTGAATGAATACTTGCAGTCCTTTATTAACACACACAGATGATGTGAACGAAGACTCAGGACTCTGTCTGTGTGTCAGACGCGTTCGTGACACAGTGTAGGTGTTGAAGTTGCAGCGCTGGAAGCAGATGAGAGGAGAGTTTGACGTGAGCTTTAATGTGACGGGCCACATGTAATGCGAAATCGCAAATCTTGGCCCGCAGCGGCGGAGGGGATCACTAACGTGAGCGGCGTCTTCAGCCACTAATGAGCTCATGCTTTATGAAGCCGTCACACCCCATGAGAGCCGCCCAAACTCATTTAGACATTATCAGGAGGACCACAATCCTCTTAACGCAATGCCTCGACTTCACTAACCTGATGGGGAATTAGGGGAGAATTTCACTTAAAGGAACAGTTCACCCCAAAAAAATGACTTCATTCACTCTCACGAAGTCTTAGAAAAGCACTATGTACTGCCTATATGAGATATGCTAAGTCTCCAGGAGACATATGTTTGTGAGAGGAACAGAGAGCAATTTAAGGCAAAACACTGCAGATGAATATGGTGTAGGATTTAACTTTTGCTTTTAATGTTTCAAATTTCACAAATAATGACAAAGAAGTGTCAAGTAACATTGAATTAAATGTGAAATGTTGACGCAGAAACACTTCTTGTAAAACATGCTTCAATACTCTTAACTGATATCATCACACTTCCCCAGTTGATTAATTACCGTGCTTTAAGACAATTGTTTTGTATTTCAAGTTTAAATGTACAAACGAGCCATTATCTAATTAAATATGCAGTGATCTGCATAAATTTCCAGACAATAAATATGAATATTAGATCAAGCCAGGTTCAAAATTCTTGTTTTAATTTGTTGACATTTTAGATTAAAAGGTTTTTCAGTTTCTCTTTTAATCACTTCCATAAATCAAGTAAAGTCCCCGTTATGTATATTCGCTTTTAAACACACGTTGTGTCAACGGGCAACTGTCCAGCATTATTAGGAAAATAGTGTTTCCATAGCAAAATGACACTCGAACACTAATTTTCGTTAAAGCAGTTCCCATGAATTCAGTGATTTCATCATCCAGCTCAGTTTAAATAGTACTGTGACTCAGTCGACGATATCGCTGGATAATACTGTCAGCCCACTAAGCAATCCAAGGAACAAACTCCATCGGTGACAGAATGAAGAAAAAACCTTAGGAGAAACCAGGCTCAGTCATGGGGCCAGTTCTCCTCTGACCAGACGAAACCAGCAGTTCAACTCCAAGCTGCAGCAAAGTCAGATTGTGCAGAGGACTCATAAATCAGAAAATAGTGTCAACAGTCAGAAAAAAAATATTTTTAGGAATAAAATATAAAACCATGGATGATATATCAACAAACCCCTCAGTAAAAGCCTTCAGAATATAGATAGGAATAAAACTGTAAATTTTGGTGTATGTAAGTGCTGCTTAAATGGAGAAACAAACTCATTTTAAGGAAACGGCTTTTAAAGATATGCTTTGTAATTGAAATCTACAGACAAAAATAAAGTGCAAAAATAAAAACAGCGGAATGATATATGAACAAACCCCTCATTAAAAACCTTCAGAATATAGAGTGGAATAAAACTCTAAGTTTTGGTGTATGTACGTGGTTGCAAAGTGGAGATAAAATCGCATTTTTAACGCAGCTTAGTATTAATTGAAATCTACAGATGCAAATAGATAAAGTGTAATAAAATATACACTTAAATGTGTATTTTTTAGTTTTTTTCCCTCTAGTCTGAAAGAAGGCATGTTATGGAAGCAAAATAGCAAAAAAACAAAAAACAACAGCTTTAATAATCAACACCTCTGCAGTAGCTCTCAAATATCGTGTTCAAATATGAAAACTCTGAGCAACAAAACATAAGCACTGTATTTGACTTAAATGTGTCTGTTCCTCTTACAAAGCATCATATGATTTGATTATAGCGCACAAACCACGTCCTGTATGATATATTTTAATTGTACTAATAATGTGCTACTTTAAGGTTTTAACCCTTTAGGCGCCAGGGTTTTTTTAGAAAAATGCTGGATTTTGACATCAAGATTTAAAAAGCTTGTGGCTTGAAATGCCTTAAAGATAGAGATCTACTGTAAATAAGAAAAATGTTGGGCATGACCGAAAGCTTATGTGGGGTGTAAATATACTCATCTAATTAGCATAGTATGACGTCATCAGGGGCGGCTCCTGGGAAAAAAAAAAAAAAACTGTTTACCCACCCCCCCCCACCATAATATTCAGGAATATTAGATATTAATGATGTTTTGAACTATTTTGTTTTTTTTTGGTCTTTTTTATAATCCTCATTCCAATGATCAGAAAAGAGGAACACACCATAAAAGAGAGAAATCAAATCATTATTATCTTTCCGATACTATAGTAATAAAACGCATGTAAGTAGCGCTCTTTTTGATCTGTTCATCGTAATATTCAGAAATAAGGTATATGAATGTTGTTTGAACTTTTTGCATGTCTTTTTTTTTTCTTTTTATCCTCATTCCAAATGATCAGAAAAGAGGAAACAACAATAAAACAGGAGAAAGTACTAGATTATTACTATATTACTATACTATATTGTAGTAAAACACATGTGAACAGTAGCCTACTTTTTGATCAGTTCATCAGTAATATTCAAGAAATAATAGATATTGCCCTGCCACCCCATCCCCGTCGGGTCGAAATGATCACTTGATTGTGCTTCGTGAACACTCTCGCCTTACACGGCGGCACCATTGCACTGCAAAGACGTACCGGGAGAAGCGCGATTATTAGACAACCGATCGTCATTTCCAAAAGACAAATATTCCCCTTCAGAGTCAGAATCGGTGAATAGCATTTGCAACATCCTCACGGTACAACTTTTTATTAGCCATTTGGCGATTTTTTTCTCACAAATCTCACAATTTACTCACACGCTATGAGCTGAACTGCTCCCGCATCAATGACACGATAGCGCCCTTGCTCTGCTCTTTCCTCGAACTCTTTGAATAGGAATGTGACGTAATTTTGGTCTAGAATCGAAGTACTACATGTCTGCCGTCTAGTGGTAGGGAATAAAAATGAGATATTACACCATATTAGGAACTACAGTCAATTTTATTAAGTATGACGTGTTGTCGCAATTTTGCGACTTTGGCGCAAAGAGGGTTAGTCAACATCTTAAGAAAAAACAAGAGCATTTAAGCAGAAAGACAGGTCACTACACTAACCATCGTTATCACGCACAATCAACTTGGCTAAGCTTCCCCTGTAGCTAAACAGCAGAACTGGCAGCATCAACGCCAAGATCAAAAAAATAAGTGGGAAGTCGTGGCCTAATGGTTAGAGAGTCGGACTCGTAACCCAAGGTGTTGTTCCGTCTCGTACCCGGGCAGGGATTGTATGTGGGGGGAGTGAATGACTAGCGCTCTCTTCCACTTTCAATACCACGACTGAGGTGCCCTTGAGCAAGGCAAGGCACCGAACCCCCAACTGCTCCCCGTGCTCCGCAGCATAAATGGCTGCCCACTGCCGGGTGTGTGTTCACGTTGTGGGTGTGTGTGTGTTTGTGTGTGCACTTTGATGGTTAAAATGCAGAGCACTAATTCCAAGTATGGGTCAAAAGTAAAAGTGACTTCTCACTGCACTTTGAAGTGGAAGCTTTTGAAAAGGCTACGGATGCTCAGATAATAATAATGTAAGTCATTAGGTTAATCATCGCAATGATGTAACTCTAACAAATCTCACGCATTTGGATGACCACATACAGAAGACACTGATGATTAAGAAAAATCTTAGCCTAAATATCTCAAATGTGCTCTACAGTTTGTTTGTTTTTTATAAACTATTACTTTAAGACCAAGCCAGTGTTATTTTAATATCATTGATATACTATTATAGTTGGTTTATTCATATTTGAATTTTGTTTTTTCCTATATTGTGTTTTCAATTGAAATGTCAAGAAATTGTTGTGTTTTTGTCATTTTTATTATTTTTTTTTTTAAACATTCAAATATGTCTATACAGTTTATACATATTTTTTCAGTATTGCTTTCAGTATTTATATTTAGTATTTTGGGATATATATATATAGTACATAACCTAAACTAAATAAAAATAAGAAATATTAGCTTTGCTGTAACGAAAATGTTTTTTATTTATTTTATTTCAATTAACATTTACAAATAATTGTGTTGTTTTGTCATTTTTATAATCTTTTTTTTTTTAAATAGGTCCATACATTTTTATAATTTTTTTTCGTTTAGTTTAGTGAATCATTTTTAGTTATTATATAATGTATTAACCTAATATATACACACACACTACTTATATATATATATAGTTAAACGATCAAACTAAAAAAATGTTTCCTTGTCAACTAGCTGAAATGCAAATTAAAATTGATGAATATTTTTTTTCAGTACATTTAATTAATCCCAAAAAATATTTTTTTTTTCTATAATCACCTTGGCCGAGCAAGTCAAACGTCATCTGCAAAGCACAAGCATAAATGATGGCAACGAGAGAGCAGCCGATTCGGGCGTACTGGAGGTGTAACTGTAAAATGACACTTGGATAAGGGTATTGAGGGTCGCGGTGGACAGACATAAGCAACACACACTCACACACACACACCACACACACACACCCACCTTGCCTCCTCCTCTCTCCTCCTCTCGGATATGTAGTCGAGGGACCAGCAGGACCCGTGATTTCAACTGCACTCTTCCACTGAAGTAGGTCAACCAGTGATAATGGAAGGGCAATGAGGAGCAAGTGCTCACCTCCTCCTCCCGTCTCACTGCCATTACAGCACAGAGAGAGACAGACAGGCCCCCTACAGAGACTCGGGCCCTCAGTGAGCGCCGTCACCCGCCAGCAGCCACAACACACCCACACTCCAGTCACAACACAGACAGACACACCTTCATTACTGCATCTCTACCTGCTCATCTGCATTAACACCAGAACAGCAAACAAACACAATGACTCATCAGCAGAGAAACGCTTTCTGATACACAAACACCGTATGAGTCAAATCAGAATCAGAATTTACTTGCCTTTACTAAACTTGCCTTTTGTTTGTTTTATTTGTATTAAGCTGCAACATTTACCATTATTATTCTAATCATGATTTATTGTTTTATATTATTAATAAATAGAATAAAAAGGAGGATACACTGACAGCTGTGTTTGTTTATTTTGTGATAATTGATGTTCTGCATCTAATGTCTTTTTTTAGATATGAAATTAATACTTTTATTTATCAAGGATGCATTAAGTTTATGAAAAGTAACAGTAAAGACATTCAATGTGACAAAAGATTTCCATTTTAAAAAAATGCTATTTTCTATTCATCTGTGGATCCTGAAAAATAAAATGCATCACAGTTTCCACAAAGATATTTTGCAGCACGACTGTTTTCACTGACTAATAACATAATGTTTGTTTGATTACAGCAAATCGAGCATATTTTGAGGTCTGAGATCAGGTGCCACTGAACTTAGGAATGATGCGAAAATACAGCTGCGCATCACAGAAATACATTACAGTTTAACAGCTATTCACATAGAAAACTGCTTTTTAAATTGTAATAATATTTTACTATTTTTATTGTATTGTTGGTCATAAATGCAGCCTTAGTGGATAGAAGAGACTACAAAACATTAACACTTCTGAACGTAGTGTACAAGACTAAAAGAGCGACAATAAGAGTTGGGGTGATGTGGTGTTTTTGTTAAAGGTTGAGTGTGGGCTGGTGATATACGAGATGTCTAACATCAATTATGAGCGGCTGATATCACTCGAGAGTCAAACCCATCTGACCCATCAGAACCAGTGAAACACACCAGTGACCAGCGGAGAATCTGCTTTACACACCGCTGCCTTCAACTCGTCTCTCCTCCTCACTGTGACCTTTCAGCATCTCGCTTTCTCTCTCAGTTTTCACAGCAGAAGGTGAAGCTGTCCATCTTCTCATGCATAAGTC
Source organism: Sinocyclocheilus anophthalmus (assembly GCA_018155175.1). Lineage (NCBI taxonomy): Eukaryota > Metazoa > Chordata > Actinopteri > Cypriniformes > Cyprinidae > Sinocyclocheilus > Sinocyclocheilus anophthalmus. The sequence continues at coordinate 125,631 of JADLZN010002267.1, read as the reverse complement.
ATTAGAGGGGAGGAAGACTCCTCTGAGGGATCCGGCCCTTCGCCACAGAGATATCAAAGCTGACCTGAGCTCACGCGGTCAATACACAAAAACACAATCCTAATGTTACAAACCCACTGCTTATTGACCAGATTCTGCATTTATTATAACTGCAGTTTCCCACAAAGCCCCAAACAGTAACATGCACCAAATAAAAGTCACAAATTACTTTATGACCTCTGACACTAAACAGAACTGCAAATAATTTCCTGTACACTCCCACCATCTCTCATTGGTCAGTCAGATAGCCCCGCCCCAAACTCACATGACTGGTTAAATCAAACAGATCAATCAGTAAGTGTTTTACCAATGATTGACTTACAGTGACTCTGAACAATAAACCAGTTTAATGACTTCAATCAGTGTTTCTTCCTCCATGTTTGTTAAGGTAAAAATCTAAAATTTAGGATCAACTGAGGGAACACCCTAATGTTAGTGCGTAAATCAGATACATTTCACTGACAGCCAGGCTTGTTTTTTGGGGACTTTGATCAAACTGATTTATGATTTTAACAAGTTTATTAAAAGAACAACAAATATCTGCCAATAGGCTCATAAAAATCAATTTAATTCAACGGGAAAACATGTTTTATATCCTATTTATATCCGGATATTTGTTTCTGTTTAAAGCATATCAGCAACAATGATGCTATATTCATGGCAACATTAACAATATAATTTCTTGTTTACAGATAGAGACTTGTTTTTAAACTTTTCAAGACTTCATATCATCATTTTGCATCTGAAGTAAATGTATTTTGATTTAAGTATGTTTGGATATTTGTATTGGAAAATAATACGGAGTTTTTTAGCAGTGCATGCAACATTTAATGCTACGATTTAATGAATTTAAGACCTTCGGCTCTGATTTAAGTCCTTAATTTTTGGAAGGGTGAATTAAGACTTTTTAAGACCAGTAGAAACCCTGTGAAAACACTAAATTAGCTTTAAAATTGTAAAATGGCACATAAATCACAAGTCTGTAAGGACAACGAGTCTCCTGCCAGTTCTCGTATGATGCTCTGATATCCGATGCGTCTCGTGGTGTCTCTCTCATTTGCTGGAAAAATGTTTGCTGTAATGGCGGTTGAAAACAGCTGAAAACAGCTTTGGTTTCCACGTCTACACAGCCTGTTCCTCCAGACAGAAATTGCTCATTGGGCCAATTTAGGCTGCATGGCAAACACGTTGTGTCCCGAGTTTCCACTGCCAATCACACCAGCAATTGTGGCTTTTCTCCTCTTGGCTTTGGGAAAATCACTCGGCAGCAGAAGTCCTGAGCAAGGGATTTTGGCCAGCGTTTCATTAAGGGCTCAGCGTAAAGAAAAGGCCGTTCTCATTACGCTCCGTAACCAGCGCAGAGACGCCCTGAATATGCAGGAGCCGGTTTGGCGTGAGTATGATTGTTTGGGAGCGAGTTATCAGGAACTGTAAGCGAGAATGGCTTGTTATATCTAGCGTCTGTTGTTTAAGGTGCGATCATTGAAACTGACAACAAAAGCCCTTATTTCCTCTGATTGTGTGGTTTTCACTCTGCTGTACTTGTGCATTGCAATCAGCTCTTCAGTAAACTCTCTTTTCTTCGTCAGCTGTCAGCATACATTTCCCACAAGCCTCTGATTCTCCCTCAAAGTGTCAGAAATCAGTCTGACGGGATGAAAGCTTTCGTCTCTGCACCTCCTCAAATATTTGACTCCGTCTGTAATCTGCAGCCCTTACAGACGTCTGTACGGCTTTAAAGACCAATGATCTCTCCTGTCAAAGCAGCTGTTTAAAATACTCCTTTAGCTTTTGATACAGCAGAAGAGATGGAGAGGATCGGAGATCTGCTGTGAGGAAGAGACAAATTTACCCGAACACTTTCAACGCTGGGTCCGTTTTCTTTTGTGCATTCAGGACTCGATGGTGCGGATTTTTTCTGCTTGCCTGGTTGAACGAGTAGTTCAGATTACTACTTGACTTGCCAATATTTCAACAGGCAAATAAAGAAATTATCCTGTCACATTTTAAGAATCATTTTAAATAAATAACTTAATGTAAAATAACAAGATAAATTCAAACATTTAATTTTAGATGTAATTTTAGCAATGTATAGTGTATATAACAATATATTATTTTATTCTTTATAATAATATCATTATTTTATAATAATATTGTATATAATTTCTATTTTAGATATAAAATGTATAAGTTTTATTACTTGCCTTGCATATTTTAACAGCAAATAATAAATACATTTCTAACATTTAAATGAACATAGTAAATTATAAATAACCTACTAATAAATTCAAAATTTTAATTTGTAATGAAATTTTAGAAATGTTAATAATGGATTTTATATATGGATAAGATGTTAATTAGTTATAATAATATAATTTGATAATAATATTATATAACAAAAAAAAAATAAAATTTATTTATTAATTTTAATAATAGCAATTTCAAATTTTTATAGGAATTGCTATTTTAACATACATTTGTAATTGTAACTAGGGATGCTCATATTGACCATTTAACCATTAACCGAAAGTAAGAATTTTGACCGATTAATACTATCAGTTAAACAGTTTAAAAGTTTTGCACTTTTTAATTTTTGTATTTATTTCCAAGAGAAAGAAAAGACAAAACAAAAAATCCCACGCTTGAAAACAAACATATTTATATGTGCCGAAACCGAATTATTTTTTTAAAAAGCAGCTACTAAGCAGTTAAGGATATATAAGACAAAGACACAAGGCCGCTGTTGTACAGGATCGATTCTCTGGCCGTGAGAAGGTGACAGACACGCCTGCTGCGTTTGGGACACTTGGGCTTCAATTACTGTTCGCTGTCCTTCCCAGGACGACCCGCAGAACCCACATCAGCGGCGGGCAGCTGGGCATCAGCCGCTAATGCCCCCGCATCGGCCCGGACAGCTGTGATTAATGCACTCACCGCTCCAGTGAACAACACAACTCCTCAAACCAGCAAACATTATCATAACACTTCACCTCCAATCCTAATCAATACCAACAAGATTTATGGGGAGCGGCTGCCAGAGACTCGAAATGTGCCCCCAATTCCCCTCCACACGCTCCCGACCGGACCAGAACTTCAGAGGGTAAAGAGGATATATATGTTTGGGATATAATGAGAAAGAGAGAAGTTAGAGACATCATTTGTGCCATAACACCTTTTCATTTTTATGATCCGCCTGAATGTGAAATGATATTTTCTTTGTAGAAAATGCATTTTCAGATTATATTTCACCATAAAGCACTTAATGCAGATTAAAGCTGCTGTTATTTTGCCATTTCTGTGATCAATGTCTGTTTTTTGTTCCCTTTTCTCAGTCTTACACGTTGCAGCACATTCTCAATGGTTCTCCACACAGATTTAGATGAAACATCAAGTGGCATCATAAATGCAACAAATGTCCAAACAGACAAATAATTGCCCAATATTTCTTATATAGTTTTGCATGTGGTTTTCGATTATAACAACATAGGTTTTGCAGGTTAATTTCTCAAGCTTGAATCTGCACTAACAAAATAAAAGATATGGTTGACACTTTCCTCTTTTTATGTATTTTTCTAGACTACATAGACTATTTGTTTTGCCGTTTCAGCACATATCTTCACCTTCAGCACATCACTTCTCCACAATATGAAATGCAGCGCAGTAAAGCCCCAGACTAATGTCTTTCAGGATGTTGAAGTGTTTCTATTCTACATCACGGCTGTGATACATCAGGTGTGGACTACATTATTTTCCCGAGCGGCTGTTTCTGCAGGACAGCGTGGAGCCACTGGATAACCTGACGCCAACCTTCAGCCCAACTCTGAAACCAGGCCTAAGTGACAGCGTCCATTAGGATACAGTCCCGCTTTGCAGAAAGTGTCTTTTTATCCAGAAAGCAGGCGCCACTTTTACCGCACCTCTTTTGCAGCCGTCAGGCTCAAACTGGGAGCTCGTGCTCAAATATGCAATGACCGGATGTTATAAAATCCATCTCGGCGTCTAAAGATAACCAGCAGCATTCGGCAGGTTAGTGTCATCAAGTTTTTACAAGATACACAAACAAAATGCTCACAAGCAGAGCGGTATACTCTGCTCTTCTGTCTATGAAAAAAAAAAAAGTATTTTTTAAGTATCTTTTGGACAAACACAAATTCTGAATTAAAAAAAAAAAGGTCAGTAAAAATTCAGCACAGTTATATTTTTATAACAAATTTATAGAAATATCTTTATAATATAATTTTATAAAATTTTATTTTAGAACCTGCATTCTTTCTCATTACAAACATCTTTATTTTTAAAATGATTAAAATCTTAATTACTAGTACCCATTTCTAACACACAAATTTATTGATCAAATGTTTATTTACAATTACATTTTTGCAAAACAAACAATCATAATAATATTCACATTTTACTAAGAAATTTTTGCACAAAAAACAACCTACAATTATATATATATCTATGAATTTAATTGGATCAAATGTTTTAATTTACAAAGGAATTTTGCAAACAATAATAACATATTACCAAATTATAAAATCTCTTCTTTTGCGTGAACTGTCCCTTTAAATTAGTTTTCTCATGCCCTTCTATTATTATGCTGCATCATTACTCAGTAATGAACTTACTCATGAGAGTGACCTGCAATTAGGATCAGACATGAAACGAATCTCGGCCCGTCTGCAACAGAGGAAAAGTTTTCATCAGGCCTCAGTAATGAGCCGAGACATCAAGAACAGGACAGCAGAACCTCTCGGAGCCACATGAGCCTCCAGCACAGAGAACATCTCCGAGGAGCTCCTTCAAGACTGCATCAGCATCACCCACAACTGCAGCACACTGAAGAAACCACATCAGAACCCCGGAGGAAATAAGAGGTTTGCTCCAGGTTCTCTCTGATTTGGAGAAGGCCATTGTTTCATAAGCCACGATTCGATTTTAAGCAGAAATATTCAAGTTCTTCATAGTTCAAGCAGTAAATTCATGGCGAGTTTGATAATTACATCGCCGATTGTGTTTATGCAACACATTTAGTTGCACATCCTTCAGTACCGGAAGCTCATCAAACACATCTGCTCCCCAGACAAACACAGACCCAGCACCGAAACCGACACGCAGCCGCTGGTCTCCTCTGAAGTATGTGCTTGGGATTGTTACATTTGAAACAGGCGAGATTGATTAGATTAAATAAAGACAGAAGCAAGTGAGCATTCAAAATAATCCTAATATTATTAATATTTATCATATTAACAAATAGATGAAAATGAGAAACGCTGAGTACTATCAATAAACTAAACTACATAAACTAATAAATACTTAACACACACAATTTACTAAAACCTGACTAAAATTAGTAAAAAACATAAAATCAAATAAAAAAAAAACAAAAAAATGAGAAATTTAACTTGACAACTAGTTGGATAAATAAGTTGAAAGTTACTAAAATCTCAAATGATAAAAATGCATAACTCTTAGAACATAAAAAGCAATAAAAATTATAAAAACTAATTTTTTTCCACTTTTTTGGTTTTCACTTTAAATTAATTCAAAATATGAACCAAACCTCTAATAGTATATCAATGACCCTTAAACAGCACCGTCTGAGCCGTATTTTAGGGAAGGCTGCTCTTGTACCCTGTGGCGATGGCAGGCGACCCAAACCTCTTCAAATGTCACGGCTCTTTTCCTCCTGAAGATCAGGCCGCTCGGGTCGTGTTATATAGAGACGGGGCGAGGGCAAATGTTAAAGTCATTACAGACGGGGAGGTGCGGCGACGCCCCTAGCTCTTCTTTCCCCTCGCCTTCTCTTTCTGCTCTATTTTTGATGAGTACAGGGACTCAGAGAGCTGGCTCTGTGGCGTTAATATTTCATACAGCCATGCAATAACACCGACAACATCTTCCCTCCTGCCATGGCCGACGGCGACGGCTCGAGGAGAGCAGGTGTAATTTGCAAATGCTAATTGAACTCCGGCACGGGTCAGCGAGCTTCCCTGTCTCCTCACAGCTTGACACACGCGGGCGCTGATGTACGCCACGCTGCCACCGGAAAAACACGCCAAAATCCCCTCATCTGTGGGCCGAGCCGCCTATCCAGATGCACCAGGACTCATCATGAGCGTGCCTCCCCCATAATTCAGGTGAGAGGAGTCCAAGAAAACAAGCACATTTCTGATTCTCTCATTTTTCTCATCATCTCTAGATAATTAAGTCTTTCTGCTGTGGCTGTTCACACAAACACCGTCTCCAAATCATTAACAGGACTTATCAATTACGAAAGAAAAATCTCAATCATCAAGTTTCAATACACTCCCCCGGTCTGCCATTGGTCAGGCAAACAGGAAGCCCCACCCTCAGACTCACACCACTGGTTGAGCTGAGGTTTATGTGTCCTATTCAATCGTTTTCAGACTGACACACAGACCCGGAGGGCAAAACATCTATAAACTGTCAATTTCCCATCCGTTTCAATCCACGAATAATTAGATCACCTCTCAACTGAAGAAAAACAGAGATATGTGAAGTTTTGGGCTCTTGTGATCCACATATAGCACCTGCCGCAGTATTTCAATCACTAAAAACAACGGGACATTCAAAACGTTTAACCTAAAAATAGTGACATTAAAAGTAATGTTTATTATATCATAAATAATATTTATAACAAAAATTATATTTACAACTAATAAAAAACAAAAGTACAAGAAGATAGACTAACTAAAATATGACAAACCTATTAAAAAAACTAAAAATTAACTAACTGAATTAAAATATATATTTAAAAAAACTTAAACTTGTTTTATTTCAGCTAGTTTCCAAGGCAACAATTCTCCTTTTCATTTAGTTGATGTACTAAATAGCTCAACCTAACTAACTAAAACACTAATAAATAAAAATGATTAAATACTATATTTAAAATTATTGAATACTATATTTAAAAAACAACAACAACACTATTACTAAAACTTTAACTAAAATTAAAGTCTTAAAGAGGTCATATGACGCGATTTCAATTTTTACTTTCTCTTTGAAGTGTTACAAGCTGATTGTGAATAGATAATATCCCCTATAGTTGCAAAGACTAAAGTCTCAAAACTAAAGAGATATACTTTATCAAAGTTAAGACTCTGCCACGCCCCCCTAAAACGGCTCGTTCTAACACGCCCCCACATATCTACCTCACTATGTGGAAATATTTGCATAATGCTGCCCAAATGTGCACGCAAAGAAAGAAGGTGTGGTTTCAGTAACCGCAGTTAGTGTTGATGTAGCCATGTCAGGGAGAAGCTGTGTGTTTTTGTGCGAAAGCAAAAGCACTTTATTTTGGCCTTCCATCACAGTGGATTATCTGTCTTAACCGTGGCCTTGCACACATACCAGCTTCATCACTGTGTCTGTCACGTGACTCTGTTCCCCTTTCGGGCTCTGTCTTTACATTTATTTGAAAGATGAAGCTCGCGATTATGATAAGGGACGTTACATTTCTGACGCGTGCTTGCGTGTTCGGCCAATCACAATGCATTGGGTCAGGTGGCAAATCAGAGCAGACTGCGCTTGTTGGAAAGAGGGACTTTGTAGAAAACAAAGCGTTTGAGAGAGGCGGGGCATAGCGGACCTACATGATGCTGCAACGTAAATCGCAAGCGATAATTAACGCGCATCTTATCAGTAAAGCCGGTTCTGTAATCAGCGTAAATCTCCATCACCTGCGGGCTTTCGAGTTGCGCAAACCCACGTTCATATTCGCGCGATTTTTTGCGCTGCTCGTCAGTGAACAACGGCTCTGTGTAGTTAATGCTGCTCAATGTGAAAGCCCGCAGGTTAAATATCGCATGCGATTTATCGTGCAGCCCTACCTACAATAATGTACAGTATTTGAAAAAGAATGTGTTTTTTGAACATTAAAGCATGTCAACATATTCTGTTACACCAAATACACAAAATAATGATCTTTAAAAAAGCATCATATGACCCCTTTAATGCATTAAGCTATATTAAGCAATTTCTTTATAACAGTTTTCTCTGGAAAACGGTTAATGTGAAACATCACATTCAGATTCTGGGTTCATATACCGTGCATCATCAGTAAATTGTGTACTGAATTTAGACTTTTAATATCACTTGTTTTGGGTGTGATGTGAAAACTATGAATTCAGTCGCTCAAACAAGTAAATCGCGATTCACTTTGGTGGCAGAAAATACACATTTCACCTTTAAAAACAACCACAAACAGCACGAAGCAAGACATTTTCCCAGACCGGATTCAGATCTGCCACATCTGACAGTCACTCAGTAAGGCCTGTATTATTAGATTTTTCTGTAAATAATCATCATGAGAGCAATAAAACGAGTGAAGGGAGATAAAGCGCTTCCAGGTCGAAGCTAATGCAGGTGAAAGGGTCACGAATGCATCGGTCACACACTGATCATCATTAGCGTTTATGTAACACCTGCTGCTCTGAGCCGCGCGTCTCTCACTCGCATCAGTCACTGTAACCCCATGTCTAGCACTCTAAACACATACTAACTAGCATGAAAGTTAACAAGACTTATATTCCAAAGGGACTTATATAATGCAATTAACATCAAGCACGCAAAGCATGCAGACATTTGAATTCGTACCGAATGATACGTGAGCACAAGTTTATTTCCCACAGGCCGCTAGTTTTAGTTTTGCTTAAAATATATATATTTTTAAGCTTGGCATTTATAATAAATGTCGTTTATAATAAATGCAACTAATTTATTTTTGTTTTATAATATTTCATTCCTGTTTTGTTCTGAATACCATTAAAATTAAATGATTTACATGTTCATACATAGTGTTCATAGGGCTGTCAAAATGACTGAAAAACTAAATTCGAATTTTCTACTTAAATATTATCAAAATTCCGAATTATATCTGAATTTTAAAGGCATAATTTCAGTTAGGGGGGGAAAAAAGCTTTTGGCTTCTCTCCTGAGGCCACAAGAGGGCGCATCGCGCAAAATATTATGCACGTTTCTTCAAAGCGTAATAAAATAACACGACTATCTTTGAAAAAAAAGTGCATAATGTTTAAAATAATGTTTATAAACCATATATAATTAATAAAGTTGCTTAAACAATTAGAACAAAAAACAGCACCATGCATGTATGTATAGTTTAATACAAAGGACCGAAAACCAATCACAAAGAGTAGGCTACTTTCTTCATTTAAAAACATGAGATACAGTGAGATGGGGAAAAACCGCCATAACGTTTTTAGACATGTTTTTTTAAAGTTGAACTTACATTAATTTTACATGGCTTTCTAAGCATGCCGCTCTCTGCGAGACGCGAGTGGATCGCTGATAGATGTCCCTCTAGAAAATGTGATTAAATATGCTTGGTTTCAGTTTTGACGTAAACAAAATCTTCTCCACACTGATGCTCTCGTTTTCCGCAATATATTGAATGAACATCGTAGCAGCGCCGCATCTAGTGTGTTCAACTGGTTAGGCTAACAAAAGCAATGACACTTACATTGTCATCGCATCTCGTGCGCCACTGATAGGCTGCCTGACGGCTGACGCAGACCTAAAATTCGAATGCAACGTTTTTGCATTTGAATGTGGATTTTTTTATATTTTTCGACGAATATTCGAAATTTAGAAAAAAAAAATTTTTTTTTGACAGCCCCTATGTAACATTTGTTTTATTTACGTTATGAATTTTACATTTACCTTTTATTTTTAATTTTTACAATATTATATTTTTTTATTAATTTTTAAAAACTATAAATACATTATAAATGACAAAGGCACAAAAATACAAATAATAAAAGGTATTCAATAGCAACACAAACTACTAACAACTAAAACCTTAACTGAAATAAAAATATACAAACACATAAAATAAAGATAATAATTTACATAAATATAATACAAACTTCAAACTTACATGTAATTTTCTTATTATTATTATATTAATAATATTATAGTAATATAATAATATTATTATTATTATTACTACTACTAATAATAACAATAATAATACTGACAAACTAAACTAAATGAAAATGAGAAATGTTGGAAAGCAGGTTTAGCAAATTTAGTCTTTACCCAAAAATATGGTTCATAATATTTACGCTGCAATGCAAAAATTATCTTCATGAGCAAAGTTTAAGTGTTGTATATTACTTTCCCTATACTTTTCAGTTCCCTATGCCCTGGATGTTTGCATTTGCATAATCAATAAAATTACTTTTATTACAGATTACAAGTATGCAGAATTGCTGACTGAATCCAAATTGGCATGCCGACACTTTTCTATCAGTAGCGTTTTAATTACAAAACTCCTTGCAAATAAAACGTCAGCATCAACACAGTTCAACTGAGCAGGCGCTTTCAATCAGAAAAAGGACTTTTTCTTTGTTTGTCATTAAAGCAGCTCTTCAAACACTCTACGGAGCTGTGACTCTCAGTAATGAGCCGAGAGCTTGCGATAAGGAGAAATAAACTTTGCTTCTTGTATTTCCAGCGTTTCTTGCTGCAGCTCGTGATGTGTGTGTCCTGCATCCCGAACCAGCGGTCAGCGGTAAATCCTCATTATTAATGCTCAAAGTGACACGTCAGGGTAAAATGCGGGTCAGAAGCAAATTCAAAACACGGCGAAGTCGTATATCAGTCCTCGCGTCTCGCGGCACATGTTGCGTCGTGACCCGGCTTTAATTAGGGTCAAACGTCGCTGCCTGCATTTGTTTTGATTTGTGAGATTTACACATCTTAATTTAGCAGCTGGCAAACACGCTGGAGACATTCAACATGCCTAATTGTTGAAAAGAAATGTGTGTTTTCTCATGTGAGAGAGGGAAACCTGCACACATGAGTCAGCTCTCGGCAGACGGCAGATAAACATGAATTTATCGCGGCTATTTCCGACAGATAACGTGCACAGAGATACGGCAGTCAGTCATTTAGATACATTAAACACACATTCTCTGGCCTCCATTCTCAAGCTTATCTGTTCGGCCTCCATGTCAAACACGCATCTCGCTCGTGTAAGCTCTGACAAGCGTGCCGTTTCATTTGAGAAATAAAATTATTTTTAATCAGCCAATCGAGTCAACAGAGCGTATAAAATGCTTGCTGTCAATATTCGCATCCTCCAGAATGAGTTAACGGCACAGCGCTGATCTGCTGGCGATAAACGCTCCGGCTCATTGTTCATATCTGCAGTGAGCGGCGATGCCTATCGATTCTTTCACACAGCAGTTTATGTCCAGTCATTCAGTAAAACAACAGCTTATGATTATCATCTGTCATAGGCGCGAGCCAGGAGAGCCGTCAACGCTAATTCCTGCAGCGCTGGAGACCATTATTCCTCCTTCAGTACCACACTAGATAACTAGAGACATACTGTCTTCATCAGCGCTGTAAGCATCACTATTACTAGTGATCAAACCTTTAACACTGAGAATTAAACAGCCATGTTTCCTCGAATCATGAGTCTCACAATAACATCAGAAAGTCCTATAAACATTACATTAGGATGTTTAGGATACAAACTCTCACTATTGGATCCATATTTTACTGAATGAAAACGGACTTGAGACTTACGGTCTGTCCAATTGTCTTGTCCGGTCTCATTTTTGGGTCATTTCTTATTTTACTTAGCACTTAACATTGAATTGATCATACATGTACCATATCACAGTCTTATTAAATATGGCACAGCAAATATGTTAAGTATTATTTATATGCTATTTTAGCATTTATTAATATTTTAATAATATTATATTTTACATTACACACGTTTTGAGTAAGTGTATGTCTTTTTGGTGTCCATTTTTATATTTTTTTTTTTATATATGACTCTCTATGATAATGTATTTTTATTTTAAGTTTTTGTTTTAATGTTTCCATTTTTAGGTTGAATTTTTTAAATACTGTTGTATGTCTTTGGGCATGTATGATTTTATTTAGTTTCGTTCATTTTTAGTTTTGTGCTTCAAGTTAAACACAATCAGTTAGTTGCAACATTTGTCATTTTCATTTAAAGTTTTTTAATTTTTCTATTTACATTTAATTGTATTTCAGCTTTCAGTTCATTTTTTTATTTTTAATATTTTTTTATTATTTTTAATATTTCTATATAGCTTTAATTTATTTTATTTTAGTTTTAGTAATTTTAGGACTTCAACTTATTTTAATTTACTTATTTGCCAAGGTAACATTTCTAATTTTCATTTAAGCTTAAGTTTTTCATTTATATTTATTTCAATAATGTTTACAAGTTTTAATCTTTTTAGTTAGCTATGTACTGTATGATTGTTGTAACATTGTTAAGGGCCATTAACAACAAAATGTGTTTTTGCAGTTAAAAACACAACATGAAAAATACACGAGGTCTATAGGCACGTTTTCTTTTAACTTTAATGTCATGCACAAGATACTACAAAAGAAACGAGTGCAAGAGTCAAATGTGTCCATCTAGTGCATGTTTACATAGAAAAACAATGGAAACATCACAAAAACACATTCAGTGTGAATGGCTCCTGAATCTACCCAGTAATGTTTTTTTTTTTGTTTTATATTGCATTATTATAAATTTTTCCTTCCACATACCAGATTTTCCCCACCGCCCAGGGCCGAGGGGCAGACAGCATCTGTGAGGGTTTAACCAGCGCAGTTAAGGGTTAAAGGGCTGGTAAGTGGCTCCATTAGTCGGGCCGAACTGTCGGTCAGGAGGGAGGGAGGAGAGAGGAGCCCAGGAGACGCTGGTCTGAGCGCAGGAGGAGGCACTGTAATGAGCGCGCTCACAATGACTGAAGCAGCCACTGAAACGTCCAACTGGGGCACCAGATGCAGTCGGAACGCGGCCAAGGAGTGCGAGGGGAAAACGGGATCCTGCAGGATGTCAGAGCAGTAAATGAAGCATCCTTTCTCTCGGTTTCTACTGTCTGCTTTTGGGAGGAGAACAAAACAGCAGTCTGCGCATGTAAATCTGATAAAGGAACCACACGCTGATGCCTCTGGGCGGGTTATCAATTTGTTGACAAGCGCACCCCATTTCAGATCAGCCTCACCTCCTGCACTGTTTCCTGCACTCCAGGTTCGAGTAATGAAAGCCACGTGTCTCCAGCCGCTCCGCTCATGTTTGCACTCACTCAGGCCTCATCTCAGGGCCTGTCAGTCGCCGTTCGGGACGTTTCTCTCATTAGCACCTCTTTACACCCGTCTACAGGTGCCCTACTGACCCAAACCGCTCTGCCCTACTAAAACCAATGAACATGATTCATTATTTGAAATAAAACAAACATTAACTTGAATAAAATAGGTTTGTTTTATTTAAATTATATATATACATACATATACACACACACAGTATATATACTGTGTATTTTGCGTTAGTTGCAAGCAAACTTTTTTTGTTTCGTTTAGTTTAAGTTGAAGCACTAAAATAACAAACTACAATCATTAAAAAACTTTTTTTTGCTTATTTGAAATAAAATGAACATTAACTTAAATAAAATAGTCCTTCGTTTTTTGTGTGTTTGTTTTTTAATATTTAATTTTATTTCAGTTAGTTGCCAAGGCACATTTAAAATTTTCATTTAGTTTAAACTGATTACAGGGACAATAACTAAACCCATATAAAATTGCTTTTCAAGGTTTGTTGTGTAGTTGTTTTATTTTATCCAGTGTTATATACAGTATATCTATATATATATTTTTTTTTTTTTTCAGTTATCTCGCCAAGGCAAGATTTCAAATTGAAGCACTAAATAAATAAATCCTCTATATATATATATAGATATATTTTATTTAGATATATGCAACCACTAATATGTCACCCTAGTAAATATGAGCAAAGGCAGCTGTGAAAATAATTCTGCATTTTCTTTTTGATCTTTCATTCAAAAAATTCACAAAATTCGAACCTTTCATTGAAGCAAAACAATGAAAAGTGGGGAAAACTCACATTATGAAATAAATGTTGTTCTCCAATGCATGTTGGCCACAATTATTGGCACTCCTAGGAATTCTTATGAGTAAAATATCTCTGAAGTATATTCCCACTCATATTTACAATTTTTTTTATCACACCAGGGTGACTCGGAGCATGAAATTCTCCAGCCATGACTTCCTGTTCTACAGGATTATAAATATGAGGAACACAAATTCCCTTAATCGTCCATCACAAAGAGTAAAACCAAGAATATAGTTCTGATGTGCAGAACAAGATTGTTGAGCTTCACAAAATAAAAAGTAGCTGTAAGAAAAGAGCTAAAGAGTTGAAAATGTCCATTTCCACCATCAGGGCAATAATTAAAAAGTTCCAATCAACTAAAGATATTACAAATCTGCCTGGAAGAAGATGTGTGACTATATCGTCCTAACGCACGCTGAGGAGGAGAGTTTGAGTGGCCAAAGACTCTTCAAGGATCACAGCTGGATAATTGCAGAGATTAGTTGAGTCTTGGTGTCAGAAAGCCTCAAAAAATATATGTAACCAAAAAATCAAACAGCCCCTACTCACCACGTTAATCGGAAGGTTTCAAGAAAAATCTCTATCATCCAGAAACAAACTCTAGCATATTCAGTTGTCAGACATGACTGGGACTTTGAACGGGACTGGCTTCTATGGTCAGATGATACCAAATAAAATAGCTTTTTGGCAGCAAAACCACCAGATGGGTTTGTTGCAAACAGAGATAAAAAGTACCCCAAGCCCACAGTTAAATATACTGCTGGATCTTCAATGTTTTGGGCCTATTTTTCGTTCCGCTGGATTTTTTTTCTTGTTCAGATATTGGCATCATTGATTCTATCAAATACCAACAGATAAAAAAAAATCAAAACCTGACTTCCTCTGTTAGAAATCTTATAATGGGCTGTGGTTGGATCTTCTATCAGGGCAATGATCCAAAACAAACATCAAAATCAACACAAAATGTGTCACTGAGCACAAAATGAAGCTTCTACCATGGTCATCTCAGTTCCCTGAGCTGAACCCTATAGAAGATGAGTGAGGTGAACTGAAGAGGAGAAGCACCATCATGGAGCTGGGTCTGGAGAGATTCTGGATGAAGGAATTTTCTCTGATCTCTTGTCAGGTGCTCTCCAAACTCTTCGGCCATTATAGGAGAAAACTCAGAGCTGTAATCTTGGGAAAAGGACGTTGCAACAACTGGGTGCCAATAACCGTGGCTAACGTGAACTAGAGAAAAACATTTATTTCATAATAAGACCCCCCCCCACACACTTTCCATTGTTTTACTTCAATGAAAGCTTAGAATTTTGTGACGAAATAATCAAAAGATCAAACGATGCAGATTTAATTTTCACACCACGTTGCTCATATTTACAGGGTGCCACTATAGTGTTATATATATAATATCTAATTATAATATATATATACCAACTATATATAGTTATATATATATACACTGCTACCACTAATATGGACCCTGGTAATATGCGCAAATTATATATATATATATATATCTATATTAGGGTGGAACGGTACACAGATGTCACGGTTCGGTATGTACCTCGGTTCGGGGGTCACGTTTCGGTACAACAGCGGGGGGGGAAAAAAATCTACTATGCTCGGTTTCTTTTTTTATTTATTTTGAACAGACAGTAGTACAAATTACATTTTTTTCCACCTAGATGTGAAAATACAAAAAATGATTACATTATGTTATATATATATAAAATCTGCAGTACATATATACATACAAGGAATAAATTCTTGAAATATATTTGATTTAGTTTACAGATAAACAAGGGAAAAAAACAGTGCGACACGTAACGTAGCCTATATACGCTGAGTTTCAGTTCATTTTTGTGACAGGCTTAATTAGTTCAAAGAAAGGAAACTCACAGGAAGAAAGCGCACCCTGTTTTTGTTTTGTTTATTTTACAAAAGCACAATGTTTTGTTTTCATTGTGAGTGTACACAAATAAAAGCAGAACTTTATACAGTGATGCATTATTAATAAGACAATAAGTGTTTAAAGGTTGATTCTGCTGGTATAAGGAAACCGTTGAAGTGATCGCGCCGGCGTGCATGCACGCACACACACACATCAGTTCCAGCATTGCTAACTTGACAGCACAGTTGGTACTTTATCAAAATAAAATGCAGTGAACAAAACATCAGCGCGCCCGCCACTGTGTCACCACTGGAACTGAAGTACAAAGCCTATAATTTACATAATAAATAATAGTTTAGCATTCAGATACGTTACATCACAAATATGGAAATATTATTGAATATTTGGATTTGTGCCGAATGAGAGAGGTAGGATAAACGAGCACAAAGCTCCATTTCGCAAACAGTTGAGTGCACAAGCCTTTAAAGTATACTCCTTTGTCAGTCAGTGAGAGACGCATTCAGAATCAGCACACGGTCACTGTCTAGTGGGCTTTGTTTTCAAGTGCGTAACTCACGGCATTCGCTGTTCTTCTGCTGGCGGCCGGTAATCAACAGTGTTGCATTGCTGCGGGCGCCCCCTTCTGGATTGGGGGTGAATTGCCTGTATTCGTTGTAAGGCCTCATGCACCGAACCGAGACAAGCCCAGCGTCCGGAGCAGAAGACAGAAGCGCTGGCCCCGCGCTCATTAATCGGGCCCCTGCGATGACCCTTTCAGCGCTGCTGGCTCTCACCAGCTGTTTTTGCATAGTGCCGCTTTTTCATTTTTTTACAAACTCCGCCTACTAATCTCGGGACACGATGCTGGTGATAGTGCTTTAGACGAGCGGAGGATTTCATCTGCTAATTAACGGCTTTAGTTTCATTTGCAGTCTCGGCGGTCCGTTTTACCAACAGAGCTTTCAGCACTTTTGCCAATTAATAGGAGACGTCTCAATTCATTGGTTTAATAAATGTGTTAATTTTGCGAGCAGGAGGCAGAAACAACATCATCATAGGAGATAAATTCGCTCTGATTTAATTTTTTATTTTTTTTGCATTCTGGCTGCAGCTTAACTGAACAGGACTGGAAATTCATTAGAAAGCTTAATCTGGGTTTGCCGATGACGGCCCGTGTTCAAACGAGCGGCAGGATTCGAGAGGACTTTTCCTATTACTGAACCGGGCCCTTCAGAAGCGCAGCCGCTAATGAACCTGAACGCCTCTATTATTAAGTTACCACAGAAAATCCTCAAGGCAAATGTTCTTCTGGTCTGTGAAGGAAAACATCTTTACAAGATAATGGCCTTTCCTCTAATTACAATACGTGTAAGTGTTTGTGCTCTGCGTGGGACCTCTTCTCTTTGAAGAGTGTTGGGTCGCCGCTCTCGATACGTTTCGATTTCCAGCTCCTCAAATCTCAGAAAGGCAAAGGAGAACAAGAGAGAGGAGTTTAATAAAAGAAGATGATGAAGAGTAAGAAAGGCAGCAGTGTCTGCATTAGGAAACGACTCACTCGATGGCTGGCAGCTTGAGATATAACCATGCTGAGTTTAAGAGTAAACGCATTATTTTAATAAAACCACTATATCTCACAAACGGCCAAAGATGGGCTGATATACCTCACCTAAATAATTAATATTATTATTTATATTATTATAATATTTATATATTTTAATACTATTATATTAGATATGTTTTTATTATATATTATTATTTATTATTTATATTTCCAATATTTCTAGCTGTCGCCATGATTATTTAATCATTTATACAAAATGAATTTAAATTTTGCCTACATACTACTACATACATACATATTTTGGTAATAGTTAATCTACATTTTTTACATTTTATATATATAACACATCTATATACATACGCACACACACATCCACTTATTATTAATAAGCTGAGAATACAATCATTTGCATGTAGACACTTCTCCACGAATAATACTAACAGCAACAAAATAAATATTGATGTGGTTCACAGGGGAAAATGGATTTGATGGAAACCTCCGTAGATTCCAAGGACACCAGGACGGTCTTTATAGTCACTGTGTTAACATTATTACTATCAACAACCCTCGTTTCATGTAATTTTCTCTAGAGAGGATTCAAGTCTCACCAGACAGAACAGAACATCTGACTTCTCCTCCCTATATTTTCACGTTCTGTCCTCTTTTGTAATGATGTGAAGAAATCAAGAGAGAAATTCAAAAGAGTGTGAAGAACTCTAGTGATTCATCGTGAACGTAACAAAGACATCTGCGTGTCTGATTTAAATGAGACGCTACAGAAATGCTTCTTTTGCCTTCGGGACTCAAACGCACTGCTGCATGTCCACCAAACTCCTCTCAGAGTGTTTTTCCTGACATTCCTGGAATGATAAACATCTAAATTGGGCTACTGTTTACTGGGATGAAAGGTCATCTTGTCAAAAGTCTGGGATTGCTCACAAAGCCCTTGTTTCTGACAGATCTCCACCCCCAAATGAGCCATAATCTACCTCTTCACCTCCTAAAGCACTCCATCTGAAAGAACAGAGGCGGCGACGGCCCTGCGGCGAACCCACACACAAACACGCTTATCCACCCATCTAAATGAGGGCCTACCATCGACTTTTCATGCAAAGCCAATTGTATTGACTATTTAATTGAGCTTTCTAGGGGTAAAAATGAAAATGACTTTTGCTCACTTTTGGGACCAAATTTGTCCCCACACTACAGCTAAGTAAACACTCACTCACTCACACACACACACACCACAATCCCCTCATTCTGTTCTGCCCATTCCTGTAGGGCTTTTTTAAAAGGGGGCACTGACAGCTTTTCTCCTTCCTCTTGTCAAGTTTGTTCAAGTTAGTTAATTAGTACACGTCTCTGCCTGTCATGCCGCTTCCCCCTGGTATTCACAGTTTTCTTGCGGGACAGACGCAGCTCAGGAAGGACTGTTTTGTGTTTGCTGACGGAGAACCTCAGAGATCAGTCGAGAAACGGCCGATAGGATTCAACTCAAAACACAAGCTGTAAACTGACCCTCCGTGAATAGTTTATTTATATCTCAACGTTTCTCCTAGACAGAAACTTTGACTGATTGTTCTCTAGAGTAAAGACTCATTATTCAATGTGCACAATACTTTCCATTCATATGACTGAGCTGCTATCCATTTCATTTACAGTTCTATATTCTTAATGTTGATGTTTTTCTTGTATTCTTCCAAAAGACCCTTCAGAAAACTGAGACAGTTAAACATCTTCATTCTCCCCTGAGCTTGAAAGAGAATTACATAATAATACTAATACTAAATTAAAAATCAAGATATTATTATTATCATCATCATACTTCTACTACTACTGATGAGTGCTGATGAATGATGATGATAATAATTCTTCTATATTTTACTGTTTTTATTACTCATACCATCTTTATTTTTTGTTCTATTTGTATTAATAATAATGGTAGTAATTATTATTTGTTATATTATATTATTTTACTATTATTTATTAATCTAATATTTTTGTCTTTTTTACTTCTATTATTATTATTATTATTGTAGTATAATTATTTTTCATTCATTCATGTCTCTTTCAAATGTGTGTCTTTTCACAGACACATATACAGTACAATTTGTGTGTGTGTGTGTGTGTATATTTATTTATACCCACATACATTCTAGTATTGTATTTGTAAATGCAAGCATTAAAGTCCATTCGACAAATAAAATCCTCAGAAATAGGGCCTATAACACTATATAAAGTCAATATGTCATAGTTTCTCTTTTTAAAATCCAAACCTGATAAAAACTGCATCAAAAGAAATGAATTTGGCTAGTTTGAAATGGATATTGATTTAGCACTCGTGGCGATGTGAACTGACAGGTTTGTTGTAAGATCAAGGCACAGATGTACGGCCCGCGGCGGCTATAAAAGTTAAAGGAGAGCTGATGAATACATTCCTGAATCTGTCATAACCTCCAGATCGGACCAGCTCACCACACTCAGAGATCCAGTAAAGCAGAAATCACAGCACGGATGTCACCTAACAGAGGCTTTCATTCTCTAGATGGACTAATGCAGGCAGGGCTCCTCCTGCATCAAACAACACAAGAGCAGTGTATTGTCTCAATATCTAGACAGCGATGAGATTAAATGCTGGAGTCTCCTGCTCCTCAGATGTTTCTCAGACCCCAGGAATCTCACAATGTCTCCTATAGGGTTTCAGAGGAGAGCTTGTCTCAACCTGTGCTGAGATTTTACCATTGTGGCAAAAGTCAGTACATACTCAAAATATACACTCAAACATTTTGATGAATGAATGAATGAACGAACGAACGAAAGAGCCGCTTAACAAATGAACAATAAAATGACTCAATGAACAAACAATAGATTGGATAAACAACTGAACGAACAAATGAAAAACAAAAAAATAAACGAATGAACGAACAATAGAATGAATAAACAAATGAATGAAGAAGTGAACAAACAATTAAACAAAAAATTAATAAATGAATAATAGAAGGAACAAATAAATGAACCACTGAAGAAACGAACAAACAGAATGAACAAGTGAACAATACAATGAACAAACCACTTAATGAGACAAACGAATGTTCATCCATTCACTTAGTCATTCTATTTTTGTTTGTTCATTTATTCGTTTATTTGTTTATTTAAACAATAGAATGGATAAACGACTGAACAAACAAATGAACAAAAAACAGGATGAACGAATGAACAACAGAATGAATAAACAAATGAATGAACAAGTGACAAATGAACACATGAAAAATAAACTGAGCGAATGAATACTCAACAGAATGAATGTACAAATGAACAAAGAGAATGAATAAACAATTGAACAAATGAAAATATTAATAAATGAAGAGACAAACAATATCTTTGAAACGCTACCTATTTCTAATCAAATTCACCCAAGATCAAATTATCTGAGCTTCTTTCCACATTAAATTTACTCCGACAACAATAACTAATTTTCAGTCAACAAACTGAACTTCTCTGATGTTTCTCCTTAAGAGAAATAAACAACGTTTCTACGTAAAGCCAAAACGTATCGACAATGCTCTATTGAGCTCTTAAAGAGCAACCTCTGAGCAATAACATCTTCTTCTGAGCTGTTCGCTTCTGACGGAGCCAAGAGAAATGTTCAGCGTTCAACATTAGCTGATCTGGCTGCTGCCGTCACTTTAAGCCACAAACAACATTTATCTACAAACTTCAGCTCCGGCGAGCCAAAAACACAGCCAAACAACAAAAAAACACCTCTGCCAGAGGAAGCGTGAAAGCCACGTTTTACAGATGAGTGTAATTTTTAACACCAAAACCACATAAAAAGACAGTGGCGGTGGACGGGTCGATGGCTGTGTTCCAATCATTTGAAAACAATCCAGAGTTCACAGCTTTGCAATGTATCACGTTGCTCATTAGCATGCATGCGGTACGGCCCCGCAGAAATCAATAAATCACCAACACCCGCGCGGCTCGCTCTACCCTCAGAGTACTTATTATTGATCATAAACTAAGCAAAAATGGAGCTGCAGCTCGGAGAACCACATTACTTATCTCCGCTTCAATCGAACAAGTTCATAGACGAGAGCAGACAGCCGGAAAGAGACAGCCGGGGCATTTCGGATGCATTTCGATAATGAGCAGCAGGAGGCAACAAAAGAGTTTTCAGACCCGAATCTAATTAGCAGGTCACTTTTGAACACACAATGGCATGAACGAATGGACAACTTAAGGAACAAACTAATAGAGCAAAACAATTAACTAATTAAATAGGCTAAATCTGACTACAAAGTGACTTTGACTAACTAAACCTGTTTGAACAAAAGAATGAATGAATGCACATGAACGAACCAATGAACAAATTAAAAATGGAATGAATTAACAACAGAATGAGCGAACGAACAAATAAACAAACAAACAAAATCTTTGAAATGCTAGCTATAAATGTAAAAAATATATTAAAAATGACAGTAAACCTGACTTTTACTAAGTCATTATAAACAAAGGAACGTACAATAGAATTAATGAACAAGTGAACAATACAATGAATACAACTGAACAAATGAATGAACAAACAAAAATAAATGAATGAAACATAGAACAAGTGAACAAACTAACGAACAATAGAACGAATAAACAATCGAACAACTGAACAATAGAACGAATAAACAAACGAACAACTGAACAATAGAATGAAAAAACAAATGAACAATAGAATGAATTAAGGTATGAACAAATAATAGAATGAAAAATGAATAAATTAAAGAATGAACAATACAAAGAATAACCGAATAAAACAGACAAAATCTATAAAAAAGTACAGATAGCCAAAAGTGAAGTGACAATAAACCGGACTTTGACTTGAACTAAAGCAGTATGAACTACATAAGCGGGTGACCAGCGGCGCTGCTCTTTCAGCAGGGATCCGCGAGCATCTTGGACACTCTTGAGACGTGCACGAACAGGCCATCTGTAGGAAAAAAACACGAGGACAGACACCTGCGACGCCTGCAAACTCCACTGGACTCCCTTCCTGAAGCCTCTAAGGTTTCACATTCTTGCCCTTTTCTTTTTGTTTGGTGAGAAACAAGCTTTTTACTCAGCGGGGCGCGAGGCACAGATTGAACTAATGAAAAGACTGGAGGAGCGAGAGAGGGATGGAGATGGAAGTGGAGGAGAGAGGTGAGTTGTCTCAAGAAGAGAAGCACATGAAAGCGGATCACCGTCCCAGTCACTTACCGCCGCTGGAAATTACTGCTGACTCTAATTAGTTATTTAGACACCCCATACAGCTTGTAGCCGGCAGACTTCTGATGTTTTGCCATACAGAGCAACTGTACGGCGCCTCAGGTTTCAGTTCGCTCGCTTTCTGCCGTTCGTGCTGCTAGGAAGCCTTCTTCCCTACAGTCGCAATTCCCTATCGATAATCAGCTCTGCTGAGAAGATCTCTCAATACTGGATCAACCGGCAGCTCTCTCGCTTTTGTTCATAAATGACAGCGTTTCGTAATTCATATTATGCTAATAGCGGCCTACTATGTCATTAAATAAAGCTGTTAAGGAATCAATATGATTACAGAGGCACAGAGTCTGTTTTAATGATGCATGGCAGGAAAACGGCTTGTATTTTGCTTATTTTGATATTGCCGGAATGTCGCTCTCTCGCCGCCGGCTTCATCAGCATGCTGTCAGTCAAACGCTCCACTGTGTCACTTCACGCTTATGTACCAACCTACGCAAGACGAACTCTCAGAAAATGATTACTGACATGCAAAGAAAGAAAAGCCGTTGTGCAGGCATCATGCGCAGAGTTCTCTGATGTGATACAGAAAAATATTTACTCGAAATCAAACGCTGCCCCCCCCCCCCAACAAAAAAACCTCCTACAGACTGTTACGTGAGCATTTTACTTTCAGATTTACAAACAACAAAAAACATGGTAAAATCTTGTTTTTTGAACAAGCACCACAGTAATACTGCAGTGCTTCTTAATTAGGTGCTTTAAAAGCAGTTTTATTATAGTTAACTAAAATTAAGACGAACTAAACCATAAACTCTTTTATTACGTGAAACTAGGGATGTCAATTTTCGATAATTTCCATGATCGATCGTCGTTTAAATTAACGATCAATTAATCGTTAACCTTAATGCTGCAAAATGCGTCTATTGCAGCAGCACGCAGTCACTGGCATGACAGGATGTGCAAAAGCCACAAAAAAAACCCCACTTTCCTACCCGATTAAAGGGGTTTTAGTCTGAATGAAATGCTAGTAGCAGGATTGTAAAATTAATAGATGTGACTATGATCATTTGATAAAATAAAGAGAGTGTGCCGTACGTTTGAGATGATTTTACTTTGTTGACTGTTTCCTATGCCGACACGGAGACGGCTGAACGCGCCTCTTTAAATGGTTTCGTGGTGCTCGTTATTGTATTTTAAAACACAATTGCAATGTTTTCAACTGACATTATGGCATTTAAAATAAAATGATCCCAAACGTAACTGTGGCGCGTGTGGCTGTGAACCGCTTCCATCGGCGCTGCTGCAGCAAAACACACTGTTGCTAACATGAAACATTATCATGTGCGTATTATGACCAGTACTTAATTTGGTCCTGCTGAATCCTGTTCCGGAAAATGTCAGATTTTACATTTTTGCTTTCCGGTAGGCCTATTTGTTTTTAATAAACCGGCATTTACAGTGCATTAGATCGTGACAGTGCATGCTTGCGTGCATACGAGACCGAGCGAGCGCGGGTTTGGCTAGATGTATTTGGAGGTTATTACTCACGTCTCATTCGGCACAAATCCAAATGTTTCCATATTCGCAATGTATTTGAATGTTAAACTATTATTTATAAATGTAAACTAGGCTTGAACTTTACACGCATTCGCATATAGACGGAAAAGATCATCCTCTTCACATGAGCAGAAACATCCTTGGCATAACAGCAGAGTGACCGGTATACCTACGGTCTATTTAAACTGGCCAGTGTAACCTTTTATATGTTTGGTTGACTGTATTTTATTTTGATAATGAACAGACTGCGATGTAAGTTTGAATTGCTAGTATATGTGGGGTGTGTGCGCGTGAGGCACCGGCGCGATCGAACAGCTGAAACATAAAAAACTAAATTTTTGGAGTAAGATATAATCCACAAAAGTGTTTACTTTTATTTTTGCACACTCAATAAAAACAGAAGATTGTGCTTTTGTAAAATAAAGCAAACAAACAGAATGCGAGTTGTCATCCTTTCCTTTCAGGGAACTTGTTTATGGAGTGCTGCACCACACTTCTGTTTTAAATCTGTTAGCTTAATTATTTAAGCCAGATATATTTTGCTTTTTTTTTTTTTTATGAAAACAAAAGGTTATTTTTATTTTAGGCCTATTACTTACATAGGCTATACATTTTGCTTAAAGCATCCCATTTTGTCCCAGGGCTTGAAAACCTGTGCCTAGGCTAGTTAGGTCCATGCAGAAACTTGTGAACGATGCTCTAGTTGTGGCATCACCGTTTAGTGACAGCATTGAATGCTCCGGGAAAACATAGTCAGTGTCGGTCACAGCGCCTTTTAATTGCTGTTTTGAATCCTGCAATTATTTATTTACAAATTATAAATTCTGATTATGACAAGTGTGGTATAAAATATTTTTTATTAGAGGAATAATTGGTTAGCTGGTAAATGTTACATCGCGACCATGCTTTTGGATGCCGTTTGAGCCCATACAGTGGTGAAAAAAAGTATTTAGTCAGCCACCAATTGTGCAAGTTCTCCCACTTAAAAAGATGAGAGAGGCCTGTAATTTTCATCATAGGTATACCTCAACTATGAGAGACAAAATGAGAAAAAAAATCCAGAAAATCACATTGTAGGATTTTTAAAGAATTTATTTGCAAATTATGGTGGAAAATAAGTATTTGGTCAATAACAAAATTTAATCTCAATACTTTGTTATATACCCTTTGTTTGCAATGACAGAGGTCAAACGTTTTCTTAAGTCTTCACAATGTTTTCACACACTGTTGCTGGTATTTGGGCCCATTCCTCCATGCAGATCTCCTCTAGAGCAGTAATGTTTTGGGGCTGTCGCTGGGCAACACGGATTTTCAACTCCCTCCAAAGAGTTTCTATGGGGTTGAGATCTGGAGACTGCTAGGCCACTCCAGGACCTTGAAATGCTTCTTACGAAGCCACTCCTTCGTTGCCCGGGCGGTGTGTTTGGGATCATTGTCATGCTGAAAGACCCAGCCACGTTTCATCTTCAATGCCCTTGCTGATGGAAGGAGGTTTTCACTCAAAATCTCATGCTACATGGCCCCATTCATTCTTTCGTTTACACGGATCAGTCGTCCTGGTCCCTTTGCAGAAAAACAGCCCCAAAGCATGATGTTTCCACCCCCATGCTTCACAGTAGGTATGGTGTTCTTTGGATGCAACTCAGCATTCTTTCTCCTCCAAACACGACAAGTGGAGTTTTTTACCAAAAAGTTCTATTTTGGTTTCATCTGACCATATGACATTCTCCCAATCCTCTTCTGGATCATCCAAATGCTCTCTAGCAAACTTCAGACGGGCCTGGACATGTACTGGCTTAAGCAGGGGGACACGTCTGGCACTGCAGGATTTGAGTCCCTGCGGCGCAGTGTGTTACTGATGGTAGCCTTTGTTACTTTGGTCCCAGCTCTCTGTAGGTCATTCACTAGGTCCCCCCGTGTGGTTCTGGGATTTTTGCTCACAGTTCTTGTGATCATTTTGACCCCACGGGGTGAGATCTTGCGTGAGCCCCAGATCGAGGGAGATTATCAGTGTCCTTGTATGTCTTCCATTTTCCCCCCCCAATTTTTTTTTCTAAAAATTGCTCCCACAGTTGATTTCTTCACACCAGCTGCTAACCTATTGCAGATTCAGTCTTTCCAGCCTGGTGCAGGTCTACATTTTTGTTTCTGGTGTCCTTTGACAGCCCTTTGGTCTTGGCCATGGTGGAGTTTAGAGTGTGACTGTTTGAGATGTGGACAGGTGTCTTTTATACTGATAAAAAGTTCAAACAGATGCCATTAATACAGGTAACGAGTGGAGGGACAGAGGACCCTTAAGAAGAAGAAGGTCAGTCGTAGAGAGCCAGAAAGCGTGCTTGTTTGAGGTGACCAAATACTTATTTTACCGAGGAATTTACCAATTAATTCTTTAAAAATCCTACAATGTGATTTTCTTTTCTCATTTTGTCTCTCATAGTTGAGGTATACCTATGATGAAAATTACAGGCCTCTCTCATCTTTTTAAGTGGGAGAACTTGCACAATTGGTGGCTGACTAAATACTTTTTTGCCCCACTGTATAGCCTACATTTATGCGGCTTTGTTCTTGGTCACGAATTTCCACAAATTCAATAATATTTAGGCATTGTTTCTTTAACTAAATCCTCACCGTCTAACCCTAAAATAAACCTGCGAAATTAGATTGTCATTCACTTTTTATCACTGTTTTCGCATCTAAGGGAAATGAAAGATTTCGCCATGAATTAAGAATTCGTTCGATGTATTAATTTGTTCCCTCATTTTAGTTAAATCATGGGTTATTTAAGGAACAAAATTAATGAAACTTGGACAGTGGCCACAAATTAATAAGTCGTAGGAATGAATTAACAAGTTGTAGGGATGAGTCCTTCCCCCGCAGTGTCCCGCAGCCCTGCAACCTTCACCTAATTGTTTCAAATATGAAACAATTATCTGGGGAAATGACTGTTACTACATTTCTATTGCATTCTATGTTGAAGAACTTTGTGTTGTTTCTATTTTAATGTACTTTTAAAGTTTAAATCACATTAAAAGCTTAATTTGTAATTATGAGTGAATGATGATGCATTTATATACCGTCACTCACAGCTGCTCGCACGTGTTTTGCGCATGAGCAAAATTAAACTGCTTAATCGACCATTGATAGCTTTAATCGATTGCATCTCTTATCGACAATTAATCGATCATCGATTAATTGTTGACATCCCTACTTGAAATCAAATAATAGTTCAAAATACCTTTTATACTTTTAATTTAGTTTAACTTGATGTATTAAAGTAACTAAAACTGAAATAGAAATCTATAAAAACTATAAACTTATTTTACAAAAACTACAAAATATTCAAAATACACAACTAAATTACTAAAACTAAAATGTAATGGAAAATATAAAATAACTATTATTCAATATTAATACAAACTTAAAGTACTCACTGACACGGCTTAAAAGCATTCCAAAAAATCTACATTGTCATGTTCTTTTAGTATCATTTATTAGTAGTATTTGAATTAGCTATTATTTTTATATTTTCTGTTTGGTTTTTTTAGATTCAATTTTAGTAAGTTTGATATGCGTTTGTCATTTTTATTAGTTTTATTTTTTATATTTCTATTTAGTTCTATTTATTTACTTTTATTGACAAGGCAACATTTCTACATTTTTAATTTTCAAGATATTTTAAGTTTAAGTTTGTCATCTAATATTGTTATTTTATTTTATTTCAAATTTGTTTCAATTAACACAATTATTTATAATAGTTTTTTAACTTATTAACTTTTAACTTTAACTTTTACTTATGAAACCATTATATCATCAAATTATATTGCTTATTTGAAATGTTATTAAAACGTAGAGAGTTTCAGCATATATATAGCTGTATTTTGATTTTAAAAATGCATTTACATCATTAATAATAAGGCCACCAATAGAACTAACATGTCGTAAAGAAGAAGTGCGCAACTAGAGGAAATGAATGGAATTGCAGTCGGTTTGTTTGAGCGGCGCAACTGAGCCGAACATGATAACAATGAGAGATGTGCAGCATCTCTCCTGCAGATATTCAAATCTCAGAAGAGATTCGCATTAGCGGCGTCTGGGTTAACAGACATCTCATCGAGCGTGCCCACCTGTGTGTGTGCCACCGTCATCTGTCTGGCAGCTGGTGGCTCTTTTCCTCGGGCGGCTCTGCCTAATGGTTCCTCCCCTTTCCCTTCTGAGGGTCGTTAGATGTTCGGCCACTTAACCCTGCCAGCGTGTAGGGCTCAAACAGCATCTTACCAGCTCACATTTGCGCTCTGAAAATAAATGATTCATGAGATAACCGGCAGGCCAAACTAAACAGAGGCATTTCAGCCCTTGTCACCCCAAGACTCTCCCTTCTTTCTGCTAATCTGCAGGGTAAGGGCTCTTGGAGATGGCGGTAATGATACGGAGCGGGGCAAACGTGAGCCTGCACAGATCTGCTGCTCTGGACTCACTCTCACAGCTACCAATCACCGGAGACAGCGTACAATTACTTCACAGACGGGACATTTAAAGAATTACAAACCCGGCCTCACGCAGCCACAAGAAAAGCATACAAACGCAAACGGCGGCTGAGCTTTTCTTGGACTTTCCATGACTTCAGACCTGGGTATCTTTAAAAGAATGTTCCATATTCAAAACAGCATTTGTTTTATAATGTTGATCACCACAGATAATAAATCCCGTCTTACTGCACTCTCAGCGTTGAAAAAGCACAAATATGTTTGTGTTCAATCATAAACAGGAATTCTTCCTGAAAAATTTAATTAGGCAGAGAGAGCAAGAACGCAATAAATTTGACTAAAATTTTCAGGGTGATCAAATATTTTGTTCATGTTAAATAGAGATTCCAAAAATGTATCACATTTAATTCTACAGATATCTTATAAGAAGAGTAACTGCAGCAGGATGTGGAATAACATGTTTTTTATATTAGGAAATTTAATTTGCCTTTAAATAATAAAGCAACTGTATTGTATTAGAATTTATTAGAATTATAAATTAAATAAATTATAACATTCTACATAAAATGACAAAAATTTAAATAAAGTTATTAGCTGTAGCCTTCATTTTAAAGTTCATTGCATTAAAATTTACATTTTAAAAGTGCATCATGATATTTGTTTCACTTATTTTATGAATACGATTAGACTTTTAAAATTTTACGTTTATATACATAGAGCTTGTGAATATATAAATTATTACATTTATGTATAATATTAAGAATATATATTCACAACACAACACAACACAACTGCTGCTATTAGATCTCAGAACCAATCTTAAAATCACTCGATTGTCGATGAAGTTTATACCAGGGATGAAAGAAACAGTGAGTTACGACATCCGGCCTGTCGCTGTATAAAGATGCATTACTTTGAATGATAACATATATGTGTCACCCACTGAAGAGAACGGATGCATGCATGGATTTTTCAGCCCGTATGAAATATTAATGACCAATATTAGCCATCTTTGTCACTTCAATCACAGCTGAAGCTTCTGAAGGTGCTAATGGAAGTGGACGTGGCGGGGGGTCGGGTGAGCTTTAATGGTCTGGAGTGACAGACTCAAGCAGTACTGATGACTTCATATAGCGCCATGAAACAGCGCCCGACCAGAGGCTCTGCGTGTCACAGCGCGCCTGCGGTCGATGCCCTCCAGGCCCCGTGCTGACTTTGACATGAATATAAAGTGACCTGCTGGTGTGGAGCGGCGGCCCACCCTAACAGCTCCTGCTCTCCAGCGCCTGCGAACGTCACAGACCAGAATTTATAATAATATCAAGAAAAACACTTGCAGAGAGATTTGCACTATTTTATAATTGTAGGCATGTATACATGCATCCAGGGTCTAAAATCACTCACCAAGTGCCAAATGTGAGTAAAAATCAGCTTCGGCGAGTATGTGTATGTAATATATAATCTACTAATATAATCAGTATAATTATACTATTATTATTGAATGAAACCTTAAATAAATTATAGCTCAACGTATTAGTGATATAGTGATTTATTCATTTTCATAATTCAATAATAATTATTATATTATTATTACATAAAATTAGTACCTAACCATTATTATATTTGAATTAAAATCTGAAATAATTTATAGTTATAGTATTAGTGATATTTATTGATTTATAATTTTTTTACGGTCATAAAATTAATGACTATTTATATATAAATATTATAAATATATATATATTTATAGTCATATATTATTGCACTTTACAAAAAGAAGGATAATATTAATTATATAAAATTATATATTATATAATAATGTTATATAATTATAATAATAATTATATTATATAATTCCAAACGCAAGGTACCACCCTCCTAAAGTGTCACTGTAAAAAATAAATAAATACTAAATGTTAAACACAATTAATAACCAAGCCCCACTTTGGCAAACTTGGATGATTGTTATATTGTGAAATGATTTGGGAAGTATTATAACTTGACGTGAATGACTAAATCAAATGGGTCAGGTCAGGATGGACAAGAGAATGTGTGATGGAAATCCTGATTGGCTGCCTTGGCGTACCTGATGACCGTGTGGGCGGGGTGTGAGGAGAGGCAGGGCACATCCCAGAGGCCCTGTGTTTCAGAGTTCTCGTAATCCTGCCGGGTTTAAGTGTTACGCCAAGCTCTTTCTTGCTAAAACTCTTTTTTTCTTTGCCTATCATTCCCTCCATCGCTCTCCCCAACTTCCCCCCTGAACAGATTCCTATTCATTATTCACTCTCACATGCGGTCGCTGGCCTTTCCGTCACTCTTCCCACAGATCAAAATTCTGCACAGGTTCCAGGAGCTTCTGGCACACAGGCAGGTATTTGAAGGGGAATTCTGGGGTTGCAGCTTTCAAATAAACACACCTTTATCCCTTAATCTGCTTTAAGATAGATTCTGTTTCAATTCAGAAGTAGCATTATTCTCAACGTTCAAAGGCAGAGCCTGGCAACATCACACATGCGAAACATCGTTGAAACACCTACACCACTGGCATAATTACGTTTTTTTTTTATTGTTTTTGAAATAGTCTGTTCTGCTCAGCAAGTCTGCATTTATTATAAAAAATACAGAAAAACTATCTAAAATAGCTGTTTTCTGTGTGAATCTCTGTTAAACTGTAATGTATTTCTGTGATGCGCAGCTGTATTTTCAGCATCATTACTCCAGTCTTCAGTGTCACATGATCTTCAGAAATCAGTATAATATGCTGATCTGCTGCTCGAGAAACATTTCTGATTATCATCAATGTTGAAAACATTTGTGCTGCCCAATATTTTTGTGGAAACCGTGATACACAAACACTTCGGTTTAGTAAGATATAAAAAAAATACTTTTATTCATCAAGGATGCATTTAATTGATCAAAAGTGACAGTAAAGACATTTATATTGTTACAAAAGATTTCTATTTCAAATAATGCTGTTCTTTTGAACATTCTGTCTTCTGTGATCCTGAAAAATAAAATGGCAAACAGTTTGCACAAAAATATTAAGCGCCACAACTGTTTTCAATATTGATAATAATAGTAAATGTTTCTTG
Organism: Sinocyclocheilus anophthalmus; assembly: GCA_018155175.1. Taxonomy (NCBI): domain Eukaryota; kingdom Metazoa; phylum Chordata; class Actinopteri; order Cypriniformes; family Cyprinidae; genus Sinocyclocheilus; species Sinocyclocheilus anophthalmus. The sequence goes on along the minus strand of JADLZN010002267.1, from coordinate 93,806 downwards.
AGAAGTAAATCAGCATATTATTATGATTTTTGAAGATCATGTGACACTGAAGACTGGAGTAATGATGCTGAAAATACAGCTGCGCATCACAGAAATACATTACATTTTACAATATATTCGCATAGAAAAACGTTCATTTAAATTATAATAATATTTTACTTTTTTTACTGTATTTTCGATCAAATAAATGCAGCAGGGTGAGGAGAAGAGACACTGGTAGTGTATGTATGTCTGCACATGTGCCGACGGGGACGTGCGTGCGGGAGAGATGCCTGCAGGGGTCCTGACTTTCACAGACCTCTCTCACCTCATCCATGTTTAAGTGCATTAATATTGCACCAGGCCTGGTGGCGAGGTTAAATGGCCGCCCATCTGAGAGAGAAGGGAGGGGGAATATGTCAGACGTGAAAGCAGCACATTCAATCTGAGCTGCCACACGGAGGACGCCACATGAGTCATTTACAGAAAATATAATCTGTCTCTTTCCCTCCATTAGCAACACATATGCACTGCCTGTCCATTAGCAACCCAACAAATTCTCATATTTACTTCTTCACGCCATAGATGGAGAGATGGTGCTGAAATGCAGTACTCTGAAAAACCTTGAAGCTTCATGTAAACACTATGGCTAATCATCACGGGAAATGTCAACCTTCCACAGGATTTCATCTCCATGTTAATTACGTTGAAACAACTCCGCTGCTTTTCGACAGGAAGGAAGGAAATTATGCAAAATAATTGCAGATGAATTGGAGGTATTGCGCAGCACCTTCACAACATTACGGTGTAATCTTTCCTAGTGAGAACTGAAGGATGTGTTTGACATGTTTAATTTCTGTCAGGTTTGTCCGCATACATTCTCAGGGCCACTGAGCTTTCATCTGCACTGTCAGAGACGATTACATTCGCTCATCCACATTCCTGCATTCTCGCATTTTAGTGCGACGGAAAGACTGTTAATTGTATATCGATTTAGAACAAAGAGATCTGTGCAATCAAAACATGTGATAACACAGCTATTAGAAGATGATTTGTAAAACATGCCGGATACAACTGACATCACGGTTAACCTTAATTAACATATAGCGCAAAAACTCTGTGTGGTAACAATCACAACACAGACAAAGGCATGATAGGGCTAACATTTGTTAAAAGACAAAATCAAGAAATTAAACAGCCATTCAGTATGGAAAAATGTATCTTATTGTCAAATGTTGAAAATAGTTTTTGCTACCTAATATTATTGTGGAAAATCATGATACAGAATACAGAAATGAATACTTTTATTCATCAAGGCCACATTAAATTGATCAAACGTGTCAGTAAAGACATTTATGATGTTACAAAAGATTTCTATTTCAAATAAAAGCTACTCTTTCGAACTTTCTGTTCATCTGTGAATCCTGAAAAATAAAATGTATCACGGTTTCCACAAAAATATTGTGCAGAACAACTGTTTTCAACATTGATAATAATCAGAAATGTTTCTTGTGCAGCAGATCAGCATATTATACTGATTTCTGAAGATCATGTGACACTGAAGACTGGAGTAATGATGCTAAAAATACAGCTGTGCATCACAGAAATACATTACAGTTTAACAAATATTCACACAGACAACAGCTGTTTTAAATTATAATAATATTTCACTGTTTTTACTGTATTTTTGATTAAATAAATGGACAGCTCTTAGAAGAACTTAAACAGCCATTCAGAACGGAAAGGTGCAGATAAATAACTGTTGATAATATCCAGCAAATGATCAAGTACTACAACACTGCATGACCTTTCAAAGTGTGTAATTCTCTAAAATCACGACCTGCCGTGCTTCATCCACGATGTGAGACCCATTATGCTGTGTTGCATTTTAAATTAGATCCATACCCAGTAATTACATTCATGACAAAGGACATTTTCTTTGAATCCACAAGAGAAAGCGCACAGACGAGCGAGAGAGAGAGAGAGAGAGAGAGAGAGAGAGGAGAGAGGGAGGGTTTTACAGGCCCTTATGAGACTGACAACAGCGAGGTCACCGGGAGGTTATGCAAACGGAACAGATCACTGAAAAATTAAAGGCGTGAGCTCAAGAAAACGGCACTCAAGAGCTCAAGTGGTACGACCGCTGAGAAGATCGGAGAAGAGAGAACCGCTGCGAATCCAATGCACCACCTCACATCTAGACTTGTGCCGGTATTCGGTAATGCGATATATCACGTAATGAATATGCACGATATTGTTATCGTGGGCACTTCTAAATACCGTGAATAATTATATATAACAAATTATTCAGAATTTTGAATGCATTTTAAGAATACTTTTCCCATCAACTGGTCAACAGCACTGTATGCTGCGTGAAAGACGTGTGCGCACTCTGATGTAAACAAGCGCGGACGAGAAGCACACGGCGGAACATGTGAGAGACGCTCAGGATGAAAGCGCACTTTCACTCTCTGACAGCAGATGGCGCTAAACTGTAGAAATAATAATAATAATAATAATAATAATCATTTTAAATGCAGCAGTTATCCCGGAAACCCTGTAAACAAAGCAGCTGCACTACTTTCTGTCTCTGAATCGTGTTTAAATGATTTAAACAGCCATTCAGATTTGTGTATTTGCTATGATGTTCATCACAGCGCCAAATATTTAAATATTTAGACTTAATAGGCTATTTATTTTCATACCTTTTTTTTACATTTTAATCTGGACTACAACATGCCCTAGATATTGTTTGAAAGTGTTTTGATTCTTTATTGTTCGGTCACACTTTACATTAGGGCTTCATTAGTTGACATTAGTTAATTCATTAGTTAACAAACTGCTAATGGAAAATTCTGGACCACATTAAAAGTCATCAACTATTGGTCTTTATAGTTATTTTGCACTTTAATCTGTGTAAAACTTTTAACTTTTCTGTATTGCTTTATTGCATTTAAATGTTCAGTTATTTTTGTTATACGAAAAAAGTTATTAAACCTGTTATACTGTGTTATGACAGCACTTTTTTTATAACTAAATTTCAATACCGTGATAATACCGTATACCGTGATAAAAACATTAGCAATTAATCGCAACATGAAAATTTGATACCGACATATCCCTACTCACATCTTTCTCAAGCACCTCTTGCATGTCCCTGCGAAACATTCAACATCTGACTAGACAAAATGACAATGTAAAGAGTAGGGGTTAACGGTGGAGCGGGTGGGCGTAATCCATTTACAGTGAGTTAGCAAGCGCTGGAGTGAGAGGTGAGCGGATGACATTCATTCCGGGGTCGCGGCGATGGACTTTCAGGTCTATTTGTCTGATAATTAACTGCACTGTCAGTGCGCACCACTGCTCGAGTAGAAGACCTGAAGGTGTACTGAAACTAGTTGATTGGCTGTGTTTACATGTACGGGCGCTTTGCACACTACAGAAAGCTCTGATAGTGCCTTTGATGGATATGAACGAGCAAGATGACGGTTCAGAGAGATCTTGCTCAGATTTAAATCAAATGGGAATTAAAGGAAATGGAAAAGCATCACTTTAGCCACAACATACAGGAAGTTGACGAGGGATTTTTGGGGATTTTCTTCCACCCTAATCCACAAAAGTCAATTCATTAAATAAGATGAAATTCATAAAATAAATACAAATTTATACCTATAGGATCTCTTCAAGGCTTTTTATTCAAAGCTTTTCTTTCAAAAGCTTTATCAAGTCAACACTTAAAGTTTGTCTTGATAAACTTTGCTTTTCAAATTAGAAAATTAAGCCTACAGTTACATAAATTTCTTTGACTACTGATACATTTTAATTCTACTTTGTTACATTCAAATTCATTCCAATTCTGCATCCTGTTTACTATATCGAATAAAATTTTAAAGAATTCAGAATTTAAAAGGCTCAATTTAATTCTGAATGGTGCTCAACACTGATGTCAAAGTGGCAAGAATATTAATATTACTGTAATTAATAAATAAAAAAATCCACAACAGTCAATGGGTGTCCAATATCAAAATATTGGACTACAAATAAGTAGATGCAAACCCTATTTTTCATCCAAGCAAACACATTACCAGGCCAGTGGAAAAGATTTCAACTCTACTTATGCCAGAAAAAAATAAGTCTGCAGTGGAAAAGTGGCGATGTGGGTAAGCAAAAACAATCCAAATCAATTAATTTCCTGGCATTTGATTAAATAGTTTGTGGAAATTAATTTTCAGTAAATATCAGATGCTGAAAAGCTTGTCTGTTATGCTCTGAAATGCCACACACAGATACATACAGGTACGCGGATTAAAGGTTGCTGCAGGGTGAAGTCGTTCTGTCTAGTCGTGCTTCACTATTACATTTCCCTCTGATTCAAAAGGCAATTCACGCCTCTCACCGCGCCGCATTTATATTCCCACATCATCACTGGCTCGACAAGTGCCGCACACACAATATGCATGGTCATAGCAGCAGTAAGCAATGGAGGGGAGGAAAACATAATAAAAAATAATATCACAGGCGATAATGCAATTACTGAGAAAAATGGAGACTAGAGGCTGTGGGAACACACATACTGCTGGGTTTCTCCACCAACCAACAGGTTTTCCATGCATCTGAGAGCCACAGAGAGTGAAACCCAACATTTCCCCAACAATCACACCAGAGAAAGACCTTCTGATTATCGTGATGTGAGAAATGCCTGTTCAGGGGTTGTGAAATGCGTCTCTTTCATACCTGCTTCCATTAGCTGTTGTTTGCACTGCAATCAACTCTGTTTGTGCCAAATAATTTCATCTATGCCAGAATTGACATTTTATTCAAAAAGACTAGACAGCAATGAAAACAAAGGAAGGTTTGTGCTGAAGTCTGCTTCTCAGATTTTTTTTTACTGGTTTAAAAAAAAAAAAAGTGTTTCAAAAAGTCTCAAATTTCGATTTGCAAAGATTCTGAAATCAAAAGTCTCTAACTTTCTTCATAACAAGATCAAATGATCTTAGCTGTTCTACATTTCATTTCACAGCTCTATACTCTTACTAGGTGTCAAGTACTGACTCATGTGTGTCTATTTTTATTTCTCCTAAAGAACTTTAGGAGAAACATCTAAGAAAAAGTTGATACTTTAAATAAATGTAATAGAGAACACCATTAATTCCTCCAAGCTATGAAAGAGCAACCTCTGAGCAATGAAATGCTCCCCAGTTGTCTTTGATTACATTAAGGAAGCATTTCAGGGACTAATAATGACACTGATGAACTGATGAAGAGAGACAGCATTGTCTCTTCAATTTCCACCTCAGAGAAGACAATTACGAAGCCCAAAATCTGGCTAGATCATAATTGCGTTTATTTGTTTATTGGAAATGAATGCCTACATGGGTAATTCACTTCCATATAAATTTAGGTTCACCTGGGAATCTCAAATTTACCCTCCAGCTGTCTCCATCTCACAACACAACATACGCCTTTGGACTTGGCACTCAGAAGAGGAGATAAACTCAGCAAATAAACACGCACAACAGTAGAGCGGGCACTGCTGACAGGAAATGCCTCCAAACACCAGGCCTGTTGGGGGGAAAAACCCAAAGACCAATAAAAAGCATGAAGGAACGTAAAGAAAGGGCAGCCTGCCCTCTATTGTTCCGTGACAAGTCTTTGAAGGACTCTTTCATGTGGCCCCGGGGCCTCCGCTCGATCCCGGTCCTTCCTCCAGCAGCTGGGGTGCTGGCGGGCCCCAGGGCAACAGAATCCACTGCACCGCTGCTCGGCAGCAGGGAGGCCCGAGCTGATTTTCTCATGCCAACTGTTGGCTGTCGGTTAATACCGTGAGTGAAGAGTCTGCCCCCGCCGGCCCCAGCAAACCCCTCTCCCACTGAGCAAATGAAAGCCTGTGTGCGCTGTAGGCTGGATGTTTCGCTGCCACACCGCAGGGGACGTTCCGCCATTCAGAACAGGCCTGGGGCAAGTCATCCATCTTTCGGGTAACGGGGATCTCGCTCTCCCCTTCCCTTCCTGAGTGGCTGGTTTTCAGTCTGGAATGCACCTCCCTGCGGTGTGAGTTGAAAGCATTCTTATCACTCCCCCATCATCAGGGTTTATTTAATAGCTATCACAATAAAGTCAACAACAGGCCCAAGTAAGGGGCCTCTCCAGACCCGCCCTGGTGTGATGAATTGAGCCCATCAGGCAGGCCAGCTGCCCCGGAGGTTAGCGGGCTGCCCCTACCAGGTCTTAGGCCAGGATTGGAAGAAGAAAACAGGACGAGAGAGGCACATTTGTGATGGCATGCCAAAGCGCACACTGGGCCGATAGAGTTCGGCCAATATTTTCACAGTGGCGACCCAGAGCGCAAACCAACGCCATTGCCAGTGACATGCAGTGCAATATGGGCACACTTGTGCCCGTGTTCTGGACTATCCTCCCCATTCATGATTCAAGAGACTGGCTGTGGCAGCATAACGACAACTGCTGAAATATAGCACTGGTAATGGAGCCTTCATTTCTGTAGCATTAACTATGTGGTAGCCGAGCAGACCAGAGTCTAAAGGCACCGGAGAGCTCATTCCTCATCCATATCTGTGCTCCTTAAAAAGATGTAAGTGCCATAATCACCATGGTCTCCCGCTGCTGATGTCCGCTGCCCAGCATATAACGACTACGGAAATGAGCAATAACCGGTGAAAAATGGCTTAGGTGGATTTCTGAAAAAGACCTCTTGATTTGCCCATAATTTGTGAAAGCGTGCAAGCGTGATTCATTAAAAAGCAAATTAAGAGTGAACCTCACAAATAAGCCTGTGCCCGAATGATGACCTTGATGCGGTTAACTTTCCCCCGCTGTGACCGGGAACAGGACACCTCTGCCAGCTCACCTACGGGCCAACAATCCATCTGCCCCCACATTCACACCTGCAATGATTATACCACGGCTGGAGGAGTGTGATATCGAGAGCGCAGAGAGGAAGAAAAGCAAAAAGAGATAGCGAGAGGAGACGGGGGAAAAAAGCAGATGATTTAAGGTCTCTCAAGTAAGCATTTTCCCCTCGTACCCTCTTTTCTTACCTCAATACTCTTTTTCTCTCCCGTCTTATTGTCTGTCTCCCTTTTAAAGATGATGAATGGCACGGCGGTGAGTGGCTATTAATCAGGGCGCTGTTGTTGAAGAGGTTCTGATAGGCCTTAACATTGCCACAAAATATGGTCCGGTCTGGACACAACGGCATCTGAGCCTTTTTCAATAAGGGTGGCACAGAAAACTCTCCAAATCCTGTCTACATAAGCACACAAGGCATTTATCTGCATTGCAATAGATATAGCCGTAGCAAACGGGTCAAACTATGGTCCCTTATGGACAAGAACCAGGCAGAATCTGCTGACTTCAAGCATTTTCTGTGCTGACTCTAAAAGGGCAAAACTTGCAAAATAGTTATAAGCATGCATTAAATTGGTATATAAAAGCATTATCCAATTACATTTAATGAAGGACGATTTTTATGGAGTTCTGTGTAAGTAGATGATATTATTTCTTTTCTTTAGCCAAAGAAAGTGACCAGAAATTAATAATTTTGTCTTATTAGAGCATGGAGCTTCCATTTCCATATAATTGGCATATACTGGCTACATTTATCTGGGGAGGGAAAACTTCTGCAAACTTTCTATGACTAACTGAAAAGGGATGCAACACAGCAAACATGAAAAAAGCGCAGCAAAAAAAAACAGATCCTGGAGCAGAAGAGAGAAGCCAGCTGGGATCACAGACGTTGAATATTTCCCTTACTGGTCAGTTAATTTGAAGCTGATCAAAGCTATCCTGCCCCGGAGACACTGGCGGGTAAACAGGTCGGGTTATCAAAGCAGACCTCCTTATTCACAGGGACTTGAATATAAGACCACCACCGCAGGGGCATAGACTGCGGCAGCCGCTGGAGAGGGTTCAAACCTGACAAAGCTCCTGTGATCAGAGACGAGCTGGTGAAAAGCCACCACGCAAGACAGAAAGCAGAACCACACAGTACTGGAAAAGTATCTGCCAAAGACATGAGCGAATTTTTGTGGTAAGGATAAAAAAAAAATCAGGAAATTCCCAGCATCCTCTTGCTGCCATATGGGGTTTGGGTGGCCTTGAACACTCCGTCTGAATAGCTGCATTGTTGCTCTGAGTATTCAATGGGCTGTAGATCATGGGACGAAAGAACAATGGAATGAATCAACCGAGGACCTCCGTACGGTCAAGTGAGGCCCATCTGAGAAAAGGCACAGCAGGTAGATGTATGATTTAGCATGAAGGAATAACTCAACAGACAACAGGTCGATCGCTGACACTGACTCAGTCGTGATTGACTGACAGGGAGGAGTAAGTGGGAGTCCTAAGCGACTGTATGGAGGTGACAGTTGGTTCCACAGATCTCATTTCCTCTCGCTCTGTTCAATCATTTAACAGTGTGCATTCCAAAAGGTGAGCGAGCGTCTCTGGTCCCGCTTGCAGATGAGGCTGACGGGTTCAGCCAGAGGGGAGCAAGTTGGATTGGGGACTGAATGGAGGTTAACCACTCACTGTTTCAAATCAGTCACTCTCTCTTTCACCGGGTCCCCTCTCGAGTTTCTAGAATTGCAGAAAAAGAGGGGGAAAATGTCTAAAATTACAAACTCCCCTCCGTTCATCACAGTTTGATGTTCTATTAAAAGTGCTGCTATTTCGAGAGGGAAGTTCCCAGAACTTCTCAAAGAGGGAGGTGAAGAAGCTCTCCAAAGGTGTAATCAGAGGCAGAAATTAGAGGGTTTAAGTCACACTCACAGTTGTATTTTTCTTTTAGACTTTTAGGAGCTTAGCAGCCTCAAAGCACCGCGCTCTTCCTTTGTCGCTTCAAGAGCCCTTTTCTCAAAGCAGTTTAACCGCGACAGAACCGGCTGTGGAAGGCAAGCATGAAAGCTTGGTGTTGTGCAAATATCATTCAATAGGAAAAACCACAAAAGCAATGTGTTACGCGCCCATCAGCTTCGATTAACTTCAGCAATACATGTCTAACTCCCAGCGATTATGCTCTGGGTCAAAGGCATAAGAGTCACCGCCCACCCTTGACCCAGCTAGCACGCACGCTACTCAGAGACATCCGCTCCATCCCTGAAGCCAGTCTCTGGACCAAGAATTCCTGATTGAACATTTTATCCCCAGAGCAATCACACCCCCGTCAGCGCTCTCAAACGTCCTTCTCCACAGGAAAACTGCCACCTCGCTGTGGCTCCTCTGAGGAGCTTTATCCTGCGCCTGCTCCTCAACTTCCTTCACCTTCGGATTCATTTGTAACCGGCAAATGAATAGATAGAATTAGAAAGCTGTCAACTGTTATCCATCAATGCAGGGTTATGGTGCTGCTGTCTAACTCATTTTGGGTTTAAAAGTAAAGACAGAGAGAGCCGTATCGGGCCAGAATGATGTTAATCAGTGCAAACTAATCAAGTTCAATCCCAACCGTGTACAATCCATAAACCTGGTGTATTCGGTCCACAAGATTCAGATGGTCACAGTGGTTCATTCTCAAAAAGAAAGACAGGTTGACTCCGTGTGAATTGGCCATCAAAGCCACCCCATTGTGACTAAAAATTAAATTCCCAATTAAGCCATTAATTGGTGTCAAAACACATTAACTTGGCATTAGCTCATGCAATATCTTGTACTTTAAAAATTCAATGCATAGCCCAATATTTACAATACAGTTTCCATACACTCTCGTGGCTGTCCCGACATCTAACCGCGGTCAACACTAATGATGTCGTCCGCGAAGATGATGGACTGATACAGGCCCAGCACATTAAATCACATAACCACTGGAGTTAAACAGTGTCAGACAGAATAAACGTTACAGCGCTCTCATCTGCGCAGCAAGAGCAAATAGGTAAATGGTTGGTGCTAATTAAAGCTGACAGATCACTGGAGTGTGTTTCAGAGAAGACCAAAGGGTCAGGATGAGGTACAGAAGCACAAATTAATGAACACACACACACACACAGAGAGAGAGCATTCACAGAAACACATCGATAATGCTTATTCTGTGGTCTGGGGACATGCATGGCAGAGTTTAAATAACTTTAATGAACCTTATCTGGTCAAAATTGGAAAAAGAAGCCCATACAGAGCAGCATTTATCAAGCAGACGAGGACCCAAGACAGACATTTAAGACTGACTCTCCAGCTCCGTTTCAAAACCTAGTGAGGTGCCTCGCTGTCCACTGCCTACAAAGCCAGGTAACTTCTTAGGCCGCATCAAAACTGCAAGGAAAAAGGACTGGACCCATGCACATGGACGGTAACTGTATTGTGAATGTTGGGCTTTGTACCGAATTGGAACGGACTGATTTGGAACGCTCTACATTGGCAGCACCACACAAATAGTGCACTTCACAAAAAAACAATAATAATAAAAAAAAACGCACAGGGAACTGGATTCACAACTGACTCCAGCAAGTTTATTGAGGAAAACGTCCATTTTTAATTAAACTGAATTTCTTTCAATTCTGAAAAGTTTGATTTATTTTTTCACTGTGCTTTGCATTTTGTAGGGCCCTATGATTTCCACAATGTGGAAAATGTGGACAGAATCAGTTATAAAAACGGAATTTACTGTATGACGCGAAATGTCACGCAATTTGTTAAATTTTGAATTGATAAATCAAAAGTAGGGTTGTACACTTAAATCAAAACGCGATATGGACTAGTGTCTATGAATATTAGACAGCAAAAATACTATTTAAATATGAATCCTGCATGTTCTGCATGTGTCTGTGTGAATGAAAGGCGCAGACCCGCAGTTTCGTTTACTACACACATACTGAAGCACGTGTGACGCTTGCGGTGTTTTCAGCCTCTGCCGCCTCAATATACGAGTCTGACACAAGACAACTTTAGAACTGCTCTGAGAGTCACTTCGTGAGCATTTTACAGTTTCTTTTTCGAAAAATAAATATAAATCACAATCAATACCAACGAAACTGCTTTAAGTCTCACAGCAACCCATCAAAATAAAGGTTCGGTTTAACTTGAAAACACTGAGAAATATATTCTTAATGTAATGATATACACTATCTAATAAAATTATTATTAAAACATAAAGTTGAATTTATTTAGCACCAAAAATAACTACAGACACACTATTTCTGAAAAATAAAAATAAAATAATTATTTTTATAAAATCAATTACAGAGGCTTTTGATTATTAAAATTTAATGAAACCATTACAATGTAATTTTGTAAAAACAGAATTTTGTAAAAACAAAACTGAATGAGAGAAAAAAAATGTATATTTCAAAGGGCCTTAAAAATTTAAGTTTTGTTAAACTTAATAAATTGCTGTTAAATATTGTAAGTTTCATGATTTCAATTAATTAGACATGATTTTTGATTAATAACATTTTATTTAACTATTAAAACAGAGTCTAGAAAAATATTAACAGAAAATAACGGAATTTGGGAAAAAATAAAACAGATTTCATAGGGCCCTAATTTTGCAACTGCTGATTAAGTGTTGGCAACACACAAAAAAAAAAGATATCTTAAAAGGCATCACAATTCATGTGCCTAGCTTTTAAAAACAGCCAGCATGATACCTTAAAATGCTGTTTAGGCAGGTAGATTTCTCTGTTTTGGAACAGAGCAAGAGTGTCTGCTGTGCATTTCATACAGCGGCAGGGGTTCGGTCTCGGTCCCATTGTTTTTTTATGAGAGCACACTGGAGCGTTGCACCATTTTTCTCTCAGTTGCTTCCAGGAAGCAGTTTATAAATACACTGTATGAGTCTTCCCACAATTATTTTATGACATAGTGAGTTTCACGAGACAACTGACAGACTCTAGACGCACCAACTTGTTCCCCCTTTTCTTCTTTGTCTCTCTTGGCTTGTTTCGGTGACGTTTCACCCACAAGAGTTTTTCAGAAAGAATCAAGAAGCTTAACATCAGCACACTGGGAAAGAATCGCTTGTTTGTGCTGCTGAGTCAAGTGTCTTTCTTTGTTGTAATTTTTAAAGGGCAAAAGATAAGAAAAGTTCACTGGAACTGACTCTCTCTTTCCCTCTCTCCGCTCACGATCCTCTCTGCGTCCCTCTGGGCCCATTCAAGCAAGCAGTGGTGGAAAGCAGCCTAAAAAAACAAGTGGTGGAAAAGGTTTTCAGCAAGTTAATTACAACAGGGTGAGGGCTGTGAAAGGGCGCATTGTTTGTGTCAGGGGCAGTCAACATCAAAGGTCTGATTTAGGCACGTTCGGAGCACCTCAAACCCCGCAGGACTAGACGTCGTACCACGTTAAGCGCTGGCCTTAAAGACGCCCTCGTGGCTGTTTGCTGGTTTTCTTTAAAGTGATGAAACAATATTTGGCGAACTCACACACAGAATACAACAAATAAAAAAGATGAGAGTAATGGGCCAGAGGGGAGGAAGAGCGTCCTGGCGCTCGGACACCCAAAAAAAACAAGTCGCACTCACGCGCTCGAGGAAATTAAAAACATGATCCAATTGCCCAAGCCATTTGCACACTGCAGAGAAGAGTCCGCTGACCTTCAGGGGGGTTATCTTAAAAACAATGAGGAGAAGCATTTACCCTCCTTGCCTCTATTGTGGCACAAACACAACACACATGACATCAACATGAAACCCAGACATACAGGAGCAATCGCTAGCTGGAGCTGGCAAACAGTCTGTCGTCTGTGGTTGCATATAGCTTGTTAGCCTCCCCCGATGGACTCGTGGGCGAGCGCTAGTAAGTAATGGAAACCATGACTATGATACAACACAAACAGAGCAGGAAAAAAGCTGAATGTCATTAAAAGATGCATGCGTCTATTGTGTGAAAGGTACTGTTTATGCTCTCATTTCGTTCTAAGGGCAGCAGTTACATCCGTGAGCACCATAAACGTTGAAAACCCATTGGTTTTGGTTTTTCTTTTCTTTTTTTTTCTTTTTCTTTTCTTTTCCGCTCAATCGTTGGCACATTTGCAGGCACGCTGTTACCTCATACTGTTAAAAGCAATCTTGTGCATGGAGGGGTGCCGTACCTGAGCCCAATTATGTTACAGAGACAATAGCAGCCACTGACGGAGAACTTTTGAGTTTCTTGGGCCAATTGTCTCTACAGTTATTCCCTTTCAATTTTTCTTTCCTATGATGACCCGTTTCTCTAAAACGAGTTAGGGTGGGAGCATAAAGCAATAGCTTTGCTTTTCAGGTAGCATTTAATGGAGAAGATGTTCTCAGTCTACAGATAAAAAACCTACATAGCCACAAACAAGACAGTCTAGATGTTTTGAACTCATTTTGCCAGAAACATAAATTGTGTAACTTGGTAACACTATTATTGTTGATGGTCCCCCTTGACTATAAAGAACCTTAACACCCCAACCCCTATTCTACCTGACTTTAAGTAACTCTGCAAGTCCTCAACTTATTTAAGACTTATTGTTTGCAAATTGTTTGTGGAAAATTTCCAGAATTTTTTTTGTTTAACCTTTGGAAAGTTTTCCTTTGCCCACTGGACGATTTACCAGAGATTTTCCCTATGCCTTGCCGCGATAGACGTTGTTGACGGTGATACCGGTGTTAAGCAGCAAGACCGGTTATGTCACTTGCCCACCGTGTCACCGTCCCCCACCATCGTTTTGATTTTTTTTTATAGAAATAAAAATAATTTAGTTCAGTAAAAGAACAGACACTACAATTAAAACTGAACGCGGCTGCTCAATGCAACGTGCCGAACAACAGTCGCATCACAGATTTCATTTCTCCAGTGAGGAGAGTGAGGAGAGCTGACTGACGAGAAGAGTGGGGTGAGACAGACGGACGAGAAGAGGGAGGTGAGACAGACGGACGAGAAGAGTGAGGTGAGACAGACAAAAAGAGTGAGGCGAGACAGACAAGAATAGTGAGGCGAGACAGACTATACGATCCCGGGATGAGTTTATATGACGAAATGAAATTCAAAAGCGCCTGTTTGGCATATTTTGAAAATCCTGTTGACTTTTTGCCGTTTATGTCTAATGATGATTTTGGGAAGGTGTTTTTTTTAAAACAAAAAATATTCGTTGTGACAACTTAGTAAATAGGGTAAATATGTGTTCCAGGCAAATTATGGGGTAAAGTGCTGTCTGTTTAAAGTACTGGGTCGGAGTTTAACTGTGTCCATTGATGTGGGGGTAAATTTATTTGACATCAAGGTGTGGCCAAAAGGCCACAAAAAAAAAGGTCGAACAAAAGCTTTCTTTCTCTGTTGCTAATAACGTCCATACGTTTCGTTATTTATTTGGTTATCCTATTAACGTGTTCTTATTAATCCAACTTTTGTATACCAAAAATCAAAAAAGGTTAAACTTATGCAGTTAATTTGTTTATTTTATATTAGGCCATAGCCTGCCTTAACCATAGAGGGCACGGTGTATTTGTTTTTTAGTTTGGTGTAATACAAATTGTTGTCATCATATATCGCTAAAGAAGTGAGTTTGACTTTGTATTTTGTTGTTGCATTCAAGCAATTGACGCCTAACTGCCGCTAATTCAAAAGTGAAAGTAAAATGCGCACGGCACTTTTTACGCTGACTTAAAAGCAATGGAAAGCGGGAAAAGAGGGAAAATTTCATAGAACAATTGCTTTACGCCGAATAGCCGCATTTCAAAGTGAAAGTAAACTTCAGGCGGGGGGGGGACGCTGCTTTTACAAGCTATTTAAAAGCGAAGGAAAGCGAGGAAAAGAAGGAACGCCCCCGCCCCCACGGTGAACCGGTATTACTGGTGTTGTCCCACGTCGATTAACCGGTGGGAACATTTCCTCACCGTCACAACCCTATTTTCCAACCCTAATTCTACTAACCCTAACCCAACAGTGTACTAGTTACAAAGTTACTTAGAGTCAGCAGAATGACTAAAGTGGATCATCAAAACAAAGTGTAACCTGTAAACGCACAAGTCAAAGTTTAGGAGTACATTAGCATATAGATGTTGGACTCAAAGCTACAGACCCAGGTTAAATTGTGTTTTTAAAGACAGTCTGCAAAATAAACTCTTGCAATATTACAAAACAACCCCCCTACATGCCTCGGTCGAAAAACATAAGAGCGGCGGGTCACGATTGAACAGATGTCTGGAATAAGATATGACAGCTGGCTACAAGAACAAAAAGCATTAGGCCTACATGTTCTGCATCAAACGCGCTGCCCGACGTGTTCTTCAGATGGCACAATCAAAGGACAAATGATTAAACTCGCCGTCGCCCCACTGTGAGCGGGCCCGGGGTGTGTTTGGGGATGTAATTACAGGATTGGAGACTGGGTTAGATCACGCCGGAGGAGTTTTCCTCTCTGGCACTCACCTGCATCACATTAGAAGAGATGAGAGAGCACAGGACAGGGAAATGAAACTGTTTACCCAAGAGTCACTCATCAGTAAATCAATAGAGAGGGCGGCCCAGGGGTTCGTACAGGATATCCTGAATGTATGGCTACAGGACCCTGCTGTGTGTGACCTGAGGTGGGTGTTTTATTCAGTAGGAAAGTATACATACACCCTTTTATCTTGTGATAATAGACCGCAGCAGTGACCTCCCACTGTTTCAGTGGCCTGGATTTTATAAGTTTACATTGCATTCACTTTCTCAATTTGCATTTCTTCTTTCTTTTCTTTTAGTTTTATTGAGCAGATTTCCAAATGACTATGTATGCGTGACATCCATGGCATAACAACTGATATAAATGATAAACAACCAGAATATAACCATTATCCATATGCATTTCTAAATATTATTCGATAATGTGCTCTGAAATAAAACCAAACAGCTACAAGATGAATTGCAACATTTCATTCAAAGTAGTTTCGGAGTATATACACAGTTTTGCAGTTGATGAAAAGCTAAAAAAAAAATAATAATTTAAATTTTAAATTAAATTTAAAAAAGATCAAATATTTTATTTGTTTATCTGCACATTTTGTGACCATTAAACAACATCAGAGATCCATTAACATCAGAATAACGGGTGGTCAATTATCACATATTTACTTTTTTTTTTTTTTTTTTTTTTTTGCCAAAAGTGGTTCAGCTGAAAAAGTTTGGGAATCCCTGATCTAAAGCATAGTAAATTAATCAAACACTCGAATGCTAAAACATCCCATACTAGCTAACATTACTCAAATAACGAGCTAAAAAACTTCCAAGAGCAGACTTGCCCAGACCAACAGCAACTTCTCAGAGATCATTTTTTAAAAATAACAAAGTTAAAATCACATTACAAATTTTGAGCAGAAGTGCTAATTTTGGAGAAAAATCTGGAGAGCTTTAACGCATTAAGCACTCTTAACTTACACTAAAAGCATAAATTAGCCAAAATATTTGATGAATAAACACACGGCGAGGGCAGCTGCCACATAAAACGTTTTCAAATCAACATCAAGTTTGAATTTAAAGGAACGTACAGTATAAGATAAAGTTCTTCCAGCCTGATTATGACAAGCCAGCTTTAACACTGCCGCTTAATTAGCCGTCCAAGTAACCTGCCCCAAGATCCCAGGAAACGGAGGCGGCTCAGGAAGGGACTTTGAATGGGATTACAGGAGACTAACATCACTCAGACGCTCCGGTGAAAACAAACATGCCTTTGAAGGCGACGACCGCCGAACGGGGTCCTAGATTCGGCCGGTGCACCTGACAGAGAGGGACACGGACACCGACAGAATAAACAGCAGGATTAATGTCGTCCCGAGCAGATCTCTCCCACGGATGCGGGGGTCCCGGATTTTTTTTGGTAAGGGGTCCACGCCCCGCTGGCTGAATCACCGCTCTAGACACCCTCGGCTGTCTCTGGTCATTGGCATGGCTCTCAGTCACAGCACTCACTGCTTCTCCAGGCCAGATCGGTTTATCATTAACCCACCCCACCGGTGAGTAATGCGAAGTAGACAAGGACAATGACAAAACGAACTTCTGTCTGTGTGCGAGATGCCCGACCACCCCTACGTTTCCACGCAAGCATATCTGATGACCCCCCATCCCTGACAAATTCGCCCCCGGGGAGCGTCCCAGACACGGATACCCCTGTCCGTCGTAATTGATCACGGGACGTCAGCTGGCAGGTAGAGCTGTGAAGAAAGAGGCTGGGGAGATAATGATTTAAGTGACTTTGTAGAGGTCATAGGTTCGAGACGGAGGTCACGGGGGACTCTTGTTTGGTTTACTTTGTCAGCGGCGAATCACAGCGCTTTTGTTCTCTTCATATCGACAAAGAAATTCTGCTGCAGCAGAACTGCGCTTCGGCCCATCATTATAAATCAGCCTGTTAAGAGTTATAAAATTTTAAAGAGCTGCTCTCTGGATTCACTCAGGGGTCTCCATTAAAGAGACTGGAACAGATGACGGCAACAAAACTAGCCACACGTCTCTTTTAGTATTACCTAGCAACTCAAATACACTCCATTTACTTTCTTAATAAATGTTGTGCTTGATTCATCAATGCATTTGTTCTAAAGAGAAAAATGTGTCTTTATAATCTTTCATTGAAATATAACAACTTACTCAACCTCTGAGACCAGGTCCTATTAGTCTGACGTCACCAAATCCTTATTTTAGGTCTTATAAAGTCAACATTTTTGTTTCATAAACACATCACATCACATTACAGGAATAAAATGGGTTGAGAACGCCATTTAACAATGGCTCTAACCTGTTAAACAAAGAGTAACAAAAAAAGTCCCTGTAAGTGTTTACACATTATTTTTACTGTGACATTATAAATTACCGTAATGGGCCCTCATATAACCGACCACGCCCCCGACCCGCTTTTTTTTTTCTTTTTTTTTTTTTTCCATATGTACCTTTTGGAAAAAAAAGGGCTTTTTTACATTAAAAATATAAAATTTTTCATAAAAACAAAAAAAAAAAATAAAAAAAAAAAAAAAATAAAAAAAAAAAAAAAATAATTTTTTTTTTTTAAAAAAAAAAAAAAAAACTAAAACAAAAAAAAAAAAAAAAAAAAACAAATCTTTTTTGTTTTTCTCCAGTTAAAACACATTTTGGTCCTTTCAAATTATTTTTCAATATTGCCTATTTTTTTCTCGCTATTTTTTAAACAGTTTTTGTTTTAAAGTACGGTAAAAACTGGTAACAATTTGTACCAACAATTCACATTAAAAACAAATACCTTTTTGGATATAACCATAAAAAAAATAAAAAAAAAAAAACAAAAAAAAAACGGTATCCCATCTGATTAGTGCGACCTTTAGATAGAGCGATAGGTAGGCTATCCATCTAATAGTAGCCTACCGAAATCTTATTAACAGTAGAAGTTCAATCTTACTGTATTCTTCAAATCTGGGTACTGTCTTACGTTTTAGAGAGTTTGGTCGCATCAGGCTAACATGACAGTCACGACTCATGCAGCTGTAAGCTTTCTTTCTCTTTTGTTTTTACTCGCAACCTTTACAACACGCATTACATTACGTATTTCATGGCACACTCGTTTTATGCGTATTTGGCGCCACCTATTGTTGTGGGTGTATTATTGACATGTAAAGTCTAGACCCTGAAGATAAGACGACCGCGTTTTTTCAGATGAATTTCCAAGAAAAAAAACCAAATTGTCTTATTATTCGGGCGAGCCGTTGTTCACTGACGAGCAGCGCAAAAAAAATCGCGTGAATATGAACGTGGTTTTGCACATCTCATCAGTGAACAACGGCTCTGTTTAGTTAATGCTGCTCCATGTGAAAGCCCGCATGTGATGGAGATTTACCGCTGATTACAGAACCGGCTTTACTGATAAGATGCGCGTTAAATATCGCATGCGATTTATCGTGCAGCCCTAGCCCAGAGTGAAGATTAGTCGCATATGCAAGTGATTTACTCGCAATGTAGAGGGTTGCACTGTAGATAGAATCCATTACTCTTTTTTGCACAGTAAAAAAAATATTATTTGGAGCTGTAAATAAAGGTTTACATTCCCAGTATTGTGACTGATTCATCATGCTGGTGTCATTTAAGCGAAAAACGTCTCTTCATAATCTTTCATTGAAATATAACAACTAACTCGACCTCTGTGACCAGGTCCTATTTTGTCTGACGTCACCAAATCCTTATTTTAGGTCTTATAGAGACGCTTTTCACCACAGAATCAGTTCCTGATGGATAAAGTCAACATTTTTGTTTCATAAACACATCACATTACAGGAATAAAATGGGTTGAGAACACCATTTCACAACGGCTCTAACCTGTTAAACAAAGAGCAACAAAAAAATCCCTGTAAGTGTGTTTACATTATTTTTACTGTGATATTATAAATTACAACCAACATTTCATTTGAAAACTTAAAAAATTAAAGAGCTGAAAATATTGCAAATCGCATTTCTACAATATAAACTAAGATAAAGAACACATTAAGGATTTAATGGTGATTTTAACCTTTTAAAGAGTAGCTTTAAAAATACAGGGTATTTAACAGGGATATTAGTTAACTAAAATTGTGTAAATTTTTTATTATTATTTATTAAAGGCATTTTATTTCAGCTAGTTGCCAATGAAGCATCTCATTTTTGTTTAGTCTAACTTTATGAACTAAAAAGAACTAAAACTGACATAAAAACTGTATTACTAAAACTTTAACAAATTAAAATAAATCTGAAAAACATGAAAATAAAAACATATTTAAAAAAACTATAGTTTCTCAGTGATACTAATATAACACAATTGCATTATTTTGACTGTGATATAAAAATTACTCTTTACAAGCAATATATTTGAAAGCTTCAAAGAATCAGTTAGTGATGGACAAATAAAAATCAATAGTTTTGTTGTTCTTGTCGAATAGCGTATTTGACTCAAGCACATCACAAGAATAAAATGGCTTGTGAATGCCATTTCATGATGGCTAAATACTATTTCAGTCTTTCTACGAAGATGTCATGTTCAAATCAATGTGGTACTTGCAGTTTCTTTGTAATAATATGAAATTTACTAGGAATTTTTGCGTGAAAATTGTCTCAAAGTCAATCCTAGGAACTTCAGTCTTTATCTTTGCAATGTAATTTTGGTGAGGCTAGAAATGACACACTTCACCTTTAAGCTCAAAACTGCTTAAAGAAAGAGGCTGGAGCGATCTAATGACGTCAAATAGCAATTTTCAAAGTTACAGGGATGGAGAAAAAAAAAACAGAAAAAAAAAAAAAAAGTCTTTCACTAAGCAGCAGTGAGAAATGAGAGCAGGAGATTATAAGCCTGGTGTGGTACTCCCGCATATTCTTGGCTGGAGAATGAAGACAGATAGCAGGCATGAAGGGTTGGAGAAGCCGGAGGGGAGGGAGGAAAGAGACGAAAGACAACGAGAGAGAAAAGCAGGCCACACTGTTGGGCGTGGAGCACAATAGGGATGAAATATGGTGGCGAGCAGAAAGATGCTGATTAGTGGAAGGCTTCCCGGAAAGATCTACCAACCCGAGAAGCAAACTCCCCCTCGCAAAGATGCTTACCGCGGCCGCCTGTGGCTTCGGGGGAGATTTTCAGCCCGCGCTCTATCCTTCCATCCAGATCGGCCCTTAATCTGGGTATCAGGAGCCTTCAGGGCCGCGGAGGCTGCGATTAACAATGGCAGGGAGATTGTATGTTCCTAATAGTTACAGCCTCCAAGTGGTGTAACTCAATTACAGGGGCTGCAGAAGAACAGCTAATGTGCATGCAACGAGCAGCCTGATATGGATCAGCTATTGAGTTGGCTGTTTTTAATTCACTTTCCAGCACAAAAACCGGGGCATTAGTTAGATTAGATGGGCCTCGGCCGGGAGGGGCAACTGAGGCCCAGCGGAGGGCAAGTGAATTTGTTTAGTGCCGCCTGTCAATTACCATCTGAAACCTTCTGCTGAACGGTTATTTATCTTCAGAGGTGAGGGGAAGGGAAGAAAGACTCGACAGGACAAAACAAGGCCCGAATACAATGAATAAAGAGGCTGTCCATTGACTAGGGCTACTCACGACTGTAGGCAAAGCCATTTGGATTATGACCATCAAAATGATGTATGAGGCCACATCCGAAGCTGCTGCTTTAATGTATTCTGATCGGAGCAGAAAGTGCAACCGTCCTCTCTAATGCAAAACATGACAATAAGCAGACTAGAAGTGCTTGAAAGGTAGCAAATGTATAGGTCAATTGTGGATAAATACTAGTTCTGCTTACAGAGATTAATGGTACTGTGTAATATAGATGGACATAAGAAAGAAAAAAAGCTAATTCAGTATGCAAATGCATGCAAGAAAAAAGGGATGCATCATTACCCACATCATGTGGGTAAAAAAAAAAAAAAATTTTTTATAAATAAATAAAATGTATTGAATGAATATATCAAATATAAAATATTTAAGTACTTAAGAAAAACAACTGTAACGCTTTAGAATAGGGAACACGTATTCACTATTAACTAGGGCGTGGTTATCCTGATTAACTCCTCATGTGCTGCTTCTTAATAGTTACTAGGTAGTTGTTAGTTAGTATGGAGTAAGACTAAGGGACAATTATCGGCATTGCAGAAGAAGGCATAATGTGTGCTTTATAAGTAACTAATACACAGCCAATATGCTAGAATATGCATGCGAATAGAGCAACTATCTAATTAATAGTGAGAATTGTAACTTAAGTGCTCCAAAATAACAATAGTATTAAAACACAAACAGTCGCACATTTTTTCTGTATTTGCTGAGTAGTAGGTATAACTAGTATACATTATAGAAAAAGAATATATGAATTATATTTGTCTATAATATATACATATTATAAACAATATAATATTTTTAAGGCAGCAAAACAGTAGCAATAAAATATGGGTAAAATAAAAAAGTAGTGCCTATTGTGAATGATAAGACTATGCAATATATTTGAAGAAAAAAAAAGCCTATCAGTTCCATAAGCAAATACATGCAAGTAGCCAAATGCATGCAAAAAAAGGTAGTATGAAAATATAATTATGATGATGTCATCACTGTTGGTGAGATTTTGAATGGTGAGTTGCAAATAAATGGGACACGAGTTAACCCCCCCCAAAAAAAACAGACCACGCAACAGCGGTTCGGCTGAAGTAATTGCAAAAACTGAATAAAAATATGTAAGAGGAATTTCAATACAGTGCTCATATGAGAGTCATAATGCAGCAGGGAAAATTAGCGACTGCAGCCCACAGAAATGCACAGATGAGTTGGGCGAGTTTTATATTCTGCGACCAGCTGAGAGAATGAAAACGAACAAATGATCAAAAAGCGCCCAACCGTACAAAGAAACTATGCTGCTGAAATCTGCATATGGCCCACATTTCTTTGTTTTGAGCACACTTTAAAAAAAAAACCTTCATGACTTTGTTCTCTCATAGAAACAATTATTTTATGAGCATGGAAAGCCATTCAGATCCAAAGTGTACGGCAAACGGAAACGCTTGAAACTTTCACCTTCGGGGAGACTGGGAAAGCCTATGCGGGACTGTAGTTAACAAATCATTATCTGCTTCATCTCGTCCATATCTGGTGAGAAACTCGAACCGGCGGTTTTTCCCCTCTCACAGCACATTCAGCTGGTTAAACAGAAAAGAAAATGGGGCTACTGTTTTCACCTACAACCCACACGCACACATAATCGCAACAATATGGGGGAAAAATCCAGGCACGCCGGCTCAATGATATAAAGTTACTGCGGCTGCAGGGAAAATGCTTTTTATCATTTGCAGATTACACAACACAAGGGACTTTTCTGTAACCCCGAGACCACCAGGACTCAGACAATGAGCAACTGTGACTGATCTCAAATAAACTAATCACAAACTATCCGTCACAGACTCGCAGTGCGTCAATGTGCATTTGGCTACTGCTCTCGGGAACCTGAAGAAAGACCAGAGGAAGGTAAAGAGACGGAGATGTGAGGGCAGACCAGACGAAATGACAGCACTCCTTCTCTGAGAAAGCCTGGTCTTTCGGCTTTTATACATCAGTCAAGTCTCTGGTTTTTGGTCTAACGATGACCCTCTCTGCACTGTCGACTCCTTTCAGATATAAACGGCTCTCAAATGTCACTCATTTCTATTTCGCTGGCTGTTTACACTCTTGAAAGTCCGAGCAGTGATTGCAGAAACTCTATCCTGTGTTCTGTCAGACACGATTGAAAACAAACCAGAGAAAACGCAAGCTAGAAAGTAAATATTCATGCCCATATTTCACGTGCCTACGTCGCTAAAATTCAACCAGTGTGGAAACAACTGCCAGAATGAGAAATCGGCTGAAACCAGACGCAGCCTGTCCCTGCTATTTCTCGCGATCCTACTAAACGCAGCACAAAAGAGATCAGATTTCCACACAAAATCATTTCCACATGACAAGGAGGGGATGAGAAAGCAAACATGTATATGTTCAGGGGGGAAATGCAAGCTATTGAGCTATTGTTTTACAGACTTGAGGTTTTGCCTTCCATATATAAATAGCAAGAAAAAGGAATCAAGCTAGAGAAGAGGAGAAGAGTGCAGAAAAGTGCATAAATATACATTTTAGGTGTAAATAAGGCACAAAGATGTCACTTTAATGGTACTGACTCAGTGAAAAGCTATTGTATCTTTACAGGTAAAATGTTTGCACATTATTTCTATGAATGCATTATATTAAATTAAATATAAAATATAAAATCTATATTAATGCACCAGTTGTGCAGCTGCAGATATGAGTCTCTGCTGAATCTGTTACACTGTGACTTACAAATAGCAAAGAAAGCGGTCAAGAATAGCAGCAGTTAATATATCGGAGTTTAAGAAGAAACAAGAAAGTCTCCCTCTTCCTTTCTTGCCCAAATCGCTGCTTTTGTTTTTGCACATTATTTCTGTGAAATGCCTTTAATTAAATATTAAATATAAAATAAAAATAAGGCAAAACAACTTCACATTACGTAACACTTAAGTGTAAAAAATAACAAAACACTCAAAACAGTAAAAAATAATATTATAAAATTCTAAGTCACATTTGAAACTGTTATAAAATAGCACAAAACTGCGACCGCACATCATAAATCTAAATTAATGCACCAGTTGTGCAGCTGCAGATAGGAGTCTCTGCTGAATCTCTGTCACACTGTGACATGAGGTTTTAATTTCCATATACAAATAGCAAGAAAAGCGGTCAAGAATAGCAGCGGTCAATATATCGGAGTTTGAGAAGAAACCAGAGAGTTTGTGTATCCCACTCTCCCTCTTATTTACTCCTCTTCCTTTCTGGCCCAAATCGCTGCTTTTGTTGGCGCTGAACCTCAGTGCCAGAACGCGGCGGTACAATAAAACATTTCCCTCACAACAACAACGATAAAGCACAAAACTGTAACCAGTAAAGTGCAGAACTTTTGCAGTTTTATTGAAAGAACAACCATGTGGAGATTTACTGACGTGTTTCACGAGAGGTAAAAGTGGGCGGCGGGTGAAATTTATGTGCGCAGCTACTGAAAGAAAGCATTCAAGGGGCCGTAAGTCAAATCTGACAACGGCAGTGGCGTTCTGCACTTCACACTCCTGAACGAGCGAACCGCTGTTCCCTTTAAACAACTCGATGGTCCAGCGCCAGCGAAAAACTGGCAGGTTCGCCCGGCGCCCCTCGGCCAGGAATCGATACATTCCCTGTGTCATGGGTGAATCCCTGCGTTTGCGTGAGAGTGTGTTAGAGAGCAGTTAATGCGCTCATTACAGCACAGAGTTTATGACCCCTGACTGACAGAGAGAAGCCGCCAACTGCATCCTGCAGACAGATGCAGCTAAAAATGTCACAAGTTAATAATGAATGCACAGGCACATACACATTAACAAAGTATGGCAGGGACACTCGGGTGGGCGGCAGGACCAAATCACAGCATGAGTAATGCTATATCATACCATATCTGCATATGACAGTATAGTTATTTACACTGGAATTTCAATGAAAAAACCGGGTCATGTATTAAATAATAATTGCATATTTCTACATATTTCCAGTGAATAAAATGTTTAAAACCTTATGTCACCAAAATTATTCTCCGACATAAAATAAGGAAATAGAAAAAAAGACTTATATTATATTAAATTATATACACAGTCAGAAAAAAAGTGTGTACTTTTAAAGGTACGAGTTTTGACCATTTTTTCTGAGGATGTATTATATTAAATATTAAGCATAATATAAAATATAAAAGTCGAAAACAGCTTTACACAATAGCACGTAGTTTAAAAATAAAAAAATACTCAAAACATAAACATATATAGTTATTAATTATATGAAAATTTTACCTTTTGGAGTACAACATTTCATTTAAAACCAGGAGCAATTCGTGCTTTTGAGAGTAATATGTACGCTAGGTACTATCTATGAATCTTTATGGGTAATAAATCAGCTGTTATCTGGTCTAGACCCAGGTAATAAAATTTGTATTACCGTTTTACATTTTGATGAATGTATATTAAGTATGGCTATTTCATGCCGGTATTGTGGTGAGAAGCTTCTGTCCTCCCCACGTGTTCGCGACTCATGTCATTTTTTGGTTATATATATATAATATAATACTATGATAGACAAGACTAATTAATAAGACTTATATATCACGTCATTTAAAAAAAAAAACGTAAATATTCAAACCAGCAAACAAAAAGAAGGAATTCTAATCACATTGAGACTATTGTAAACAGCCAATCTGACCGCATCTCAATTTAAATCTATATTAATGCACCAGTTGTGGAGCTGTGGATATGAGTCTCTGTCGAGTCTGTGTCACACAGTAAACACACCGCCCATCCCTACCTAACAGCTCGAGCACTATATCGGAAGGAAGCTTTTGTACAAGTCAGAAATGGCTGCTTTCAGACGGTCTGTTGTCAATAACACAAAGTCACTTTTCTGGTCCCTGTGCAGTCACTTCCTAATGCTGACTCTCCACTTTATCCAGCCGTTCGCCACTTCCATTACGCTTTCTATCGCTTTAGAAGAGGATATATTATTTATCTACTTCCCTGTTTATGTTCGGAGGGCCTCGTTTGGACCAGTAAACTTGTTGTTGTTTAGGAACTTTCACATCGTACGTAAATGGATTTCCATTTCGCCCTGATTCCAGTAGTTTTATTTTAATGGGCTTTTTAAATGCCCTGATTTAATCAGAGGATTCAGAGCTGACGTTTTTCCGCTGCTTTTGCATCCCGGGCATTTTTTACGATGCAGCAGTGAAGGACACAATTAAATGCAGTTTTGGGGCTTGTCGTTCGGCCCACCCGCTCCTCATCGAGGGCCCTGTGATTAACGATGTTTAACGCTCTCAATGGACACCTTGTGCTCCGCTTTTTGTCTTTGGCACTTCATCTCAACGCCCTCCATTCTTGCACGGTCATGGTATTGTTGTGGTAAGCTTCTCCCCACGGGTTCGACGACGTCAGGTCATGCAGAAAGCCTTCATTAAGGAGACTTACTACTGTACGATTCTCAATCGAGCTCTCGCAAAATTAGCCCCAGTGAGGATGGCCCAGTTAAGCACTCGTGGCTCGCGGGACCCTGGGGAAACGGGCCTGGAGATGTGACTGAACATGAAAGTGCTGAGTTTGGGTTTACGGAGTGCGATATCACACGCAGATAAACTAATGGTCCGACCACAGAGCAACTGCTTAGACATGGAAAACAGAGACAAACACACAGCAAGATTAAGAGAAGCACGAGGCCGGTTTTTGCATCTGAGAAAACAGAACATGTGAGAACATGAATCAAGGCTAAAAGTAGTACAACGCAGATAAATTCCCATTACTTTGTTCTGCACTACATATTCTAGACACTTCCGAACGGATCACACAATATGTGCTTCTAATTTAGCACCTCATTTAACCGACCGAAAAAACAACATTAAACATCGACATTGTGACATGCACTCACTGCTTTCCCGTAATGGCCCCCACAGTTTAAAACTCTGCTTGGCAGTTTTGTAGATAACTAAAAAGAAGAAATATGGGGGGAATTATCCAGAAGATTGATTCTGGAGAGATGAATGCTTTCTATACATGCATCTTTATCTGACAGGGCTTGTGCTCTCCGGGCCTTGGGTTTAGTTATTCTCTAACAAAACATGTTTGGGCCGGGTTGAGGATGTGTCAGGAGGCGAGTGCTTCATCACTGTCTGAAGGAGAACTGATAGGCTGCGAGGATCAGTCTAAAAGCCTCAAATGGAGAATGATAACCTGCTGAATTCCTCCTGTATGGGGTTCGTCTGACGCCAGGCCCCTCTACTCATTCATGAACATTTACTTTCTTAACATACGTTCCTATTGTTAACTAAAATATTTTTGTTAATCGAAATAAAGCTGAAATCAAACGATATAAAAAATAGATAAAAAATCTAAAACTAGAAGTGTTGCCTTGGCACTGGCTGAAAGAAGTTGAAGAACTAAAATAAAAATAAAACTGAAATTAAAAACATTTATATATAAAAAAAGAAATATGACAAAAGCACATTGCAAAATTACTAAAAAGTAAAAACAAATAAAAGAAAAAGAAAACTGAAAATATAAATATATGGAAATTCAAAGCTAATCAAAATATCAATAAATATTATAGAAGTATATAAATAATATATAATAATAAATAACACTTGGTCTTACTGTGCCACAATCTGTGTATATTATTCCAAAGAAAAAAGTAAATTTAGTTTGCAATGGATAAAATCAAGTCCGTTTTACATGTTTCAGAAAGTTAAAATAAGTTAAAATAATACTTAAAAATAAGTAGCTTGAAAATAAATATTCATTATGGTTTAATATTTTGTGAATAAAAATAATAATAATAATACTCAAAACATGTTGCTAACAAAACCGGTTTTATTGACCTTTTCAAAACCTGTCCAAATAGTATCAACTTTATTGAGTCATCTGAACAAACAATTTTACATTTAACAATGTTTTGCGAGTTCTCAGCATGCATTGCATCTGAAAACTACACAAATAACGGCAAAAAGTATAGGTCTTCACACACAAAAAAAAAATTACAAAGAAATGGCAAGAAACATTTGTCTTTTTTTTTTTTATAAAACAATTTTACCACTTTTTAATTCAAAAAAAAATAAAGTGTAGTAGGCTTTGAAAATCAAAATCTTAATAAACTGACTTATTTTTTAAGTTAGGTCAACTTTTTTTTACAGTGCAGAAATAAATGGTTTTGAATGAGATTTAATGTTGACTTTAACTAAGAGCTTCTCTACATCCCACAAAGCACCTGTCCATGATCATAAAAAGCAGGTCTGTGCATTAAACTTCAAGTAACATCGAGCTTAAATGGGGAGCCTGGCCTGAGGCGGCGTTTCTCTAATGACCCATCACAGACCAGACCCTTCATTCCACTTTTGAGCTCCGACTTTATAGCCAAGTCAACGGTAGGACTTACATTGACCTCTTATCATCTCTCTGGCTGCATGGGGCCTTTAATGCAAAGCAGAATCCGGTGAAAACCTCAAAGTACCAAGTAAATGTATGTTCTTATTTAAGCCCAATAAAAACAAGAAAGCGCAAACGTTTATCTGTGCTATGCTTTCATCTGCTGTCTGCCGAGCTAAAAAATAACAGAGCCAGGAGCCTGATAAAGTGAAGATAGGAAATGGAAACGCGTGGGTCTCATGTTCCCATGATTCCAGCAGGGCGGTGATTGCTTGTCCCGGCCTCCCTCTACGGTGAACAGCGGTGGACGACCCTTTCATTACACCCAGACGCATGCATCAGTATGCACAACAAAAACCCTTCCCGTGATGCTCAATTTGGCCGACGGTCAAGAGTTATGCATTAGCTAAGAATACTAATAATTTGGCAAATGCGGTTTTAGTGGCTTTGTGGCTATTTGCAGAACTTGGATTGCATACATTTTTCCGTCTTTGATTGACATGCGGATTCACACAGTACAACACGCTGTTGGCTCTATAGTCAGGAAGCATATGGCTGAGCATTTAAGGGTTAGTAATATGATCTTTCTGCTGCACTAAGTGATGATAAGAGTGCTTGCTGGTAAACTCACTCGTGCACGCTGTGACAGTATCCCAGCAGGCTTACAGGGAGAGCCATCACACGACAGCAGAGCTAAAAGCAAAGCTACTGACAGTGTTTCTGGTGGGACCGAGTGCTTTTTTTTATAGCCATGCATGCAATAAGCGAAAAACTGTGTTCTGCTATTAAGCCACAATGACATGAAAAACATGCAAGAACAACCGTCCAAGATGAAATGCTTTTACTGCAGGACTGTTGTTACAAGACAAACGATGCAAGTGCTTCACTTAAAGGGGTCATGAACTGGCTTTTTTATCATTTTCGTATACTGTTGTCTGAGGTTCACTTATGACATTTGCGTGGTTTTTACATTTAAAAACATCAAAATCAATAAGTAATAGGCTATTCTCTACCCTGGTTTTGAGGCCGGCTCGAGAAATGCTGATTTTTATTGGCGTGCTGCATTGAAGACTTGGAAGAAAACGCCCACTGCTATGATTGGATAACAGTTTTGCATAGTAAACCAACTTTCTGTGCATCTGTTTGACAAGCTGCATCCTTCATAGTTGGAGCTAGGGCTGGACGATATGGCCAAAATTGATATCACGATATATTTCTTCATTTCGGTCGATACGATATAATTCCGATATCGATATTAACACTATTAGCTGCAATAGACATTTTTGTAACGTTATAAATGTCTTTATCATCACTTTAATTTAAAGCATCCTTGCTAAATAAAGTATTAATTTCTATAATTTCTTTCCCAAAAAATTTATAAAAATGATACTGAATGGAATAGTGTATAATGTTACAAGAGCTTTTTATTTCAGATAAATGCTGATCTTTGGATCTTTCTATTCATCAAAGAATCCTGAACAAAAAATTACTCAAAGGTTTTAAATATTGATAATCAGCAAATTAGCATATTATACTGATTTCTGAAGGATCTTGTGACACTTAAGACTGGAGTAATGAATGCTGAAAATTTAAGCTATGCTTCACAGGAATAAATTACATTTTAAATAAAATATATTAAAATAGAAAACAATTATTTTAAATAGTAAAAATATTTCAATTTTACTGTTTTTGCTGTACTTTGGATCCAATAAATTCAGGCTTGGTGAGCAAAAGAGACTTCTTTAAAAAATATATATAACCAACTGCACTTTGCTGGCGACAGGGATGCACGATATATCGGCCACCATATAGGTA
This sequence comes from Sinocyclocheilus anophthalmus, assembly GCA_018155175.1. Taxonomy (NCBI): domain Eukaryota; kingdom Metazoa; phylum Chordata; class Actinopteri; order Cypriniformes; family Cyprinidae; genus Sinocyclocheilus; species Sinocyclocheilus anophthalmus. Next base: position 63,623 of record JADLZN010002267.1, on the reverse strand, counting down.
TCGGCCGATAAATGCTCATTTTTCCTGTTATCGGTATCGGCCCGATAAGAAAATTCGGCCGATATCTTAAAGCCGATAAATAATGCATTATTTCCTTCCGAGACACTTCAGATGCGCGCTGTTCGTTTGCAAGCGTTTTGTGGCATTGTAAGGTTGTCATCTTGTGTTTTTATTTGATGTATATCTTATTTATCTCATATAGAATGCGTTTGGTTAAGTTAAAAGAGCGCTTCAGTTTACCGTGATCGTCTTTAGCTCAGCGCACGCAGCTCAAACAGCAGTGCACAACATTAATAAATATGATTGGGAATGTCGTGTATATAACTTTCTAATGAGAACATTATTATAATAAACGTTGTGCATTCTTTGGGTTTAGTTTCTGTTTTTTCAGCGCGTTGTTATGGGAAGAGCGCATTCCACAACAGGATCACACATTCTGACTATAGCACGCCATAACTGCATCATTTTGTACATATATAAATTGTAATATTATGTTTGTTTTATTAATATTAATCTCAGGATGCATTTTTGAGTTAAATAAGCTGCCAGCAAAAAGCTTCAGTTTACCGTGTTCATTCAGCTCTTCAGCTTCAGCACGCACAGCTCAACGGCTGCTATTTAAAACAGTGGTATTAATTTGTTACTTTTTCAAAATCATTGATACGTTATTAATAACAACCACTTGTATTTTTCTAATATTATTTTCATCAGCAATATGGTTTAGTAATTAAAATCATTTATTTATTGTTTTAAATTTAATTGTCCCCCCACCCCCCCGTCCCCCACCCTTGCAGGCTATTCCGTTTTATTGATCTGTGGTGCATTCATTTTGATTCTTTACACGGGTAATGATGTCCAATGACTTGTTTGCATTATTTATGCTTTATTTTATTTATTTGTAAGACTTTTTTTTGACTAAATTTGGTAATGGGAGAGAAATTATTTTTTTTAAAACGTACACCGTTCAAACTAGGCCGCTTATGTTGAAGTGCTCGGTATGTGGTTTTTAATGATGAGACCTTTTTTTGTAATCGGGCTCTCAAAAAGTATATAAAAATTTTGATATAGATTTATCGGCCAACATATCGGTTATTGGCTTTCAAAAATAAAGAATAATCGGTAATCGGTATCGGCCAAAATTTTCATATCGGTGCATCCACTCCGGGAGACCAATGTTATTATAGTTTTGCATTTTTAAATTAGTTTTATTTTAATATCTTTTTCAAATTTGCAATACAATTTAGTTTAGTTTTTATTAGTTTCATTAATTTTGTTAGTTTTAGTTTAGTTTTTATTTTGTGAACAAATTTTTATTTAGTTTTTATATAGTTTAGTTTGTTTTAGTTTTAGTAATTAAAGTTTATTAGATTGAACAGATCACTTCCAGAGCGCAGGCCAAAGAAAAACTTAGGCTAATTTAACCTTAGTGATGCAAACATCTAGCTACACAAAATTAAAGCATGCTTAGATTGATTAGATTGTAAAGTATACAAATACACACCAACTGAACAGTTCATGCCCTTTTTAAAATCTACATAGTTTCGCTTCATTATATGTGAAACGCACTCGACTGAATGAGAACCGTGTGTTTTGATATTTATTTGAAATAATTCGCGATGCTTTATATTATAGCCCTAATGTCGTTTCCTATTTTTAACTATAACAACTTTGTCTTGCTCACTTCCTCCCTCGAACAAGCGTGCCTAAATAATGGACTACTGAACTTCAATAATAATAGTGGGCCTCACATTGGATTTGCAGCGTTCGCGCATTCTAGCCATAACGCTGCCCTGATGATGCAGCGTGGGAAGCACTCGGTCTCGCTTCTTTTGCGCCTATATCATTTTATTTTTATGATTTATTTTTAATGCTTCTGTAAAGACTAACGGCCGCATAGCCTATACACTGCAGAGTTTAAGGAGAGACAATGGCATTTAACATTAAAGGCATATTTAAATATGTTCTTTTTATTTATGAAGATTTAAGTATGTAGTTTATTGCACATTTGTTCAAAACAGCCTGGCAGGTTGTTCACAAGATGTAGGCAAAAGTTTTTATTGTTTACAGGAAGGATGCGTGTTCTTATCATTCCTCTGTTGCGCTGTTTGTCTATTTCTCTTCAAAGCACCAACTTAAAATGCCTATTTTGGTTTGATTGCTTGTGTTACATGAGAAAATGAATAATTTTGCCTTACTGATGCAGTAGGCTATTTAATGCGGGTGCGGTTCAGGTTGCGGGTCGGGTACAGAATTAAACTGGTGCTGGCTGCTGTCGGATAACTGGTCGTGTGTTCTGTTGTGTAGCTACTGGATGCAGGTTTACCTAACAGCACCCGTGCAGGACTCTGCTTAAACTGCTTTGCGTCTCTCCGTCAGATAACCTCACGTGCATGATGCGCCATTTACGGGGCTTATTTAAAATGAAAACTCATTCTCTGCCAGCAGGAGGCGCTTTTAGAGTGATAAAATTGGTAATGTATATCGAAATATCGGAAATGTGTTTAAAAATCATATCACTGTTATTGAAAAATTATATCGCGATACATATTGAATTATTGTCCAGCCCTAGTTTGGAGCCTTCTGTGACTTTGTTAAACAACGTACACATAATCAGGACATATCAAGCGATCTCTAACAAAGCAATAGTGACAAATAGTACAAATATTTTTTACTCACATTAGTGTTCTGCACCATTTCCGTCAGATCCAACATAGACGCACAGCATTGCTTTTTAATCTCAGTCTCTCTGCAAATCCAGCGTCGACCTGTGTCTTGTTTACAAAGGAATCCGCGGTGAAATGAAGCGAACAAACGCTCAATGTTTTACTCACGTGAGCTGAAACATCATTTAAAAAGTTCAACCAAGCATTTCTAATATTTGAATCTGAAGGAAGGTTATGCAGCTACTGTGTTCTTCCACAACCAGGCACTACACAATATTTAGCAATCTACAACGGCATGTTTATTGCTTGATTCGGTTTAGCGCCACTTATGTTATTTCCCTACCATGTCATGCACAAATCAGTGGGCGGGGCTACAGAATTAGGCATTGATATTCTTCTGCAGAGGCGGAGTTTAACCTATCTATTATGTCATAGGTAGGCACGTTCCAGGATCTGGCGTTCGCTGGGCCTGGTGTCATTAAAAGCTTTTATTTCAGTAACAAGGACGTTTGCAGTTCTGAAACTTACAGGACATTATTTTAGTACGATGACCTCTTATATATCAAAAGCTCAAATAAAAGTTGATTTCTCAATTCATGACACCTTTAAAACGACAGAGGTAAGAGTGCAGTTTCGCACCACTAATGCAGTAAACAAATAATAACTTTCAAACATATACTTAAGTCCCACGAAGCATTGCCTTCAAATTATTTTACTTATTTATTTATGATTTTAAACTGGTGTAAATCAGACTTCCAAGAAAAAAAAGATTGCAGGAAATCTATTGGTGAAAACAAACAGTCGCATTACTTTTTTTATTATTTTATGCCGTATCAATAGCTTCCCTAAACTTCAGTGGGGTCAACTAACTATATGTAAGTACTATACAACAAGTTGTACTAATAACAGATTAAATTGGACTATTCTTTATAAGAAAGTACCATTTATTTTTCCGTTAAAAAACATTTTTTACTTGTGACTGTACTTATTTTGAATTTTACTACAAATTTTTAAAGAATTACTAGATTTTTTTCCCTATGTACCGTTCAGTGCTGCCAAAACTGCACTCTTCACCTCTAACCTTCTTCAATCAACAAAATGTTAACGTCTTAGCGCTTTACATGGCCGACTACCTGCGCCGTTTCACCACAACCATTATCGGTTATGCACATTTACGGCCGGGCGGTCATGCCGCTCCCAAACGAGCTCTATCCTTCACACTGTAAAACGGGCGTCACATCTCCTCTCCATAACGCCCAGAGTGGAAGCCCCTTGACTGGTAAACTCGCATCTCTCTCTCCATTTCCTGATCACATTACCCTCTCCATGAGATCAGGGGCTGTAAATTACTTTCCTGAGCCTCAGGCTATAATTGGACCACTGAGGATTCTCCGTCAGCAGCGGCCTTTCGTAAGTGGAAACCAAAGAGCCTTTGAGCGTTTGGGTTTGGATTTCACAACGCAACTCATTACATTAAAGGAGAAGCGTACAATCACTCCATACTCAACAGCACACATGACCACGTCACCGGAACGAGTGCATTTAATTAATTCACCTTATTTCTATAGCACTTTTAATATAATACCAGAGCCCGCTTCACAGAAATAACGAAATAACAGAATCAATGATGCAAATGATGCAATAGTGGCATTATTCAGCTCAATTAAAGTTCAACTGTGTAAATTATGAAATTAATTTATTTCGCTACAGTAATTCTACAGCAGACAACAGTGTCAATACACAGCTCAAGTCAGATTAATGTTGATTTAATCCAGTTTAATAACAGTGTCAATGTAGCAAAATTCCTTTATGAAATGAATTTGCTCTACAGGAGGCAACAGTGTCATTATTCAGATCAATTCATTTCAAAGTTCATTCAAATCAGTTCAATAACTGTGTCAATGTTGCAAAATTCAACAATTATGAAATGAATTCAAATCAGCATTAAAGCATCTCTACAAAAGACAACAGTATCATTTTCAGATCAATTCAGTTCAATGTTGATTCAATCCAGTTCAATAATAGTGTCGATGTTGCATATGTTTGCAATATGATTCAGTCATTATTCAACTTAGTTCTGTTCAAAGTGGATTCAATCCAGCTGAATAATTGTTAAATGTTGCAAAATTCAACAATTTGATTCAGTCATCATTCAACTCAATTCAGTTTAATAACCGTGTTAATGTAAAAAAAAAATATCAATTATGAAACAAATTTGCTCTACAGAAGACAAAATTATCATTTTTCAGCTCAATTTGGTTCACTGTTTATTCAATTAAGTTCAATAACAGTGTTGATGTTGCAAAGTTGATCAATTATGACATGAAATCGATTCAGTCATTATTCAACTCAATTCAGTTCAAAGTTGATTCAATCCAGTTCAATTAAATGTTGCAAAATTCAACAATTACGAAATGAATTCGATTCTGCTTTAAAGCAGCTCTATAGAAGACAATGATGTCATTATTTAGCTCAATTCAGTTTTGTTCTCATCAGTGCAGTCAAATTGATAATATTGCTGAATATTAAGTGTCTCCAGCTAAGCAAGCCAAAGGCGACAGTGGCAAAGAACCCAAAATCCACCGGGTGACAAAAACTGGCCTAAATGAACAAAACACACTTCAGGCTGCACAGTTCAAATTTTGCATCCAGCTCCTTCTGTGTGAAGTGGTCGAGTCATGATGGAAAAGGAGATCTGTTGACAGACAGGTCGGTCACTTCAGCGGTGGCATGCTTGTGAAGTAGCCGCACTTGTGCCGGGCTTCACTAATGGACTGCTAATAGAACCCAAACCTGCACTTTGATGCTTCCCCTGTAGTTTACAGGGTGACAGTTGTGTGATTAATTGCACTCACTCCACTCCCCGGCCACTTTTTCTCTTTTTTTGCAACGAATAGAGGCTGTCATTGCCATGACTTTGCTCGCTCACCTACCTGCGCAGCTGGATACAGCTCGATTCGCCATAGACAATGCCGAGTGCATACTGTAATACATCTTTTCCTCAACCGGCACGCTACATGACGTCAGGAGAAAAGAGCTGCAACCTCAGCACGCCTTTCACAGCAATTATCACGAAAAAAATATCCTCAGCACGGGGGAAGGCCAACAAACAGCGTGTAGTGCTGATGCCCACAAGGCGACCAAGAAGGAGTTTCTGATGACACACCGTTTGGCTCGACCTTTACCTTCACCAGCACGTGACCGCATTAAGCCTCATTTTCTCTTTCAAACTTAAAAAACGGGCTACATCATGAGGGAATTATGATACACTGTGGCGCTAGGTCATAGTATAGTAGCCGTTCAGTGCACAATAAAGCCTTTGTGTTTCCAAACATACTTGGAGAACGACCATGATGGCTGTAACCTTAGTAGAGCCCTTGAGACCCGACCGTTAGGCAATGAGGGGAGCGGTTAGAGTAATGATGATCGCAATAACATTCTCATTTTTACACCTACCGGAGCTGCACGTGTGTCTCTTTTTGAGGTGTTGCCTAATGTTCTTAAATAAACAACACGCCCCGTCCTAACAAGCTCAGAGGATGCATAACATGCAGAGTGAAGAGGACAGATGTGGAAAAAGTGAACTCACGCTTTGACGCACTCAGCAGGCAGTGGGTTTGCTTGGTTTTTTAAAACGGTAATTACACATAAGACAGCAAACAAGGCACCTTTGTTTCACAAAAAAAAAAAAAAAGACGCCGTTGCATAAATGGAACCGACGGCATACAGAAAGCTGAAAAAGCATGCAACCTACATGAAAGCAAAAGCGTACAAGAATGGATTATGCACATTTGGGATCTTCACCTTTCATCAGCAAAGGATCTGCATATTCAAACAGACAGCCGGTCTACTTCAGCCCCCAAACACACATGGCCCTCTGCCGTTAAAGCGGATGACAAGATCGTCTCCTGTCGACGCACTGTCAAGGGTCGCACAGTGCTGTTTTTTATCCCCCTCACTCTCTCTTGACTTTCCCGGTCGCCTCTTATTCATATTCAGGCGACGCGAGACACTTGTGGTGGAGATGTCAGTGATTATACTGTACTTGATAAAGGCACTTCTTTCCTCTCTATTGCTCTCTCCTCCATTTCCAGGGCCAAGAGAGCATTGGGACGAGTGGGAATTCACACACTTAATTAAAACAAGTGTATCGACAGTGAAAAATAGGGGGATCAGGAGAAGAATGGAGTGTGATGGAATTTTTTCCATGCAGAATAGCCGTAACTGCTTAAATAACCAGGCAGTTCTTCAAGCTCAAAAAGATCCCCATGTGAACCGGAAACATGTAGCTCATTAGTATCCAAAAACCTACCGGCCATTAATTAGTCGCAAACAATGTTCTCCCTAAATATCGACTTCTTAATGGACACAAAGAGACTTGGCTCCATTACAGTCAATGGCATTGGCCTCTGAGGGCTTTAGGAATCAGCCTTATGTCATCCTGCAATGCCCTTCAGACACTGGAGCGGGATAGTTTTTCCTCAACCTTTCCTTGTTTCTCATTAACTATGCACAATTGTCGAGGGAGGTTTTGCTAGACTGGATTGGGTTTCTAAAAATCCAATTCCTGGCAATTCTGGAGCCTGACGCACGCAACACCTACAAACATCACTTAAAAGTAGCTTTTAAATAAAGTAACATAGCATATAATCTAGAATAGTACAAACATCACTTTATATTTAACATTTGGCAAAAGCAACTCACATTGCATACTTTTTTTTTCAGTGCAAGCATTCCCTGGGAATCGAACCCACAACCTTGTCATTGCTCTACTGTTTGAGCTACACAAATCACTTTTAAAAATTAGCTTTTTAATAGTAGTACATAATCTAGAATAGTACAAATACATTTATGCATTTGGCAGATGCTCCTATCTAAAGTGACTTACACTGCATTTAAGCTTTAGCATTCCCCTGGGAATCGAACCCATGACCTTATCACTGCTCTTCTGTTTGAGCTACATGAATCACTTAAAGAGTATTTTTAAATAATAAAGTAATATAGTATGTAATCTAGAATCGTACAAACATCACTTGGCATTTGTTTTTATCGATGCATCTCATACATTGCATTCAAGCTTTGCTTTTTCTTCAATGCACGCGCGTGTATTCCCTGGGACTCGAACCCATGCCCTTGCCGTTGCTCTACTGTTTAAGCTGCAAGAATCTTTTTTTAAAAGTAGCTTTTAAATAATACAGTAATATAGTACATAATCTTGTAACAAGTTTTGTCACACCTTTTGCCAGTGATCTCCACAAAACACGAGATCAGCAGAATCCAGTACACTACAGCTGCATGTAAACCACTGAGGGAGGGTTGAAGTCAATGTCAAACGTGGCTCGGAGGAGCTTCACAAACCTGCCTTGTGATGGGGAGGAGGTCTTGGTGTCATCTCTCTGTGTCAAGAACATGGCTGCCGGTTTACTTACACAGCAATTATTCAGCGAAATCCTTTTAATGGAGTCCCACACTCGCTTCAGTGAACGGACACGTTCAAGAAAGCAAACGGCATCAGCTCTGAGATGCCACAAACACAAACTTGAAAGCATCTTCAGCGTAGAGAAAGCACTTTTAACTCACAACGTTGTGCCCAGAGGAAAACTCATTTAATTAGTTCATTATAACGCATGCAAAGCACGCAGCAGAAGTACTCAATAACAAAATAATCTAAATATTTACATTACTATTCATAATTGATACAAACAGAAAGGGGATTATCAGACTTTTAATAAATATAAAATGCCAGCAGCACATCCACTTCTCACAGAAAGAGGCCATGAGTGATATTTTATGGTTTCAAGTAACACATTTGGTCCTGTTTCGCAAAATGTTCACAAAGGAATGTTGGCACTTTGTAATTAGGATAATACAATTATCTATAATATTTAGTTGATGGTTTATTATGCATTTTGTCTGTAGTATTAGATATATATAGATAGATATATATTTATTCTATATATTATTAATATATACAACAAAATAAAACATACAAGCTAAGATAACCAGATCAAATAAAAAGCTAAGATTTACAGCAAAAGAAATGGGTTTGAAAAACAACTCCGATCAATTACTCTTTGAAAACTGTGCTGTAACACGATTTCAGCATTCATAACAAGACTAAAGATCTTAAGAAGACTTCAGAAAGGGTACAGATCCTTCTGGAACAAACAAGCACGTTACTAAAGCTCATTTCTAGCGTCCAGACACACAGCAGCACAAGACAAAGTTCTCTCAAGTAATGAGCTCATGCCTAAAGCTAAGCCCAAATGACAATAATTCACACATAAACAATGCAAAGTGATTTAATCAACTGTGCTGTACAACAACACTGGCTCAAATGTAACAAACACGTTCTTATTCTCACCGACAAACAATAACAACAACAGCCATCGGTATGCTAGTTAAACACATAAACAAATCCGAGTTCATTAGACCTCACAAACAACACAGAATTTATAAACATACTAAAAACAAAAACCACAAACATAAAAATTAAACCCATCAAATTTGACTAGTAATCCAAGCAAATTAAGGGTTTAATCAATTCACATTTAGACTTATTAGCAATATTTAACGTTACTGAAATATGCCGTATAGATATCTGCATAAAGCTAGATCGACTTGACAACTTTTCCTAATTTAACGAAACTTTATTTCGCTCATTCAGCTTCACCTGCCGTACTTTATTGTATATTAAAAGGTTTTCTTACCTTGAGCCGCACCGGTGTTGACAAGCGATAAAATAGTAAAAACTAGCACAGTTAAGTGTCCCGATCCGCCTCGTCCTCTTCTCGCAGGCTTTTTACTTCTTCCCATCATACAAACAGCCGAAACCAGGCAGAAATCCGCCGATCGGGTGAAATAACAATCAGAGGGACCTCTGGAGATGTTTGTTTGTAATAAAGCCCGTGGCGGAGAGATTAGCATTCGCGGAATGAAGTCCGTTGGTTTTTAACGTTACCTCAGTGCGCTCTTCTGACTCACAGCGCGCGTCGAACGCAAATGTTCAGGATTAAATATCCTCTCCGGAGAGGTTTTTCTCTCAAGGCTTCGCGAAACGCCGTGGTTCAGGTGTAAAGCAGGTAAATCAGCGCTCCTGAGGTGAGTTCATGTTCGGCGTCTGTCAGAGAAGTTGCTCCCGCGCGAGCTCCGCGCCTTCTGAGGAGAGGTGGAGAGGCGCGCGAACCCCGCGCGAGCCGCCGGAGCTCCAGCCAATCCGGATGCGCTCCGACTTCAGTGTGAAGAAAACCAATCGGATGTCCGCCTGTAACCGGGTGTGTTATCAAAATGAGCTTTAACGGGATGCTGAGGAGCTGGTGGTGTTTTCACTCTTTCTTTTATGATCCGTTCCCGCCCATAATCTCAGCACATAGTCTGAGACACTGTAGTAAATTCTGTAGGAATGACTTTCACATGTCAATTTAGATATTTTGTTATTCTGTTTCTTTTTAGGATCATTTTCTGCTCATCGGCTAATACATTATAGGGGTCATATGATGCGATTTCAATTTTTCCTTTCTCTTTGGAGTGTTACAAGCTCTGTGCATAAAGAAGATCTGTGAGTTGCAAAGACTAAAGTCTCAAATCAAAAAAAAAAATATTTTTTATAAAAGTTAAGAGTTAACCACGCCTACCTAAAACGGCTCGTTCTAACACGCCCCCACATGTCTACGTCACTATGTGGGAAGATTTGCATGACGAAGCGGAGTCCAGCCCGGAGTCGTTCACATCGCTGCTTGCCGCAAGTCGGTCTCAGCTCATCTAGCCGCCGGTCTCCGCTCACTCTAGCCGCCGGTCTCCGCTCACTCAAGCCGCCGGTCTCCGCTACTCTAGCCCCCGTCTCCGCTCACTCTAGCCTCGGTCTCCGACTCACTCTAGCTGCGGATATGCCGCCGGGTCTCGCTCAACTCTAGCCGCCGGGTCTCCGCTAACTAAGCCCCGGTACTCCGATCATTCTAGCCGCCGGTCTCCGCTCAATCTAGGCCACGGTCTCCGCTCACTCTACCGACGAGTCTCTGCTCACTTAGACCCCGGTCTCGCCTCACCCCCCCCCTCTAGCGGCCGGGCTCCGCCTCACTCTAGCCATCGGTCTACGCTCACTCTAGCACGCCCCGTCTTGTCACTCTAGCCCAGGTGCTCCGCTCACTAGCCCCGGTCTCCGCTACTTAGCCGCCGGGCGCCCTAGCCGCTGGTCTCCGCTCACTCTAGCCGCCGGACTCTAGCCGCCGGTCTCCGCTCACTCAAGCCCCCGGTCTCCGCTCACTCTAGCCCACGGTCTCCGCTCACTCTAGCCGCCGGACTATAGACGCCGGTCTCTGCTCACTCAAGCCGGTCTCCGCTCACTCTAGCCCCCGGTCTCCGCTCACTCTAGCTGCCGGACTCTAGCCGCCGGTCTCCGCTCACTCAAGCCCCCGGTCTACGCTCACTCAAGCCGCCGGTCTCCGCTCACTAAAGCCGCCGGTCTCCGCTCACTCTAGCCCACGGTCTCCGCTCACTCTAGCCCCCGGTCTCCGCTCACTCTAGCCGCCGGTGTCCGCTCACTCTAGCCCACGGTCTCCGCTCACTCTAGCCCCCGGCCTCCACTCACTCTAGCCCCCGGCCTCCACTCACTCTAGCCCCCGGCCTCCGCCACTCTAGCCGCCGGTCTCCGCTCACTCTAGCCCCTGGTCTCCGCTCACTCTAGCCGCCGGTCTCCGCTCACTCTAGCTGCCGGACTCTAGCCGCCGGTCTCCGCTCACTCTAGCCGCCGGACTCTAGCCGCCGGTCTCCGCTCACTCTAGCCCCCGGTCTCCGCTCACTCTAGCCCCCGGTCTCCGCTCACTCTAGCCGCCGGACTCCGCTCACTCTAGCCACCCGCCTCCGCTCACTCTAGCTGCACGGACTATAGCCGACGGTCTACGCTCACTCTAGACGCCGGACTCTAGCCGCCCGGTTCCGCTCCACTTAGCCCCGGTCTTCCCCCACTCCTCCCGCTCAACTCTAGGCCCCCGGTCTCCGCTCACTTTAGCCCCGGTCTCCGCTCTCAGCCGCGAGGTCTCCGACACTCAAGAGCCGGTCTCCGCTCACTAAAGCCGCCGGTCTCCGCTCACTCATCATTTGTCACTGATGATTCAAACGCGAGTTTTGAGCAGTGTAGAGTAGCTTTTGTTGTTTGTCATATCTCCGATCACAAATGCAGACATCATTTTATGTTTACACGGTGCGATGCAACGCTACGCGTAAAAAGACAGTATAAGTCATTATAATCCGTAATTATGTCCCCACTGGATGCAACGAATGCCTCGTTTATAATGGATTTTAATGTTTTTGTCTCGTCGCTCCGGCCAGACAAGGCATCACAGTATGTGAGGGGCGTAACATTTCCGTCACACGTTTGAGGTATGCGGCCAATCACAATGCACTGGATAGCTGGCCAATCACAGCACACCTCGCTTTACAGACCGATGAGCTTTGTAAAAATCGACACGTTTCAGAAAGGCGGGGCATAGAGGAGAAACAATAATGTACAGTATGTGGAAAATAATGGGTTTTTTTAACCTTAAACCGCATAAACACATTTCATTACACCAAATACACAAAATAATGTTCTTTTTAGCAACATCATATGACCCCTTTTTCATCACATGACTATTTTCAGACTTTTCACGTCATTTACTGTTTCTTTTAGGATCATTTTCTGCTCATAATTCAACCATAATCTCAGCACATACAGAGATAAATAAAATTACTTTTTACAATTTATTTATTTATTTAGTATAAATTGTTAGTGAATTATGAACAATTTGCCATTGTATGACTTTTTTCTGGTTTTAAATTCATAACATTCACAATGCAAGGTCTGAAAATGACTTTATTGTAGTTAATGTTTCACTCTCGGTTCTGATCCATGACACTGAGTGAACTGGAGGAAAACAAACCTCTCTGGAATCTAATCACCAAAACCCTAAAGTACATTTGCTTTCCTTATCACTGCCCTCCTGTTATTCATTTAGCCCTGCTAATTGCCCGAAACATGCTCTCTTGTCAGAAGGCATGATCAATAATTATGACAGGAAGAAAACCACAAACCATGATAACTGAAGTGAGCTTGCAAATTCTGCTGCTGCGCGCCGAACCTGTCGTCATGATAAGAGAGGACTGTATCTGTGATTCCAGTTCATCAATCTTCTTTAACTGCAGGTGTTTTGTGTTTGCATTTATGAAGCATGATGTCATGGCTTAATGGTTAAGGATCCGGGCTGCTGGCTTCAGGATTGTGGGTTCAACCCCAGGTGGAGAGACCTAGAAACTGGAGAGCTGCCGAAATTCCAGTCCGACTCCATCACCATTGTGCCCCGGAGCGAGACACTTAACCTCGGGTTTCTTCAAGGAGGCAGTTCAGACGTTTCAGAAGAAGCATCTGCTAAATGGCCAGTAAAATAAACTGTTTTTACTATTAAAAATAAATAAATAAATCCAAGACAAGTTCTCTCAAAAATTGTGCTAAGTAGCACTACTTTGTTCACTCACTAAATGCAAAATGCCTCATTCAGCCAATAAATTCATCAAGACAACAACAGTTTTCTTGTTCAGTAAATTTTAGTAACACAATAAATTATTATGTTGTATCAATAGCTGTAGTCTTATAGTACACTCAATATGTTAAGTGAATGCAATATTTATTCTTGAAGGAACATTCATCCAACAAAGCAAAGACATCCAGGATATAGTTTTAAACAGTTGAACACACTGACACACAAACCTCAAGAACAATGACAATGAGCTCTTAACATCACAACACAACAAGTAACTAAAAGGATATTTCACACAAAAATTAAAAGTGTTCTAAACTCGTATGAGTTTCTTGAACACAGCAGAAGATATTTTGTAGAATGTTGGCAACCAAACAATTGCTGGTACCCATTGATTTCCATAGTATTTCTTCCCATACTATGGAAGTCAATGGCTACCAGCAACTGTCTGGTTACCAACATCTTCTTTTATGTTCCACACAAGAAAGAAACTCATACGGTTTGGAACATTTGGGTGAATTCTGTTTAGTTTGATGTGGGTTTTATGTAGTTTAAAGAAAACTGCATTAGTATTTGAGACTCAAAACGTTTTGTAAACAGTGTAGCGATTGCATTGAATCTGTCTTATTTTTTACATAGAATGCACTAGATAAACTGACACTGCATTGTCACCAAAGACACAAGATTGTCATGCTTTTCCATTTGATTTATGCATCACATTTTCCATGTACATTCTTGAGGAGCCTCTGTAAATATTATGTAATGTTTACCGACAGAGGTAATGCTGTTTACAGCGGTAAGATCATACGCCTTTAATCTTGCTGAGTGACAACTCAGAAAACCCATTTACTCGGCTAGTAGTTAACATCATGTGTGGCCTGCCTGTGTAATCTCAGACATGGAATTCCAAGTAACTTCCAAGTGTCTTCCGAGGCTTTGCCGTGGTTTTCCGTGAGCACAAACTCTATGGTCAACTCTGTATCCCTTTGTTGGGAACAGCCTTTTGTTGGGCCACAACGAACAGCTACATATTTTACAGTTTACTTACACTTTAGAGTCTCAAATACTAATGAGGTTTTCTTGTTGTCCCAACTAGTCAATCATACTCTGAACAAAAAAAATTCATATTGCTGAAATGTTAAGGGTTTGTGTGTTCCCAGCATGCACTGCAGCATGAATAAATTATGCAGTTACTGTTATAGGATTATTGTTTTGCAGTTTGCTGACTTAATTTTTGTTGTTGTTTTGCCATTATTGTTAGCTATTTGTTGAGTTGTGATGTCAATTTGTTGATTGTCACCTATACTTGATGTTTGTGTGTCGAGTCTTGAGGCCTACAGATTTAAAACTATATTTTCGCTTTATAGGACAATTGCTTTACACACAGATTTTCCTGCTTAGTATTTTTGTCTTTCAAGATGCATTTACTTGCAAATGACTTGTCTGGAATTGTTTTTGTTAGTTTTTGCCTAAAATAAGAAAAGATGTAAATAATAAAATAAGAAAGCAAAGTAATGATTTAAGAATGTCTATAAGTTTATAATGGAAAACAAGACAAAAATACTAAGTAAGGAAATCATTTTTGCAGTGGCAAACAAAGATAGCATAGTTCACTTAACATCTATACAGCTATTAAAATGAATTAATTTATCGTTACTAAGAGGGCGTTTACACAACATCGCTTTCAGCTAAAAACTGAAAACTTTATTTTTTTTGTCCGTTCATTTACACGACAACACCATTTTGGGAGCCTGAAAAAGCAAGCAATTGAAAACGGGATTCAAAGTGCAAGTTTTTGGAAATGCATCAAGTTGCCAATTTTTAAGTTTTCTCCATTTTTTTTTTACAGTGAGGCAGAACAAATACTGCATCCCGAGCAAGCATGTGCTATTAAATTGTGCCGCATGTTGTTCATCTCTTCAAAAGCAACATAGATCTTTTATACCTTAGATATTTTTTAAGCTTTACAACTTTGAAATGATACAGCGCTCCAAAGCAATATCAAAATGTCAGAGGTCTCAGTCAGCAACACAACAATAGACATAATTCCCTCTCACCCTAAGGTTCAGCTCTGTAATATCTCTCTCTTTTTGGCATTGTAGCCGTTTTTATGAACACGCTTTGATGACCTATTCCCATCCCGGGCCCCAGAAGAAAAACAGCCCCCGAGAGAGCCGGGAAAAGAACATGTACAGAGTCTCCAAGACTAATGGCACCCAGCGCTCTCATTCTGCACCAGAGGTGACACGCCGTGACATCATTTCCTCTTCCCAGCGAGGAGCCGCAGCATCCCTTTATTCTTCCACTCTCAGAGTTATTTGGACTGTAATCCTTCATAACTGCTTGTTAAATCAAGCGTAACGATGGACTGAATTGGGTGGCCTTAAAGCTGACTTTCCGTGACACGTTTTAGGACCTTTTTCTGGACGTATCGTACAGTAAATTATATATAAACCACAAACAATGCACAATTGCATTCATTTGTTGTGTTTATCCTTTACTTTGCATCCATACATGTCATTTTCAATCAATCAAACTGAGAACACGAGGACGTGAGAAACTAAATCGAGTGCTCGAAATGAACTGGGATTTGAGAAAGCATGACTTATGCATTGACTCATCTTGTTTTGCGCGGCTCGAACAATGATGTCGGTGAGAATCTGACATTTCACTTTGAATTACCAGCGGGAGGGAAATTGCTTTTGTGCGGTGTTTCTGATGGGCCTGAGAGAACATTATCTATTACTCGGGCACACTTGACCAAATACTGAGAACTATGATTATGGTCTGTATTCCTCTGCATTATTATTATGCTAATTCACAATGTTTGGTAAATGCATTTATGTGAGAGTACTGATTTGTTTACTTGCGTCACAAACTGACTTCTGCAAACAGTAATAAAATTAATATAAGGAAAGTAAATATGGACTGGTAGAATTATTTGTACTAAATACTGTGGATTTATTTTAATAAAGCAACTTAATTAACCTTAACATAATAATGGGATGTCCCATATGGAAATGTAAAATATGACATATATTGCTTTATATCAAGAGTGATATTGCCATATGTTACCTATAAGGTGTATATACAGTATATTATATTATGTTATATTATATATAATTTTCACATACATTCTCTGGGTAGATAAAAAAATATAAATGTATAAAATTCCCATGGTCAAATTTGTATATGAACATATGTTAATAATACGTCATATATAATGATTTTATAGAGCAACCAAAAGTATTACATGTATGGGGTGTTGTATAGTATCTATATCAAAGTTTAAATTTGTAAAAGGCTCATAGTTTTTTTTTTTTTTTTTTTTACTTTTAAATAATTTCATATACTAAATAAATATATGTTACATTTGAATAGTATGCTATTTTATTTAATATCGTTGTTGTATATTATGTACAGCACATTGGTCAACAGATGTTGTCTTAATAGTGCTTTATAAATAAAATGACATTGCATATGTTGTGATTTTTGCAAAAATCACAAACTCCCAAGACTGAACGGAGCCTCTAGAAAGCAGAATTAAAACCGTTAAATATTTACTCTTAATATAAAGCTGCATTTTATTCTGAAGGCGGACTTATATGAGAGCGTCTGAAGAGTGTTTCACAATGGATGCTCTCGACCGGCTCTATAAATGTGTGTTTTGTGAGTTACTGTAAAGTACATTTTTTAAAGTATGAGGAGATGGATTGTGCTTCAAACCTAATGGCTCTGGCTGGTATTTTACTGTCAGTCCAGATATCTCAAGCGAATGACCCTTTAACAAATTCTGTAGTGAAAGCACACAGTAATGTGGCATGAGCTCGTCCAGTTCTTCTGTAACGAATGGCTGGCTGCAGACCGAAGAGAGATAAAGCTGAATTAATTCATATGCTCCTGACATTCATGCATAAATAAGGCATTTAGTGCTCTTTGCATATGCCCCATTTAGCAGAAGTAACAATTTTTTATTGATATGGCGGTAAAACTGTTAAGAATCCATTATGCTTTTATTAATTGGCCTGATATTAATCAGCAGCAGCAGTGAATAAATAGATTCATCATATTTTGCAGCCGTTCTCAGCTGGTGGGTGTCGATCCAGAAATGGGTTCTGATGGGTCACGGACAGCAGGAGAAAAGCAATGTGAAAGGCACATAATAACTTACCAGCTTTTAAAAGCTTTTAAGCATCAAAGGTCACGTGTCCAGTTAAACTCTGAGTGCAAAGTTCTGAGTGCAAATTCAAATGCCAAATAGAAATCAAATCAGACAGACTACACACACACAAAAACTATTATTCCACACATAGTATGTTGTGCAGTGAAAGGCTTTTATTTTTTACTCTGTGCACATAGTGTTAACATTAACGTAAGAATAACAGAAATCAAATCTAAAAAATGTAAAAACAAAACAACAACAAGAAACAAACAAATAAACAAAACTAAACCTACAAAACAACCCAGATGATATAAAATATAAGCTCGCCTGCAATGAGGAAAAACATATGCAGAACACAATGTGTGTGAATTATTAGTTGAAGAGAAAATCATGCACAAATAATAAATCTCAATGTTTGGACATTTGTGCTTCATATAATACTAATTTGGCACAGTGTTGAGTTGGCATTGATGTAAACGGCGTTATTTATTGATGGGATACTATTATTTAATTATAATATTATGAATGTTTTTAGTAGTGTTTGTTTTGTATTTAAGTTTTTTATGGTTTTCGTTTTTTTAGTTTTAGTATGTTTGCTGTGTTTTTGTCATTGTTATCAGTTTCTTTTATATATATCTATATAGTTTTTATTACTATTAATCTAATCATTTTATTAATTTATTATTTATGTTTTGATATTTATACATCATGCAGGGACAAATAATCATTTATTTTAGGTAATGTCTATTTTATTTCAAGTAACTTTTTTTAATAGTTTTAGTTTTTCGCTTTAGTTAACTTTAATAACCCTGGATGTAAAATCTACACTGGAAAAAAACAAAAAACGAATTCAATGTTGTAAATAAAACAAGGATTATTGGAGTGCATGTTACAAGAAAGTACTTTTTTTTGGTTACAATTTTGTAGTATTTTGGTTTGTCTACTTCAAAATGTCATGTTTAAATCACTGTGTTATTTTCTTTGTAACTCTTTGTGAAATTTACAAGCAATTTCTGAGTGAGAATTGTTTCTACACCAATTTTTTTTCCAGTGTAAATCCTGATGACAAACAGCCAGAGAAGCTCTGCTCTAATCAGACCTAAACATCAACATAAACTCACCTCTCTCTCAACTCAATGATGCCTTTCCCCCAAACTGTCACTCAGCAGCTGCTAACGATGAAAGGCCTGTCAGTCATTGGTATGACAGCTCTTCTCCTCCGTTAACAAAGACGTTAACAGTCTGAGCGAATGATGGGCGTCCTTTGGAAAAAAAACTCCATCAATCTCGGCGTCTCTAAAGCGCTGAGTTCAGGCCGGCCTTATGAAGCGAAACAGAAGTCAGGGAATCCTTCTTTGACACACGCTACCAAATTTAAATAGTAATTTTATTCTGCCCATAAACCTTGACTCAATGCCTTTTTAGAGCATCTTTCTGTGATAGATTATCCTAGAGAATATGCAAGGGTTAAACACAAAACAAGGATGCTACAAAATAAAAAGCCGTTTTTCACGGCCACGGGCCGACTTTAGTGGCACTCTTGATATCGGCGTTAAAAGTGATTTGCAGCACCGTATGTGGCAAGGAATCAAAACTTAATTTAGGCTGATAAAGATGCTATTTCAGAGCCAGATAAAGTGCTGCATCATGGACACGCAGGTTTCGGGTCTCTGCAGATTGTCAGATTTACAGGCCTGTTTTTTCTGCCCCATAAACGGCAAGTCTCCTTGCCAGGCGACACTGGGAAATGTTAATGGATTCATTTGTCAAGAAGGCCTTCCGCTTATTTACAGTCCACCTTCATTACGGCGTTTCTCCTGTAAAACCAAAAAAAATCCACCGGTCAAGATATCGATTTATCTGCTCATCGCCACAGTGAGTCACTGCGCAAAAACGGACGGAGCCCATTAACACGCAAAATATACTAGCTGTCTCACCTCGCCATTACTGTAATCATGAGAAGTAATCTTGGTGTAATTTACATAATTGGAGCATTTAAAAGTTGCTAAATAACACCGCAGAGCCACGTCTGCAGGGACAAAATGAGCCACAACATTATACAATATAAAATATCTGTCAAATTGCTTCATTATGTTTTGCTCAGTTTCTCTAATTTTTACGAGGCTTAGGCTAAATGCCAATGAAACGGGAGAACATTTCCTAATCAGTCATCCTTTAGGGTTTGTATCTAAAACACACTCTCATTTCCGATTCAAACACGATCTACACCGCATAAAATACAAAAACCTATAAAGGAATAGTTCAGCATTGAATGGGTGCCGTCAGAATGAGAGCTGATAAAAACATCACAATAATCCACAAGTAATCCACAGCACTCCAGTCCATCAGTTAACATCTGGAGAAGACAAAAGCTGAATGCGACTCCAGCATTAAGACGTTTTTAACTAAAATACCACAATGTCCATAATCCATAATAACGCTTCCTCCAGTGAAAAAGTGCATCTGCTGTTGTCTCTCAAAATCCAGCCACATATTTGTTTAAACTGTGCTTGATCTGTGCAGATTTCTCTCCTGATTCACACCAGAACACTGACTCACTGGAGGAAGAGTTATTATGGACTCGTATTTTAGTTAAAAGCATCTTAATGCTGGATTAGTTTCAGCTTTTGTCTTCTCCAGATGTTAACTGATGGACTGGAGTGCTGTGGATTACTTGTGGATTATTGTGATGTTTTTATCAGCTCTCATTCTGACGGCACCCATTCACTGCAGAGTATCCATTGCTGAGACACTGATGCAATGCTACATTTCTCCAAACCTGATGAAGAAACAAACTCATCCTAATCTCGGGGACTGAGGGTGAGCACATTTTCTGCAAATTCTCATTTTTTAGTGAAGTAAATTTCTATGCATAATTAAAAAAAATAGTGAGGAATATTCCTTCATATTAACATGGTACACTGTTCTCTATTTCACAGGCGTTTCTTTGAGTGTAGTGTACGGTATGTGTGTGAGAGCTCAGGTGTGTCTCCTGTCAGATGTCACAAACCTGGTGGCGAGTGATTCAGCAGCGGATCAAAGCCGCAGCACAGCCGTAAAAACACCAGTAAAAAGGTCAGTCCTGATGGAGCTCAGCGCCGGCCAGACCCCACGCACCAGCAGAAGGCTGTTTTCACTTAGGATTATTTTCATGGAGAAACAAACTGCTGTTGTGGCCCAAACGCACCTCCACATACAGTATTAACTCACGACTAACAATCCAAACACATCTCAGTGTGGCATTACTCTGATTGTTCAACAACAAAGTGAAAACTTCTCTGAACTAACTCGGCATATTAGAAAAATAATCAGTACTATAGCAACCATTATATATGCTATAAGTTACCATTGTGCTATATAAATAAACTTTTTGCCTTGTCTAAAAACTAAACTGCTAAAATAACACTGAATCAAAATTGGCTTATGTACTGTATTAATACATGGTTCTAGACAATCAGTGCACATTACAAATAAAAAAAAACATTGTGTTATTTGTTTTAGAGTCTCTATTCATATAGAGATGCTTTACACCATCCAATCAGTTCCTGATGGGTAAAATCAAGTGTATTTTAATTAGGGAAAGCAAAACAGGTTGCATTTTATTTGATCTTTAAAATGTTCTTTTTGGCAACTGTGTTTTAATGAGTTGAGTTCACTAAAATGATGCAGTGCCATATGGGATCCTCCGCCGGATTGTTTGGAAAAGGCCTAATTTTCTCTCCTTTGGGTAAAACCTTTGAATACTGTTATTTTCTATTGAAATTGGACACTTTTTCAGGTTATAATCAATACTTATTCAACACCTCACTTTTTAAACAGGTCAAATCACCCCTGCAAATCATCATGGCTTGAATTTTATGATTATTGAAATCGACACTCACAACCCTTACCAAAAAGTAGTATACTTCAAGTATATTTTTAAGTATACTTTATGTAGAAAGTATACAAATATCAGTGTACTAGAAGTATACTTGTAAGTGTACTATTTCAATACTCCTTGGGACTAAATTGGCCCACTTTCTAGTATATAAAAGAAAAAAAAAAAACAAAAAAATATACTTTTAAGTATAAAACATTAGTAAACTTTGAGTACACAACTAGTTTACATCAAAATGTTTAGTTTGTACTGCAACTATACTAAAAGTGAACTTATAGGTATACTGATAGTTTACTAATTAAATACTTGTAGTAGCATTTTTAGTACACTTTGAAATATAGTCTCAGTTTAGTAGTTTTATACTGCAAGTATACTCGTAAGTTTTCTTTAAGTGAACTTTACATCATACTTTAAGTATACTACTATGTCCCTATTTAGGTATTAATTTGTATATATTTTGTTATTAATATCTGAAAATACAAAACTTCAAAAGAACAGGTTATCTGCTTGTAAGCAAAAACATTTTATTCTAGCTTCATGCATTCTTTTTTAAACACTTGAATGTGGATAAGTTTCATAAATAAAAAATAAAGAAACAACATTTTGAACAAAAAGCTGAAAAAAGACTATGAATTGGATTCAGAATGATAATCAAAACGTAGATAGAGTCGATCAACTCCCCAAAGCTTGACAGTCATTATTTCCTCTTCATGGGTCGACATTTTATTCCATAACGTTACACAGTTTTGATGCTGTTTTATGTCTGATGATCATGTTAGAATACATGTGGAAGCATTTGTTTTTGGTTTCTTCTTCACTTGTGTTTTTTTTTGGAAATTCTGTACAGAAAATATGTACTAGCGCCCCCTACCCTGTAACAAACGAAAACACGGATTCTAGGAGCACAATTACAGCTCAAATATATTTAGGCTTTTTTCTAAGTATAAGTCAAATATACTTAAATGTCATTTTATTATATTTCTGAGAAGTACATAAAGCCCATTTCTGAGAAGTACATAAAATGTAGACTAAAAGTATACTTTCCTATTTTTTGTTTGAAAGAAGTATACTAATAGCACACTTGAATAAACTTCTTTTTCGTAAGGGAACTGGAGCAGCTCCTTTAAATGATCTCATCAATCATCTGTTTCCAGGTCACCTGTGGAGCACCACACACCTGTGGGAGGAGCAGAGAGGACGACAGCATCCAAAACAACCTACAGCCAAACAAGGACACGCTGCTGGAAGGGTTACGTGCTTCTGTGACATCAGTATGTCTGTTATGAATCAAACCATAAAATATCATTTATGCTTAAGCATTGAGGTCTTATAAAAAATGATCGTAATTTCAATGGTAAAAGATTAAAAATGCTAAGGTGAAAACCTGTTAACCGGTTAACAGTAAGTTCTTTTACTGTTTTTAAAAAGAAGTTCAGTTGCTGCCTACATTTTTTTTTAAGTAATCAAATTGGCTGTACAAGTCATTTCAATGTTGTGAATTAATTTGATTAAAGTAATGAAAAAACATTTTACCATGACTTACTAATCACATGATTTTTTTATTTTTACAGTCTTATACAGAGAAGAACTGTAATAGATCTATCAGGACATTTTGTGTAATTTTACAGTAAAATGCTGTCAGTTTGTGGAGGCAACAAAAGGACAAACCATCTTATAATGTACAGTAAAAATAATTTAAATGTTTTTTTCCTGATCATTTATACACATTAGTGTTTTATGCTTTCTTATGTTGTTAAATGAATTTTTATTGCACTATTTTAGTGTCACCATGATGGTGTTTTGTATTTGTGTGCACCTTCTATCTAGTATTTACTTCAGAATGTGGAAGCACTGCTTGAGATGAGCTTTGATTCACCATAAGACTTTCTTTTGATCTGTTTTTAACAGTAAAGTTCTGTCAGTCGCATTTGCAGGTTTTTACCTTAGATTCCACTGACTTTTAAATTGTTTTTAAAACACACAAAAAAATTAAAATAACATAAACTGAAATTAAATAAATATAAAAAGCTTACACTTCAGTTTAACATAGTAAACTGTAATTTAGATAAATCAAAAGAAATATACTCTCTATATGTATAAATAAAATTACAAAACAATATAGAAATATAAAAAGTGACTTATAAAAAGTGACTTAAAATAATTAAAATAAGGAAAATGAAAAGTAAAAACTATAATAGTATCTCAGTGATATTAAAATAACACTGTTGTCAACCCATTCATATCATATATATTTGTTTAGAATTTTTTCTCTTCTTTTTTACTGTATCTTTGTCTGTGGGAACTCATTTTAACCTTCATATTAATATTTTTCGTCCAATTTTTGCATTTTATGAACGAACGAGTAGCTGTCACAACATTGCTGCTGTACGCGGTTGCTAAGGTGTTTTAACATGTTAGTTTGTGGCTGATTTGTGTTCATCTGACTGCACGATTGGAGAAATAATTTCTTCCAGTCACACATCGTGGCCAAGTTTAGTACTCAGGGTAAGTAGTTTGTTAGCAAAC
This sequence comes from Sinocyclocheilus anophthalmus, assembly GCA_018155175.1. Taxonomy (NCBI): domain Eukaryota; kingdom Metazoa; phylum Chordata; class Actinopteri; order Cypriniformes; family Cyprinidae; genus Sinocyclocheilus; species Sinocyclocheilus anophthalmus. The sequence continues at coordinate 39,884 of JADLZN010002267.1, read as the reverse complement.
AGCAGTAAATACAGTTTAGAGTGCTGCTTTGTGTGCATGTGGGATTGACAAAGAGCAAACAGATCATTACATTCAGCCAGTGTCTTTGTGCTTGTGTTTACCTCCGGCGACTAATGAGCCCATCCTGCGTCTTCTTAGACCATCATGCACTCCCACACGCAGAAGGGCCCGAGCCACCACATGTCCATAATAACCATCAGCGTGTGAGAATAATGTGCAGAACATTTCCAGGAGCAGCTGGAGAACACGAGAGACCCTCATCATCCCGCGCTCTGTGAGCAAGTAGCATTAATCAATATCAAAGAGTCTCTGTGAAATTTTTAAGAACATGAAAGCTTTTTGTTTATTTCTTCATAACTGACGCCCACCTGCATGCATGCATTCGTGCATGACCAAAAACACTGGCACTGAAGCCTCGTGCAACGCTCACTCCTCCTCAACGCCGTCCGAATAACAAACAAACACCCACAGACACTGATGGAGACTCTTCTGCTCACCTGCCTCCATACACAATGACCTCCTACTCTAGAGATCCTGAGAGAAATCTTACTGTCAGGAAAAAGCCTCCAGGAAACCAAAACACCAACGACGACTCTGTAGCATCTCAAATGTTTCTCTCATTTTGCTGAAGTCTCCTGCATCTCAGACGTTTCTCCAGTAATCTCACATGTTTCATTTAGAGCAGTGATTCTCAACCAGATGGCTCAAACACAAAATAGACTTTAAAATAACCGTGCTAAAAAATCAAGATGTAAACAGACATATTTCTCATTTGAATTCATTCCTTCAGCAACTATACTTTAAATGTTTAATTATAAGTCACTTCATATAATACAAATTGCAAATGCAGCTATAGTAAATCAGTGTGAGTGTCACAAAATTCAGTTTCAGGAATCAGTACTTTTAAGTAAACTTAAAGTTTTTTATTTAAGTGTGATTTCTAGACCTGAAAAAGTCATGGAAATCAATATACATTTTTCTAGTTATGTCAAACTCTTAAGTATTTTATCAGGTAGAAACTGCTATTGGTGAATAAAAATAAATAAATCCTGTAATCACAAACTTGTTTTACTTTAGTATCACCGAGATACTATTATTAATTTTTCTTGATTCTTACTTTTTTAAATTTTTATATTTTCTGTTTTTATTTAAATTTTAGTTAAGGCTTTCAATAATTTTGTTGTTTTTATCATTTCTATTAATTTATTTGCATATAGTTTTTATTATTTTATTTCAGTTTTAGTTCATTTATCAAGTTAAATGTTGCTTAGCAGCTAGCTGAAATAAAATATTTTTTTGTTTTATTTGATTTCAAGTAACAATTTTTTGTTTTTTAATGGATTTAGTTTTAGCTAACTATAACAATCATGTTACAAAAACTGTAGAAAAACTGTAAAAACAATAAAACAAGACTTAATACCCTCTGTCATTTTGCTTCTCAATTAAATGTATCTTGATGTAAGAATGTTTAGACATTTGTAATGGAAAACGAGACAAAAATATAAAAAATAAAAATAAAATTTTTGTAGTGTATTTGTACTGGAAAATGACAAAAGTACTCAGTAAGAAATTATTTTTTTCAGTGTATATTCTGAAATCAAGAGATCTCAATATGAACTCCAACATTTCTCACCAAATGCTCCACATTCATTTTATAGCTCTATACTCTTACTGTATGACAACTAGTGGCTCATTTGGGTGGTTTTATTTCTCCTTAAAAGTTGATCCTTAAAAGAAACATAACCGAGATCTGCAGGTCTAACATCTGAGCAATAACTTCCCTCATCATTAGAGATTTCTCCACCTGCTTCCCTGAGTCTTTGTTCTTTAACCTGAAGCTGGCAGGTTGAAGCCCTGAGTAATTGCACTTTTCTTTCACATAATTTCTCCCCTCCTCAAACTGAAATGGTTTGACCTGCTGAAGTAAACAGGCATTAATCAAAGGCGGATGGGGAATTATCAGGAGGGGAGCCCACGGCGTTTGAAGGGGAGTGTGGAGCGGCGGGCCGCAAAGATGGATGCGGTCGAGGCGCTGGGCTTTACTGTCCTTGGGGAGGTGGATGGCACCAGCTGATGGGGTCACGGTGTCCACCTTGCAAAAGTGTGTCAAGGACAGTAAGCAGGGAACTAGCGCTGAATTTGTCATGCTCACTTCAAAATGCAACGAGTGAAGATCACAGATCAGAGCAAAACAACCAATCAAGAACCTGATGCTCGGGAGATGGGATGATCTCAGTCATCTTTCAGTGTTTCCAAAGGCAATGTTTCCACCCAATGTTGTGAACATGTGCGAAAAATATGCATTTGCATGAAACGTGCAAATAAAGCATTGTTTCCATCTCGTGTGTTCAAGAGAACAAAAGCACCACTTCCTGGGAAATTGGTGCAAAATATCAGTAATAAAAATGAAACTTGCTGCAAGGCAATGTAGCTCTTTGCACATGCAGATCAATGCAATAACAAACGCTGTTGTGTTATCTTACATTTGGATGTGTGATGTTTGGGTATGCAATCATAGGAGAACGTAAGGGAAAGTAATTATACTAAATTGTTTTAATGACAGATTTTGGCTCAGGCAGAATGGTCCATTATCGATAGTCCAATCACATGATCTGTTGAGGCTTTTGTTGGGCATCCAGGAATTTATTCAGTAAGTGTGTTTCCATTGTAGTTTATGTGCATGTTTTCTTATTAAAAAACTTAAATTGAGTGCATACATTATTATGCACATCTTGGCATTTTCATCCAGTGTTTTTTATGCAATATCCCAAAATTTGCATAAAAATATGTAGATGGAAACATCGCTATTGAATGGTGCTTCTTCTACAGTTTCTGTGGAGGAAAAAAAACAGACACAAGTGAGTCAACATCACTCTTAAAATTAAATGTTATTTATAGGCATTGATGGTTTCATGAAGAACATTTAACATCTAATGAATCTTTCCACTGCATTAAAGGTTCTTTATAGCGGAAGAAGTTTCTTTAGATTTGTAAAATGTTCTTCACACTAATAAAAAAAAAGTTATTTTGAGAACTGAAAGTTCTTTGTGGAACCAAAACCCAAAATTGTTCTTCTACAGTCTTACAAATAAAGGTTCTTTACTAGCATTGATGGTGAACATTTCTGAAGAACATTTAACATTTATGGAAGCTTTCCATTGCAAAAAAGGTTCTTTATAGTGGAATAACTGGTTTCTTTAGATTTTTAAAATGGTTTTTAAGAGCCTGTTCGTTGAACCAAAATGGTTCTTCCAAAAATATTTTTCTATGGCATTGCTGCGAAAACTGTTCATTTTTAAGCATGGATGTTAAAGGTTCCTCATGGATCCATTGATGCCAATAACAAATCTTTATATTTTAGAGCTAAGTTGTAAGAGTATAGAGCTATAAAATGAACATACACAGTAGAAACATCTTCAGCAAACATCTCCTTTTGCTCATTTGAAACCACTGGTGATCATTCTGTCCTTTCCAATCGCTGCTAACAGGACTGTACGTAAAGCCCATCACAAATATCTTTTCTGACACGTCTTACCTGCGACTCTGGCCATGATGGAGCGCAGACACTGCAGTATTATGGGTGAAAATCCATTACTCAGTTGGAGCTGCAGATTCACAGTGAAGGCAATTAATCAGTCCTCCATAAGCATGTCACATTAACCAACCCAAGACTGCTGACTTTCAATTGTGCATTCGACTTGACACGAATATATGAACTCTAGTAGAGATAATCACATTGCACGCGCACATGACGAAGGTGTTTGTACGGATGCAGATCTTCGGTGCCGTTACAAAAGCCACCTTCTGTCAGCCAGATGTCCGCCTGTACAGAAACAAGGAGGTCACACGTGTCCTTAACCTTAAGTAGAGCTCTAAAAGGTATTGATGGTTTAAAAGGCTTTGCGAAGGTGATCAATATGGAGATTCATTCAGTGGGTCATTAGAGCGTCCCTGCAGTCATATTACAGCTCTTAAAGAACACACAGCGCTGTTATTATAGGAGAGCAGACGTATAATACAGCAGTAAAACCTCTGGTTGCGAGCGCAGGCCTTTGTTTAAGGTTGGCAGATTGCTCTGCGGGAGAATAAGCCGTGCTGATTGCAATCAGCCAAAGATCTGAATGAAAGGTGATTGCTTATTTATTTCTGTGTGCAGTTTTTGTAAGCGTGTGCATGTCCGAAATGTTCGTTTTCCCGCTCTGGACGGCAAATGCAATGGTGCTGACTTTCATCCATGAATACTGTCATTTTTGGGATCTTTATGACATGCATGCGTGAGGTTTCATCTGAGAAATGACATTCGTGCATCAGCAGTGTCAGCGCGACACGCTCCCAACAAAAGCCACATTTGGAGCGCTTTGGCATGACTGATGAGCCAATCATGTACAGATTGTTCATCTGTTAATTGTTAATTGCACATGCCTGATTCAGGACTATCTGTAGATGTGAGGACAGCACAGTCATGTGTCATCAAATCAACAAAAGAAGAAATGAAATAATCGACATGAAATAAACTCCGAGACATCCAATCACAACACATCTTCAGTTTTTTACAGCTGAATTTATAATCTGAAACTCCTTATTTGGTGTCAAAATTAGTGGCCTTTTAAAAATGCTTGTAAATCTCTTGTTATGCTATATTATTACCAAATTTTGAATACAATCTTTTAGCCATCATGTTTTCTTTCCATTAGCACAGGGTTTTGCTTTTATTTATGGATAAAAGGCTCAAAATCAGCTCAGATCCATGAGGCCCACGATCAATCGATTCCAAAAAGAAATACAAAACCTGAAATAAAGACGTAACAGACAGTTTTTGTTTAGACTGTGTTTTTGGCTGTTTTTCATCACCGGACTGGAAGGAGACAAGTAAAAAAATAACTCCAGGGGCTAGTACAGTTTTTTTTCTTTTTTTTCTGTGGTAATTATGTCACAAATGCTGAATATTGAGGTTAACTTATACTAAACTTTTCTGAACAAGTTACTGACCTTCTCATGAGGAAAGGTCCACTGAAAGTCAATTCCCACATTGAGTTCGGTGTGAGCGGTGCAGTTTAGCATTAGCCTCTCCCCTACCGTTAGCCTCTCATGAGCTGGACTCAGGGTGAGGTCATGGATCTTGTATCCTGCGGAAGAGGGAAGGGGAGTAAGGGACGTGCTGGGTGGAGCATTGTTCTCTTGAGACCAGGGCAGCTGATCTCACACCAGATTGTTCTATAGTCTCAAAAAATGCAATCTTGCCTCCTCAAAAATAGTTTTATCATTTCTGACATGCTTGCAAAACTGAAATAAATAATAAGTCAGATGCAGAAAACATGGTCATATCATATTTCTTAATTACAGAACTTAATGCATTCAACACTCACATTTCCAAATAAACTTTTTGTCTTTTTTTTTGCTTACCTACGACAGCCACAATGTAAGGTGAGGACTGATAGGTCTCATTTCGAATAGTGGTTTGGCAGTAGACCACCCCAGCATAGCTGACCACATGACTAGGCAGGATGAAGCCCCTCTTGCTATCCCAGATGACGTCTTTCCCATCAGTGGCCAGTTCTTTTACTGGATACTTCTGTTGAAGGCAAACACCATAAACACATTGTTCACATCATATCATCAGCGGCGAATCACAACACAACACAGGGATCTTGACGAGTAAACGTTAAAATATTAGTTTAATATTTTATAGTCACATCTTTTCATATAGTCACATTTATTACGGATATGTAGTCAACAGAAAAACTAAATACATACTGTCCATTAATTTTTTTTTTGAAAGAAACTAATACTTTTATTCATCAAGCATGCATTAAACTGATCAAAAGTAACAATAAAGACATTTAAAATGTTTCCATGATTTCTCCTATCAAGATCCTCAAAAGTATATTACAATTTCCACAAAAATATTACCGCACACTAATTTTCAACATAATAATATAATAATAATAAAAAGAAGAAATGTTTCTTGAGCAACAAATCAACATGTTAGAATTATTTCTGAAGGATGATGTGACACTGAAGACTGGCGTAACGGTTACTGAAAATTCAGCTTTGCCATCACAGGAATAATTACATTTTAAAATATATTCAAATAGAAAAGTCATAATTAAAATTGTAATATTATTTCACAATATTTCTGTTTTTACTGTATTTTTTTGTCATAAAATAAATGCAGCCTTAGTGAGACATAAGGGACTTCTTTCAAAAACAAAGAAATTGAACAGTAGTGTAGTTTGCTGATACAGAGAACTCACTCAAAGTTATGCAAACAGCAAAACAACATCTAAACTAATTGGTTTTATTTAAGTCAAAAATATAGTTTAGATCAAATAGAAATAGCTTCTTAGAAATAGAAGGTAACATTTGCAGGTTACCAAATAGGGCAGGAGAATGTGTATTTATAAACACTCACTGTGTAGAGTGTGACGTTTAGGTTCTCCACAGATACCAGACAGGGAATGACCACCTGTTCTCCCTCCCGAATGAACACCACATCATAATCTTGAGCCATTCGTACAAATGGTGTATGGCAATCTAAAAACATAGGCATGTATTGTATAATTTGACTTAACACTAAATACACTATTCAGATTACATGAGAGATACGACAGTACTTACAAATTGTTATATTAGACAGTCAAGTTTCATAGGTATGGAAAAAAGTAAGTTCACACTTCAAATCACACTTAAAACAACCCATTTCCTTTATTTTGTCTGTCTGGACAAGGCAGGAGTTTACAGCTATGGTTGAAAAGGGAAGTAAAATGTGGTGGCTCCACCAGAATGAAAAGGTTATAAAGTTTGAAGATGTCAAGAGGTTATCCCGAAGGATAACAGAGGAAGTATGCAATAAACACATTTTTGTAACATTCCAACTCTCGCTCCCACTTTTTTCGGAAGATAGTGGGAGACCGGGTCAGAAAGTTATGAAAAACGTGTTCAACTATTTGTTGAAAACAAAATTACACTCGAAAATCATACCTTGTATGAAGACATACAAAGAAATAGAAGTCTTTCCATCCTCTATAGGCAGGTTTTTATAGAAGCAGCGATACTCTCCAGTCTCATTGGCTACTGCTTTGGAGAGCGTTAAAGTGCTACAGAACAATCCATTGCCACTACAGTCTGTTTTGATGAGCCGGGTTTCAGAACGGGTTCGGTTGTGAGGCGTAGACCATTCCAAGATCTGACGCCCCCTGTGTAACCGGTTGAAAAGACAGTCAGCAGAGTAAACTGACAACGTTTAGCTGACATTGTTTAGTTTCTGTTTTTACCATAAAAATTAAATCTGTAACAAAGACATCACCCT
>JADLZN010002267.1:12500-25474 GCA_018155175.1 Sinocyclocheilus anophthalmus | reverse complement strand
AGAGAACCCTATTAAAAAAAAAAAAAAAAAAAATATCTTTTTTTTTTTTTTTTTTATTTTTTTCAAAAAAAAAAAAAAAAAAAAAAAAAAAAAATCAAATAAAATAAAGGCACCAGATAAAACAACTAACAAAATTATAAAAGTCATAAAAGATAATAAAGTAAAACAAAATTAGTACTGGATATGAAGACTAATACAAAACAAGAAATAAAAAAAAAATGAGTAAATCAAATAAAAAAAAAATGAAAGGCAGGTACAAGAATGACCAATGGGAAATTAAAATCAAACAAATTAGAGTAACCAAGTCGACCTAGCAGAGAAATGCCCACAAGGGGGAGTCAGTGCGCTGAAAACAGGAAGGCAGAAAGAGTTCACGAAATGTTAAGATACTTAAACAGCCTGCCCTCTAGCGTTAGTTTAAGGTACTGTGCCTTAACTCTAACCGTGCTTGAACTGAAAACGTTTAGAGACTATTCTCCTTTTCAAACGGAGTTTTACTGCAGTTATCACAAGAACACAGTCCAATCCCAACAGAATCTATCATCTGTGCACTTAACTGCACAATGTGTGTGAAGCAGGATTTCTTCGCTGCCAGGTACACAAATAAAAATATGAACAACAGGGTTTCTTCGCTGTTGTTATACAAATTTCACTTGATCAAGATTTTAAAAGCTCCCATTTACATTTTAATCAGTCTACTGGCTCGCAGTGTTTTTATGATCAAATCTGCATTAAGTGACACATTAGGTAGCTACTCTAACGGCTAAACCTAAGGGAGTTAGATCGTCTAGTTAAATGACATTGGAACTTCGCAATGACTTTAATCTAGCGATACTATCAAAATAAGGCCTTTAAAAGATGATAAGAGGAGCATCGCTCAAATCTATCTTTATCACAAAGCAGGAAGATTTCTTCGTTCCAACCAGCGATTTTGATAATATTAAAAATGTACTGCAAAGAGATTTCTTCGTCTTTAGAGAACAATTTTAATATTATAAACTGCAGTTTACTTTAATATTTCACAGTGACTAAATGTTAGACAGATAGAGGCTGTTAAAATACAGTACTGGAGTTGGCTTTTAACCATCCAATCCAAAAGAGTGAGTTCGCGCTGCGTCTCACTCTGCGCGCATAATATACAAACACAAATAAATTGATACTGTTTTGCTCACAAACCAAGTTTGAATATTGCTCGCATTCTCCACCAAAACTGTAATGTTTTTATTATTATTATTAGCTCTAAAAAGGGGAATATTTATAACGAATCACAACTGGTTATGATTCATAATAAATATATAGATTATATCTTCAAATTAACTGTAGAATCAATATTACAATTATTTGATCAGTCCGTCCACCGAGCAGACAATATAAACATTTATCAATTCAAGGAATATTTATTTTCTGACCACGGAACAATAAACTGTCCTTCTTTATGCAATGCTAGCAGTAATTCAGCAAATGTAGCAAGGGTTCAAACATTAATTGACTTCGAATTGTCAATTAACAATCAGTTGTGAATATAAGGGATTAAATAAATGAAACTATATCTAACATATAAATAACTAAAACATATATACACAGAATGAAAAAAAGTAAGGAAAAGATAGAGAATAGAAAAAGAATGGCAGTATTTAACATCACTTAACCACAACCTCTGAAAAACCATCAAAGAATCCAATAATCGCCTTAAAAGGGACTGAGATTTAAACACGCATCTGAATAATTTTAAGAGGTTACTTGCATTGGTTTCGATTGCTGAAGAGGAGTCCGGTTGCGGTAGATAACGGAGGTCTTTTGATTAGTTTGTGAGGAGTCAGCTGGAAGTTTTTACTTCTGGTTCTTCTGAAGAAGAAGTCCACAGCGACTAACGTTACTTGAAAGTAAAAACTGCCGGAAAATAAAACTCAAAATTAAGGTCTTGAGAGTCTTGAAAGGTGTTTTCTCAAACGAAGAAGAGTTTTTGAGCAAAGTTTATTCCGGGCTAATCGTTTTTGAGAGTTCCTATTCTGTGTGTTCTGACCAATGAGAGACAGGGATTTTGAGCGGGAGAAATTTGTCTTTGTCTCTTGTTTATGGCTCATTTTCATGCTTTATGGCCGGTCTGGAACATCCGTAGTTTTAACACAAAATATCGTGCGAGTCATATGATGCTTTTCACAATCACATACTGTACATCATTGTCCGAGGAATGAAAAGCAGATAATTTTGATACCAAGAAACAAACATTTGGAGTAGATTAAACCAAAGATACATTCATACACCTGCATATCAGTGTTTTATTGCTTTAACTAATACAAATAACGAGTGGTAACTCATCTAGTCTAACAAGGGAATGTACACACAACACATGCATATACCAGGTACAATTATAACTGATTAATTATAGTCTAAAATAAAGAAAGGTCTTTATGTGTGTGTGTGTGTTAGTTTGGGTGTGTGTGTGTGTTTTCGTTTGGCCATTCACAGCTCTAAGTGGAATGTTTTTGAACTCAGATTCCAGGATTCTCGTGGGGTCTGGTTCTAATCTTCTTTGACGGCGAAGAACCATTTGGCAATTTACAACCCCTATACGAGTAACATCTCTGCCCAGAACTGTAATTTATATGCAAGTCAAAGCTAAAAGGGGTCTGTTAAGAGCCATAAACATCCAACTATATGCATGTCCTACTCATACTCTACAAGGTACACATCGCCAGCTTGTTATCAACTAAGTGTTTCAGCGCCATTGCACATAATACCACTTCATAAACTCATAACACAAACTTCCCAGAGGACGTGAGGCATCAATGTCCTGAAGCATCACAGTGTTTCCCTCTTCGTAATCAATCTACCAATGCTGACTTACAGTATTTCTGAACATAAACCTGACCACAACACAACCATCCCGAACTCTAAATCATCTCACACAACTGAAACTTTCAAGCTGTTTTGCATGAGCCAAGTCATTAGCATGAAATCACACTCCACACACAATCGTCGCTGAGCTGTTACTGCACTACACATCATTCCGATTAAAGTGCGAAGTACTGTATCAACACGCGAAACAACATGAGCACTGATGCCTTTCTGGGACTGAACAGAAGATGACATGAGTTAAGGTTTCGTCTTTCTGTACCAGAGTTTCCAAGTCAATGTGTTTTGTGTCTATAACCGGTAACTCTCTTTCTGTATCATTAAAAGCACCGAGTCATTTGCTTGTGAATCAGGCTACACTGGCCACAATGTATTGTTTGATTCACTAAAAAGGACCGGCTTATATTATCATTGGATTCCGTGACTCGGCTTGCCCTGGTCACGCTGTTTTGATTGACTAAAAAAGAACAAGCTAGTAAGAATCAGGTGCGATGAAATCTGAGCTACTTGCTCTTTCCTATGAAAACACAATAACAATGCATAATAACACTGGATTTTTAAAGCTTTTACAAATGCTTCAAACTAAACTAACTAGTTTTACATGTTACAATCAATACATGTAACAAGGACACATTCAAATAAAGTGTTGTTTTTGATACAGATATTTACTCAGTACAAAGCTTGATCGCAAAAAGGCGTGTAGAAATATTGTACTATACTAGATAATATACTGTACAGTGCCAGTTCAGTCTGATAATGGATTTTATTTACTTATTTTTATTTATTTTATTAACTTTTTTTTGGTGGTGAAATGCAAATTAAAATAAAGAAAATGTCTCCAATTTTTGCACAGTTTGAACATGTAGCAAATAAATGTGTTAGTTTTTGTATCTTCCGTTATTTTTCTCCGTATCTGTAAGCTTTTGAATGATTTTCTATAACTGTAGAAGAAAGAGCTTCTCTAAGCCTGCAAGAGGAAAAGCTACTTGAGTGATTAAATGCGGGTGGAGGGACGGAGAGTTGATTATATTTTTAAAAAAATGTTTTTTTCAGCCATGCACCATTAAATGCAACCACTAACAACACTGGGATTTTTATCCACAACTCAGATGGAAACAATTGTAGCCGTGTACGATGGTGGACTCCATCAATAAACAGCGCACAGACTCGTACCCCTGCTGTTCTCAGTCCATAATTATTACTGTTCAGATGGAAACAGAGAAACTGTACAAAAGATTTTTTCCCATCTAACTACAGTGACCTAGTTTCAGTCAAAACACAGAAACCGAGGGTCTGACAATACAAGTATTTCACTATATATTTGGACTTATTTCCAGCAAAGTGCAATTAAAAATGAGCCTCCATGGCTGTAATTGAGAGCAACTCAATCCTGTGATGTGGAACGACTCTTCGCTGTCCCACACCTCTCGGTGACGACGGGCAGAAGTCATTGTGTAGCTACAATGCAAATATTGTTCATCTCGGTTTCATTGACATTGTTGCTGCACTTAAGAGCCGACATTCGATCTCCTGCGAAGCAGAAGGGTTCAACCTCATCCAGAGGGGCGCGTCACTGCACTTCCAGAATTACAGAGAGCACGGCCCCGGGGTGAGTTAGATTGGGTTCCTTTACCCAGAGGTGTTAAATTCAAACCCGCATTTATTACAGTGAAAAACACTTTTCTTTCGACATCTGCTCACTTAACGTTAATTATAGCGCCCCTCCTTCACACTACTATTATGAGGCTTTAAATTCCCAATTCCAGCAGTCGACTGAGCAGACGTGAACAATAGATGTGTTTCTTTTGGAGACATAAGTGTGGTGAGGTGTATGGAATGATAGGAAGGTCAAAAAACGTGAATTTTAACACGAACTACATGTCGATGATGCATAATCAATGCGCAAACAAGTCAAGTCACCTATATTTATATAGCGCTTTATGCAATACTGATTGTGTAAAAGCGCTTTAAAAAAACCCGGGTTAAACAGGAAAAGTTTGTAATAATGCAAGACAATACCGAGGGCATTTTTCAGTTAAAGTTAGTTCATTGTTGATTCAGTGATGTCACCATTCAGCTCAGTTCAGCTCTCTTCCAATAGTTTCTGTGCAAACAGTCAAGCGTCCCCAACTAAGCAAGCAAAGGTGACAGCGGCAAGGTACCAAAACTCCATCAGTGACAGAATGAGAAAAAACCTTGGGAGAAACCAGTCGGGGGGTCAGTTCTCCTCTGGCCAGACGAAACCAGCAAGGCGTGGTTTAAATCCAGGCTGCAACACAAGTCAGATTGAGCAGAGGACTGGTTCTAGTGGTCTTGTGCCGCTAGTTGACATGGTCTCCGCCGACATTCAGGGCTGTAGAGGTCATCTCTAAGTGCTGATCCACCATCTGCTCTGGATACAGACGGATCCGTAATCTACGTTGACCTCGGAATAAGAATGAAAGAGATTAATATTAGCGTAGATGCCGTTCTTCAATCGATGTAACAAGTGTATTGGGTGTTATGGGAAGTGTTCCCGTTACAGGTGTAAACAACGTACAAACAACACGTTGACAACACGCAAACAACATGCAAACTAAACACAAACAATGCGTTTACAATGCGCAAAAAATGCAAACAACACATTTACAATGTGCAAACAACAATTTGGAAACAATGCGCAAACTTCTTGCAAATGCATAAACAACAGGCAAACGACATGTTAACTAGGTGCAAACAACAAACTACGCACAAACAACGCGTTGACAATGCACAACAATGCAAAAACACTCAAACAACATGTAAACAATGCATAATGTGCTAACAACACATTGACGTGTAAACATCATGTTGACAATGTGCAAACAACACGTAAATAAAGCACAAACAACTCATAAACAATGCACAAACAATGTGCTAACAACACGCTGACAATGTGCAAACATGTTGACAATGCAATGTGCAAACAACAAGTAAACGACGCACAAATAACATGTTGACAAAGCACAAACAACATGTAAACAATGCGTAAACAACACCTTTACAATGCACAACGCATAGTTGATGTGTTGTTTATGTGTTAAAATTAATACTTTTTTTTTACCTTTCTGGCGTTCCATAGAGGTGGGGAACTGTAAACATTTATAGTGTTTCAATAGTCATTGAGAAAATTGTCAAACTCTCCAAAAAATAACTCCGAAAAAGAGATTCACAAAACACTAAGAAAAGAGCGACTGTGATTCGAGTCTGCTGTTACTTTACTAAAAGATCAGACGCATCATTTTCACCTGCTGGAGCAGAAAACAGGTGGAAAAATCCCACAGACACACACTGAAGAAGCAAACTGAGCCAGTCCACAGAGATCCACCCAAAACACCCTAGCAACCACCCATAACGCCCTAGCAACCACCGAGCAACTGTTTAGCAACGCGCTGGTATTTTTGCACAGGGTAGCTCTACCCACATTATCCTTAGAAAAATATAAAAATCTTGTTACTACATTGTTACATTTTAGAATTTCACTTGTGTCTAGTTAAATATTCTTATTCTATTCTCTCACTCTCCTCCTAATATGAGTTCATATAGTTTTTTGGATTGGTTTGGATGTACATTATTCAGCCAGTGTGAGTTTTTATCTTGCGTCCTCATCCAGAGCTTCAGTCTCAGGAATTTCCAGATGGAATCAGTGTAATTGACGTGGAGCAAAAGCTGATTTGGCGTCTCCAGGGAGGAGAGCTCGAAGCCGGAGGTTATAGTCTGGTTTTAAACGGGTCTTATGAAGTGGAGGAGGGGGTTTGGAGAATAAACCCTCAGGTGAGATCTATGGGGAACGACTGAAGCTTCAGAAGCCGCAGAAAGAGAAACATACACTAGCATTCAAAAGTTTGGGATCAGCAAGATTTTTTATGTTTTTTTTTAAAAGTAGTCTCTTCTGCTCTCCAAGGCTGCATTTATTTGATAAAAAATACTGTAAAAATAAAATAAATGTAGCCTTGGTGAGCAGAAGAGACTCTTTCAAAAACATTAGAAATCTTGAACGCAGTGTATGTCACGAGTGTGAACGCGCTGCACTAATCCAGAGATCTCCATGAATCTTCCCGCAGGAGAACAATAGCTGCTCTTCACCATAATTATGCGACACTTCAAGAAGTGACAATTGTCGGTTCAATGGGATTTTTCTGATGATTCATTAGCTAAAGAACAAAACCGGCCTGAACCTGCACGTCCAGCTCGTTCTGTCGACACAGCCGCTGTGACTTGCCGTGTAAGTCATTTCATGTAATTTTGTGGTAATCCTAGAAGGCTGAACGGAGCATTTTTCTCTTGTGGTTAAAGGTGTAATGGTCCCATCAGTCTGAAAGCACTCAATTTTCATTCCATCTCTGAACACCTGGAGTGTGTCTTTGCGAAGGGCATCACTTGTGCGAACAAAGAGGAGTGTGTCAACAACCTTTCAGAGACGCCATATTTATATCTGTTTCAGAGCAACAAAGACATTTGGTGGTTTTCTGGAAGTTCTCGAGCTGAAGAATGATGTTTGAAAACCTTCACACACGACACCTCTCGAAACTCCTGACAGGGTCACAGATACAAGAAGGAAACGCAATCATAGAAACGCAGAGCATTACATTTATTGCATTTATTATATTAGTAAATGTGTTATAGATTGTCGTCCTAGAGTAATTTTCTGAGCAATGAATTACTATAATTTTTATATGATTTTTAAAAAGGTTTTAATACACACACACACTAACACTTTTTAAAATATATACAGTACTTTAGATAAAACATATATTATACATTATATTTTCTAAATCTATATTATATAAAAATTAAGTAAACATACATATCTATAGTATTTAAAAACAATAAATTAAATTTTTTTTTTAGTTATTATATTAGTATTAAATTATTATTTATAAACATAGTAAAATAAAATGCGTTTAAAATACATATCTTACAAAAATATATTTAAAAAGTGATATATAATATACATATATATTAGTACATATATTTTTTTAAATATATAAGTCATAGTTTATTTATATATATATACCTTTTTTAAAATATAAAAATGAAAACTATATATCCATCACATAAAATGTAAACTATCTGTATGCATATTTGTTAGATAAATATAAAAAAGTATGCACATTTATATAGATACAGTATATATTATATATACCCACACACACACACAGTATATGTATATACGTATATAGTATATATATAATATATAGATATATATATATATATATGTAAAAGAAATACAAAACTTCCAAAATATATCTTATAAAAAGTAATGTAACATATAATATACATATACACAGCATTCACAATAAGAGTTATAAGAGTAAAGATAGAATCAATGTTGATTTTAAGAGCATTTCTGGACTGCTGTGGTCTGAGTTAGTGTTGTGTTCCAGACAGCAGATGCATTTACTCTCACACAGAGGATGATGGGAAAACTATCGAGCGGCATTAACTGAGCTCATGACTGCATGTGAGCGAGGAGAGAATATGATGATGTTTACTGTAATGCCTGCCGCCGTTCATACTCCATATCAGAGCGCACAGACACAATCAGAGGGCTTTCGCAGCACTCAAAGAGCGGTGATGTGGCGGAGGGCTGAGGTTGAGCATTCGGGACTCCAGTGTCACTCAAGATACTGTACCAGCCTCTGTAAACAACCGCCGCGCTGACACCATTACAATTGAATCGTTTCCGAGAGAACGCTCGTGAGGATGACACTTCGGAAACAAGAGCGGAAATACCGTGAGAAAACACGTCTGAGCAAAGAAAATATTTACTTTGTCTACAAACAAAGCAGTAGGAAGCTGCCTATTAAGTGAAATTAATGCCCTACATAAGCTAGTTATGTTGCTAAAATAATCAACATATTTTAATAAACAAAACATATAGATGTCAAAATATAGATATTTAATTCATTAAATTCAGTGTTTAATGATTACATATATTTATAATGAACATTTCTGAACACTTTACAAGGTCTCATTTGTTTCCATGAGTTAATAAATAAACTAACAATGAGTTCTGTTAGTTTCTTACTTTCTTTGAGATACTATTACAGTTTTTAATTTGCATATATATATATATACACACAAATTAAAAACTGGAATAGTATCTCAAAGACACTAACATAACACTAACTCATATATATTTAAAACTTTAACTAAAATACATACATTTTTAGTAATTTTGTTGGGTGTTTTTGTTAGTTTTCTCTTATTGTTTTATATTTCTATATAGCTTTTATTCTTTGTTGTTCCTTTTAGTATAATTAAACTAAATAAATGAAAAATTATGCCGGGAAACTAGCAAAATAAGTAAAAT
The DNA here is from genome assembly GCA_018155175.1 of Sinocyclocheilus anophthalmus. NCBI lineage: Eukaryota > Metazoa > Chordata > Actinopteri > Cypriniformes > Cyprinidae > Sinocyclocheilus > Sinocyclocheilus anophthalmus. Next base: position 16,284 of record JADLZN010002267.1, on the reverse strand, counting down.
AAATTTTGTAATATTTAATTTTATTTCAGTTTAATTTTATTTTTATTTGTTCACCTTTTCCTTAACTACAATAACCTGCAATGATCAAAATATTTTACTCCCCATGGTTTAATGTTAGTTAATAAAAATGTTCATGTAAGTTCACAGTGCATTAACGAATGTTACAGCTTGCAAGTAAAACAAAGATTATTCAGGTGAATGTGAGATATGAATGTGGCCATATATCTCTCAGAACAAAGCAAAATGATTTCCTTTTAGAAACAGCTTTGTGCCATGATGCCTTCAAATTCTGTCTAAGTAGGCAGCATACTAGGTTCTGGAGTTATATTAATAAAACTGCACAAATGATTTCAAAGCTCTTCCATGCTATCGCAGTTGGTTTGAAGAATTAACTGTAATGTAAGCAATATTTCTGAGATCGCAGCTGCAGGCCTCGCGCGCTGTCAGCGTGATTGACGACTCGGACAACGCATGAATTTCAAATCCCGGGTGAAGACGAGCAGGTACAGGACTCATGAAACAGGACCAAGATCCAGCAATTAGAAGTAGTTATTGCATGCAACGCAGAGGAGGCCGTGTTGCTCGTCACTGGAGCGAGACCCTCAAACACAAACCCTCCAGACTCCTTTAGTCAATTACACTCCGAATGTAAATCCGCCGGGTCTCGTGGCGTCCGGGTGTCTCGCTTTCCCAGCGTGCTCGAGTGAACCCAGCCATGTCTGACTCTCCTCAGCATCAACAAACTCTTCTGTCTATTATGCGTCTGCTTGTTCTGAAAGCTGCTGGAGAGAGAATGAATAAGTGTGACGGCCTACGCTTCAAATCAACAACAACACGCGCACCATTCATTGAGAATCTGGCAACGCTCAAATGAGCCAGTGAGCACTCACACAAAAATTAAACTATACAATACACACACACACAGTTAGTATATATAGTTATTTTACTTTCTTTGAGATACTATTATAGTTTATATTAACATTTTGAAATATTGTTTATTTTATATACTTTTGTTTTCATTTTCATTTTAGAGTTTTAGTAATTTTGTGGTGTGTTTTTGCCGTTATTATTATTATTATGTTTTTTTAGTTTTTAGTTTCTTTTTAGGACCATTTTAGTATCAAGTTAAACTAATTGAAAATGAAAAAACATGCTTAAAACAGTTTTTAAATATATATTTTAAGTTTATTTTATTTATTGCATTAATTGATTTTCTATATGTGTCTGTGTGTAAAATATTTTAAATTGTTTATTTTAAAAATATATACATATATTTAAATACCTTAAAATATGAATTTGACATATTTTTACACATTAATTCTAACCCGTGTTGTGTGTGTGTGTATGGTGTGTAAATACAAATTTTTTTATAATAAAGTCTAAACTTATATATTTATATGTCTTTTGACAGTTTTTCTTTTTTTAATAACTCCACTGGTTCATCTAAAATTCACTGATATTTCAATATACCTACTTTTACCTCCATAATGTTATTATTTTTTGAGACCAGTATATTAAATAAAGTGAAGTGAAGCAGGATATTAAATAAAAAAGAATAATGGTCACTTATACGAATAAGACAAGAAACATGAATTCTTAGAGCATAAATATAAGTCAATGTAGATTTCATGTTGATTTTAAGATTTTAGGACTCTCCTCAGCATCAACAAACTTCTGTCTATTATGCGTCTGCTTGTTCTGAAAGCTGCTGGAGAGAGAATGAATAAGTGTGAAGGCCTACGCTTCAAATCAACAAAAACATGCGCACGATTCATTCAAAATCTGGCAACGCTCAAATGAGCCAATGAGCATCACACAAAGACATTAAGCTTTACCCTACACAGAGAAGCCAATAACACAGCATTACAGCTTACGAACACGTTCATACATACAGAAAGCGTTTAAATGCAGAATGTGTGTCAAAATGAGCTACAGCTGTAATAACGGCGCTGCAATATGAAAAGCAAAGCTGCACAGGTTTCATGAATTAGCGCTGCTGCTGTATCTATAGTGTACATGTGGGGGGGCAAAAAAAAAAACATATGTTTTCTTCTCATGGTCATGTCAATTTACATCCTTTTGCCCTCGTAATAACAAAACTGTCCTTGACAATCTTTGAAAGCTCCAGATTTGCTTGAAGAGTGAGATGCACATTAACGATGGCGTGATACTATTTGAGCTTTTCCAGCAGGTTTTGAACTAATGCACTTTAAACGCAGCAATGTATATAAATAATGCAGCCTGTGTACTGTGTACACACCCAGCACACACACACACACACAGGTTTACATTTGTGAAAAGTGGGGACTCTCCATAGGCGTAATGGTTTTTATACTGTACAGACCGTATATTCTATGGCCCTACACCAACCCTACCCCTAAACATACCCCTCACAAGACTTTGTGCTATTTCAGTTTTTCAATACACTCCATTCTGTGTGATTTAGAAGCGTTTGAAAAGTGGGACTTGGGTACTTGTCCTGAGAAGTCCCCTTCTCCTTGTATACCTGTCAGACCTTGTCATTATACACTTTGATGTCCTCCTTTGTCAACAAAAAACCGCACACTCCACACACACACGCTCTCCACACCACACACACACCCACCACACACACACACACACCACAACACACACGGTTTACATTTTGTGAAAAGTTGGGACTCTCCATAGGCGTAATGGTTTTATACTGTACAGACTGTATTTTCTATCCCCTTACCCTAACTCTACCCCTAAACCTACCCCTCACCGGAGACTTTGTGCTATTTCAGATTTTCAATACCCTCCATTCTGTGTGATTTATAAGCATATTGAAAAGTGGGGACATGGGGTAATGTCCTGAAAAGTCAACCTTCTCCTTGTAATACCTATGTCATACCTTTGTCAGTTCCAATTTATGTCCTCCTTGTCACAAAACACGCACACTCACACACACACCCTCTCTCACACACACACACACACACACACACACACCACCCACACACACACACACACACACACACACACACACTCCACACCACCTCCCACCCAGACATATAAAACACTGAATCACATTTAATGTGATTCGCAAGCCAAAACTTAGTGAGGTGATAATAGATAAATAGAAGATAAATAAATCAACATAAATAAAAAAAGCTAAAAATTTAACTAATGTCTAATCTATAATAAAAATTAAACAACTAAATAAAGCCACGAACTACAAAAAATAAATGCATAAATACATAAATGATAAATAACAATGCGTAAATAAAAAAATTAAAATGTACTAAATAGACATATAAATAAATGCAAAAATAACGAGTTTAAATGCCTAATAAATGAATGAATGGATGACTCAATTCACACGTAATAAATAACCAAATATAAATGCATAATAAAAATGACTAATAAATAAAACTAAAACAATACATAACCAACAAATTAAATGCAGAAAACAAATAAACATAAATAAATAATGCATTTAAAAATAAGAAATGAATGAATAAAAACATGAAAAATAAACAAACAAACAAAACGAATGGGAGTTTTACACTTCATAAAAAATAGTTTTTTGCTTATGCAAAACACACCATTGTGATGCTAGAGTATTGTGGGCGTTTGTCAGGGTGTTGCTATGCAGCTGGGTGTTCTGGGTGGTTGCTAAGTGGTTTCTAGGATTGGTGGTTTAAACAATAGCAAACATGACACTGCTAAAAAAAAAAAAAAAGTGAAATGCATTGCCTTTCTTCAAACACCAGTAAAATGTGCTGCCTGTCTGACTGTTTTTAGATGTGGAATCAGAAACCCT
>JADLZN010002267.1:0-7500 GCA_018155175.1 Sinocyclocheilus anophthalmus | reverse complement strand
TAATGTTGGATAATGTTAGATAACGCCTGTGTTCTCCAGCGGTTCTTTGTAGAATCTCTATTAAATACTCTATTTTTGGATTATACTCCTTCGTCATGTGCTTTATCCCTACAAGCACATTACAATATCTCACAAGTCTCTTTTTTTTCAGAATTGCGATGAAGTTGCAGTTACCTAATATTTAGCTTCCATAGAAGATGCTTCAGCCAAAATATGCAGAGATAAAAATACCACAGTAAAACATTAGCAATGCAGCATTCGCCTCACAACAGTCGTACATAAAACATGATGCAGATCAAATTGCGGTTGCGGTTATTTAAATCAACAAAACACCATGAAAGCCCCTCATGTGACTCGCAGGAGGCTCAGACTGTGTGGAGATTTCAGAGTTCAGAGCTGTTCATTACACTGAATGCAAACATCTTTATGAAGCACACCTCGTACGCCACACGCCTCTGTGTCGGTAGTGTGCTAATATCTCTCCATTAAAGCACACGGACAGCACTTCATTAGATCACATCACGCTAACAAAGCAGGGCAGCCTCATGAGAGAAACAGAGTTCATAATCAGCAGATATTATCAGGATTTACTGACTGAGATTATTGGCATCATGAGACAAAACACAGAAGACTATGGAAGCCTGTTTCCAAATAATAAAGGCAACTGGATATTTTATCTCCCAATTTTGACTTTTTTTCTTGCAATTCTGAGAAAAGAAAATCAGAATTACGAGAAAGTCTGAATTATGAGATTAAACAGTCATAATTACCTTTTATATCTCCAAGCCACAGTATGCAGAGACAAATATTGCAGTAAAATAAGCAATGCAACACACGTTTCATGAGACAGATCAAACTGCAGTTGTGATTATTTAAATCAACAAAACACCATATTGACTCTTATGTCATTACGCACTGAAAACCTTCCCAAAATAGCTCTCAAATGTCATTTGTGTATGTGCATATTCAGACCTGTCATCTCAGCAGGTTTGATGTCAAATGGCTTTAGCTTGACAGAACAACGAGATGCCAGGTTTAAGATCTGTGAGTACGATGCGTGAGTCATGGATGCCTGTTATGATGTGGCTTTTGTAAGGAAAAGAGCACCTTATATCTGCTTTTGTGATCTACGGAAAACAGAAAATCATACAGGTGTTGACATGACAATGTTTTGTAATAGTTCACTGAAAAGGAGATGTGGTGGGTGTAAGAGAACAGGTTATGCTGAATACAATGAAGGACGCTGGACAGCTTTTCTTTAAAAGGAATATTTCACCCAAAAATGAAAATGTCCTCAGGCCAAACGAGATGTGGATGAGTTTGTTTCTTCATCAGATTTGGAGAAATGTAGCATTGCATCAGTGTCTCAGCAATGGGTGCTCTGCAGTGAATGGGTGCCGTCAGAATGAGAGCTGATAAAAACATCACAATAATCCACAGCACTCCAGTCCATCAGTTAACATCTGGAGAAGACAAAAGCTGAAGCTAATCCAGCATTAAGATGTTTTTAACTCAAATACATAGAGTCCATAAACCATAATAACTCTTCCTCCAGTGAAAAAGTCCATATCCTGTTGTCCTCTCACATCAAAATCCAGCCACATATTTGTTTAGAGCTGTTTAAACGCTGCTTGATCTGTGCAGATTTCTCTCCTGATTCAGACCAGAACACTTTTTTTTTTCAACAATCCATTCTTTATTATGATTTATGGACTCGATTTGTAGTTAAAACGTCCTTAATGCTGATTATTTTTCACTTTAGTCTCTCCAATTTTAACTGATGACTGGGTGCTGTGGATTCTTGTGATGTTTTATCAGCTGTTTAGACTCGGCACCCATTCACTGCAGAGCATCCATTGGTGAGCAAGTGATGCAATGCTGCATTTCTCTAAATCTGATGAAGAAACAAACTAATCCTAATCTTGGATGGTCTGAGAGTGATGCCTGAGAGTGAGGACATTTTCAGCAGATTTAAAAATTTTTGAGTGAACTATTCTAGCATCTACGAGGTTGGTGCTTGAAAGGAAATTGTGTTTAAAAGAGGCCAGATAATGGTCTGCTCTGACATTTCTGATTAGCTAAAGTTCCATTTTGGGGAGAAACAGGAGGCTTTTCAGCAGCAGAATTTGGAGCACTTCTAAAGTTTAACAAAACACACAGGATTTAGAGAGAGAGAGAGAGAGAGGAGAGAGCAACAGTTGTAAGAAAAAGAGACTTTGTCAGAAACGAGACTGGTAATCTTTTTGATCTTCCTCTCTGAGCCCTCAGGTGATATTGATGTGGAGCGGAGCTGCGAAGAAACGTATGCTCGGCTCCAGGCTGTGTGAGGGAGCGCCGTCACAGCCGGACTCTGAGCGACAGACAGAGTGATCATGCCGACCTCATCAACACACACCGTAGGATCCTCTTAGAACGGCACACGCCGCAGAACGGAGGATCTGTTTCCTCTGAGAGAACTCCAGAACCGTCGAATTGAGCAGAGCTTCAGGCGATTAAGAGCTCCACTTCGTGATGCGGCACCCGTCACTATGCTGCACTAGAAACTCCCTCGTCCCCCCCAAAACCCCCCCCCCCCCAAACCCCCCCCCCCCCCCAAACCCCCCCCCAGAGAACCCCCCGGCCCCCCCCCCCCCCCTGTGTAAATCAAAACCTAACAACTCATACCCAACATCTGAAAACTAGCTGCACGATGTGTGATGCTGTTTCCCACAATGCAATGCACTTGACCTGAACTTAATAACTAACTAATTACTAATTAACTATCATGGCTATGTCCTCTTTCTGTTTATCTCAAGATAAATGAGATGTTTCTTACAAGAACATGAACGAGGTTCCCATTTCACAAACAACAAAAACAAACAAACACAAATAACCCAATTAACAGTATAATGAAAAAGATGCAACATTTCAAACAGTAGTGTGGCATCATTGTTGTCACATGACCGCATTAGTGCTTCAGTGTCAAGTCAAAAATAAATCTAGTTTATTTAGCATTTAATTTAATTTGTTGTCTGCATCTATTATACAGCTCTTTTACTGATTAAAAAAAATGAAAAATAAAACAAATAAAACATACTTAAAAAATCATTTGCTTTCACTTTACCCTTTAATAATCGCTTGAATTTTTCTTTATATGCAGATGGATTGATGATGGCTGGCTGCTGGATGATGGGCTGGATTATTGATGGCTGGCTGGATGGCATGATGAATGATGTGAGATGGATCGCTGGATATTGATGCTGGATGGATGATAGATGTGGATGGTGGAGTGTGAGTGGCTATGGATCTGGTTAGATGATAGATTGATAGATGATGGATGGATGATAGATGAGGGATGGACGATGATGATGATGGAGGGATGGATGTGGATGGATGATAGATGATGGGATGATGATAGATGCTGGATGGCTGGGATTATAGATGATTGGATCGTGATAGATATGGATGGATGATGATGTATGTGATGGATGGATGATGGATGATGATAAGATGATGGATCGCATGATAGATGATGGAGGATGGATGATGTTTGGTCTTGAGATAATGCGGCTGACTGTATAGGATGGATGTAGATGATGGATGGATGATTTATGATGGATGGATGATAGTGATCGGATGATGATAGATGATGAATGTATGAAGATGGTGGATGGATGATGATGATGGTGATGGATGGATGGATGGATGAGATGATGGATGGATGATCTATGATGAGATGATGGAGGATGGATGGATGGATGATAGATGATGGATGGATGATAGATGATGGATGATGGATGATGGATGATGGATGATGGATGATGGATGATGGATGATGGATGATGGATGATGGATGATGGATGATGGATGATGGATGATGGATGATGGATGATGGATGATGGATGGATGGATGATAGATAGGTGGATGGATGATGGATGATGGATGATGGATGATGGATGGATGATAGATGATGGATGGATGATAGATGATGGATGATGGATGATGGATGATAGATGATGGATGATGGATGATGGATGATAGATGATGGATGATGGATGATGGATGATAGATGATGGATGATGGATGATGGATGATAGATGATGGATGATGGATGATGGATGATAGATGATGGATGATGGATGATGGATGATAGATGATGGATGATGGATGATGGATGATGGATGATGGATGATAGATGATAGATGGATGGATGGATGATGGATGATAGATGATGGATGGATGGATGATGGTTGATGGATGGATGGATGGATGGATGGGATGGATTAGATAGATGGCGTGGATGCTGATGGTAGATTGAATGGAATGATGGATGATAGAATGATAGATGATTTGAATGGAGATAATAATATGTAATAATGGATGGGTGTATGGATGATAGATGGATGGAGGGATATGTGGATGGATGAAGATGATGGATGGATGGATGGATGTGGAGCTGGAGGATGGATGATAGATTGATAATGGATGATGGATGGAGGGATGGATAATAGATAGATGGCTGGATGGTGGATTGGTAGATGAATGGAGGGATGGATGTGTAGATGAAATGGATGATGGATGATAGATAGACCTGGCTGATGATAATAGATGATAGATGGATGGCTGTATGGATGGATCGTGAAGTGCTTTATGCAGACTCTTTCCTTTTCTCAGAAGTCAAAAGTGGCTTATCGCCAGTAGTTTACCATCACAAGGAATTGTCTGGCGACAGGACGTCCATGCCGAAGAAAGCACACACATCCAGACATTTTCACCATTGAGCCGGCTTTCAACTTTCATCGGAAGCGTAATATGCAAACCATTTACCCATTTTTTTTTATTAAGGACTGCTAGTACATATCTGTAATTGGGCATCTGATTAAAAAAAAATTATATAGTGCTTTACTATTTTATCTGCCTTTCTTGTAAAACAGTAAATTCAAAAATTAATGGATAACAACAATAATTATATTTTAGCAATACAAAAACTACTGTGACTAAAGAGCTTACACACACCGGTGGATTAAGCATTACAGAAACATGAAAAATGATTTTTGAGTCTGAGCAGTCTCGTTGTTACATTGGTGTGTTGTGCTCAGGCCTCCTAATATGATATATATCTATATACCTTTACAACAAGGCGTTCATGTTTCTCGCCTCATAAAATATAAGAAAATTATTATTGTTATATTTAATATAACTTTGTTATTTACTGATTATCATTATTTTTTTACTTCATTTTTCTTTTTATATCATTGATTTCTAGAATGATCACCTTGATTGTGTGTGTGCTTGGAAATAAGTCATCCTGAGATGAAAGAAAACGTGTCTCTCGGGAATCACCTGTGTTTTACGTGGCCCATCAGCCACTGTCAGAGTTGTTAGTGCAGTCATTATTTTTCAGCCTCAGACCGTCAGCGTCCGCAAAGTGTGCGTCACTACACTTCGTTACTAGCACCACGAGATCAGAATTATGAAAAAAATGAAAATTCATGTTTTATGTTGGTATACTTTCATTCCTTTCATCAGTGTCTAAACACAAAAGATGATATTTTGGAATTTTGTGTTTTTGGTCAGTGTAATAAATTAATAAATGATGATTCTGCGCTGGACTATCCCTTTAACTGCAATCTGAGCATACTGTATAAGAACTAATGAAGAATCCTGACTCTGATAAACACAGACTGTGCGGAGCATCAGTGTCTCGAGCGCGAATTGCCTCCTTAGAATGTAAGGGTGCGGAAGTCTCTTCAGTTGTCGATGTCTTATGTTCCGTCATCGCTAGGGAAATATGTGGGGAGGACCACTCGGCGCGCGTACAGTGTAACCACGGTCACGCGGTCGTTCATGTGTCCAATGCACATGGTCCCCTGCGTGGTAAAGTACGTGGTGCATTCTATGGCTGTCTCATCTGTCGCCAATATCTGTCTCTCGGAGAGCGGTGTGCGGGATATCATCCTAACTAGGTGTGTTCTGCTGTGGGATGGGGGCTCCAGGGCCCCGATCTGATATACGCATCGCAGAAAACGACAAGAGCACATCCGCCTATCTTGAATGTGAGCAGATGGCGTTTGGCTACTATATCTGGTCCACTTAGATAATGACGCAAACGGAGCTGTTCGAGGGCGGTGGACATCTGCCGTGCAGCTGATCAGCGACTGAACCGTGACGGCCGGTGTAACGCTCAAACACCACAGCTACCAAAATTTTAGCTGCCAGAGCTCGCTGCTATTGGTAAAGGGGTGTTTTGGGTATTACTTACAGCACACACACGACAACACACACACACATGCACGGTGGGCTTTATTGAAACACATTATTCCTTTACAACTGAAGTCTTACAATGTCGAGAGAGCGAATCTGACATTCCATTAGTAGTTCCCATTCGTCCAGGGCAGTTGCTTCAGCTTGTGCATTGAAGTCACGTTTCAGATACAGGTTTATTTCAGGCCAATCATTCGGAGCTCTGGGCAAATATCCTGCTGTACTAAGCACTCCCGAATTGCAGGAAAATTACATGCATGACAACACAATTAGTGAATGATACGCAATCTCAGAACACCCTAGCACCACCAGACACCCTAGTTGACCGGATAGCAGCACCCCCCAAACGGCGCCCCGACTTATGGGGGGGGGGTGGGGGGGTCAGAATACTCTGGCAACCGCATAGCACCACTCTAAACCCCTCATCAAACCAATTCCTGAACCCTATAGTAACCACTCTAGTAACCAACAGTGTAACACCCTAGCAACTGCATACTACCACCCAGAACAATGTAGAAACTACACAGCAACCACTCAGAATACCTAGCAACAGCATATCAACACTCTAAAAACTGCATAACAAGTATCCAGACCACCCTAGCAACCACTTAGCAAGACCTTACCAACCATTCAAACACCCTAGCAACTGCTTGACAGTTAGTAAAGTAAAATTAAATAAAATTTGTGCTCTGCATCTAAACAAATCCAAGTGCACACACACAGTAGTGAACATTATGAACTATATATATATATAACCAAACTTAGAAATGCCTTTGCCAAAAAAAGTAAAACAAAAAGCTTGAGTTAGGATGCAGATGTAAATTTGTTCATTATCAAAAACAGCAACATCTGTAAAAACCATAACAACCTCATTTTGAGTTTGAGTTCAGTTTGAGTTTTCAAATTAACCCTTGGTCTTCCATGGTAGCATACATTTAGATCAAGATAAAACCACGTACGTGAGCCACTGTTCTTGGTCCTGCTCACGCTGGGGAACGTATTTCTCACCCGCCGCTTGGCGTCTAAAAGATGACTTAACTGGTTGCGACCATCAGAAGGGGAAGGTATCGTAAGGTGGTGGTAGGAAGTCACTTTACAGCCGTGGACCATGTACGGTGGTTACCCGTAGAAAGTCAAGCACAAGATGGTGGGTCGTGGACAGAGCTGTATCAAACAACAAACAGGGGAATAAGGCACATAAAGAGCAACGAGAAGGGAAGAGAAAGAGGGGGGGGGGGGGAGAGACGTACGAATAG
>JADLZN010002266.1:359044-413944 GCA_018155175.1 Sinocyclocheilus anophthalmus | reverse complement strand
TACTTCATTATCAGACTCTAAATGACTTCAGTTCAGTAGGGTTAAAGTACAACATGACATTAATTATGACTGGGCACAGAGATCACAGCACAGTTCAGAAAGCACCCTATTGTTCCCGGGTGTGTGAACCCCTTTATCTCTGGGGGTTTGCAAACTGTTAAACTCTAAATGGCTTTGAGGAAGACCGTTTGATTGGCATTAGGAGCTGATTTGGGGGGTGCTGGGGTTTTGTCTTTGCTGTGATCAGTTTGATGCGTGTCTCGGCCTTCCAGAGTACAAAAGCTGGCCGTGAAATCGGCTGGGGGCCTCCTACTGCCTGCTAATACTGGATAAAAAGCTTGTTTTAATATTCCAATGAAACCCTGTCCTGACAGGATGCTTTTACTTTTTGCTTGCTTTAAGACAGTAAAAGCTTAAGTTGACAAATTGCTAAAACTGAAATATAAAGTACATTAAAGCAGAATGAGAAAAAAAAATTAAATAACAAAATTACTGAAACTTAAACTAAAATTAAAATTAAAACTGAAAATATAAAACTCAAAGTCTATCCAAAATATGATGATTTATAATCCCCATACGTGTAAATCTACTCAAAACTTGTCCATTGACATTTCAGTGATGAAAAAGATTTTAAAAAGCCAACTGCATATAATATTATCATTGTTTTCTGTAACAGTCTATCAAATGATAAGAAATGGTTAGACTATATTGTTTCATCTCGTAAACCTCTCCTATGACATGTGCAACTATTTTTTACTTTTTAAACATATAGTTGCTAAGCATAAGCAACTACTGGGTCTAACAAGTGTGCAAAATGCAAACTAAAGCAATAAATAACATAAAAAATTATGTTCTATCATGTATTGCTTTTAGTCTGATCAGTGGTGTGTGTTTTGATACCATGCTAAATTAATTTGTAACTTGGTGGTTGTCAGTGGTGTTACAACAATTTTTGTATATCTGAAAATTCATTTCCATTGAATGTCTCCAAAAAATCCAAAAATGGTTCACATAACTATTTAATATACAACAAAAGGTTTACTTTTATGCATTACATTCTCAGCTGTATTTTCTGTATCAAAGTGGCAAATAACCCATGAGACCTATAGTTTACACCGTTCGAACCCTAGTTGTTCATGTCATCATTAACTTCTCATGTCTTTTCTGTCTGACTCTCATTTGCCAGCACCCTCGAGACGACCTTTGACAGCACTGTAACTACAGAGATCAATGGGAGGGCTTTGCTTGCCCTCAGTTCCCGCCCTGCTTCTGCATTACCATGGCGACTGGGTTCATCCAGTCCTCGCCTACAAGCTGGTGATGCCCCCTCATCAGGAAATGCATTCGTACAGCATGGCAGTGGCTGTGGGCGGCACACACACAGGGATCAGATCTGCACGCACAATGCAGTCTTCTGCGGCCTTGAACTCTCCGAGAAGGTGGAGGAGCTGGAGGGGGTCGCCATGGAAACAGCGGGGTACATGAGTGATGGAGACGTCCTGGGCAAGAGCATGAAGATGGATACTGTCACCAGTGGGTGAGTGTGGTTTGATGGCAAAGTTTGCAAAGTTTTCCAGAACATTTCATGTGGCTTACTCTTGATAGACTGATTGATATATCAGCCTTTAATCTAATGATGCTTTGGCCATACTGAGATTACTGGTGTGCACTTGGTCATAAAAGTGTTACAATTTTTGGTGGCCAATCTAATTGTTAAAAACAATTGTAGGTGGGTTAATCATTGTGTGATGACCTTGTTATAATTAAATTTTCCAATTAATTGATTTTTCATTAAATGAGTCACATTATGCTATTTTCAAAGATCATTATTTTTTGTATTGGGTGTAATAGACTATGTTAGCATGCTTTGATGTTCAGAAAAAAAATTTTTTTTTTACGTACTCTTCATTATTGTAGCTCCTCTATGCTCAGTCTTCTGTTGATTTCTACAAAGGCCCTCCTTCAAAAAGCGCAGTGCGTTGTGATTGGCCGAACATTTCAAGCATGTGTTGGAAATGTAACGCACTTTACCATAATCATAAGCTTTAGCTTCCAAAGCAATTATAAAGAACCGTTAATAATGTTTTCCCAAGTATTTTACCCTAAAAATGGTGGACACCGTGGAATGATACTCGTATTTTTTGTAGTACACCACAGCCACGGTTTTAAGCTCCAGTTGGTTAACAGACATTAAGTGCACCTATTTTTTTGCGCCCCATTATAAGCCGGCAGACAATGAGATATTAGTTTTTAAACTAATCGCTCTCTGTACTTAATGATCTAAGAAACGACAAACATATGTGTTACTTCTACACTTCCCCAAACTCCCGCATTGGAAACAGTTCATGGCACATAGTAACAAAAACTACTTTACGGGATCAGATTCAGAACGCTAGATAGGGCCCTGGCGCTATGGCAAAAAAAATCCAATATCTCTGTATTTTTGTTTGGCTGAAATGCGATAACGGTATAAACTCTCTGTGTTTTTTCTACAGTTTCTATTTGGAAATAAAATTAGAAATATTTTTTATTTATCGCCTGCCTGTCTGTCCCCATGAACATGTTTATATAAAACCATGAAAACAAATAAGTGAAAAGTCTCTTATGGTTGACTACAATCACATTACATTCAACATTTGTAACATACAATCTAAAACCAAAATATGCTTTTAACTGAAGTTTCAATTCATTAACAAAAATGAAGTCAATAAACACAAGAGCGACAGATTTCAACCTGCATTTATATTTTTTGAATTACCCCCTTACTGTTATCTGCTATCATAAAAATACACTTTTAGGTTTTCCAAATTCTGGTTGTTTTGCCGCTCAACGGCAGCGTCGTAAATCACTTGAAGTCTGTGTAAAGTTTTAGCAAGATCTCCATGCCAGAAGGCTCTGACAGCAATGTGTAAATAATTTCCCATACTTTCCTACGTTTACGATGGAGATAGAAGCTTCCAAAGTTGGAATTGACCCCATTTTTTAGAAACAGAGGTTGTGTGCACAGCCTGCTGGTACGCTCAGGTTCAGGAAACTGTCCCTCCCGTAAAAAATGCGCTCACAACCTCTTACCTTTTTGTTGTCTGTTTTCCTGGACACAGTGTTTGTAATAAATCTTAACTACTGCCTTTCCTCATTGCACTAAAGTACCATTCGTTGAGGCAATAACACTACTGCGATATCAGAAACCACGCCTTCTTTCTTTGCATAAACATTTGAGCGGCGTCATGCAAATCTTCCCATAGTGACGTTAGAATATGTTAGGGAGAATTCCTGATCGGGGGTTTTCGCAGGATTTTGGTCACCCTTCCTCTTTTAGATAGAAAAAAAGCAATTTTGAATTGGACTTTGAGCTTTGTAACTTTGTAGATCTTATACATGCACAAACAGCTACCAAACACACTAAAATAAAACATGAAAATGCATCATATGACCCCTTTTTAGATCATATGACCACTTTTCCATTCGTCCCCCACCCCCCCCCCTTATTTTTGCCATTTAGTTAGTGGGTAATTTAGAAGTAATTTGGTTATGTGGCTTTTTTTGACATTAAATTTTTTTCCTGATATAATTCTAATAGATATATTTTTTAATTTCCGCATTGTTTTTTCTCTTAGTACTTTTTTCAGTACTTATTGTATTGTAAGTTTGGGTTGGCAAGGAGCATCGTTTCATTTTCATTTACATTTTTACATTTAATATTTATATTTTATTTTAAGCTTTATTTCAGTTATGTATGCAGGTAAGAATGCATCTCTCTGCGTCTGCCTCTGGGTGGCGCTCTTTTGCTAGTCGTTTTTACTAGTTAATTTTGAGTGAGTTGCTTCCAAACAGCTTTTTTTAATGAGCAAAATTTTGATGATAGTTTCAAAGATGTTTAATTGACACGTGTAACAATTTATAATGTCCATTTAGCACTATCAGAAGATGCGGTATTAGTGTTTATGTGTAGCACACTGGCTCGACGCGCCCTGCACTGAATTCCTACTGTGTCCCATGAGCGGCTAGCCACAGCTTTTTAGCATGTAATCATGTAATGCCGATCCAGCTTTCTTTATTCCCTTCACTCTTTCATTGTGTCGTTCACTAGGAGCTCTGCCAGATTTACTTGCATGCTCAAAGTCCTGGTATACTGTGGTTTGTGGCAACATGCAAATTACAGTATGTGTGGATGAACTCTGGCCCTTGTTTTGGACCATACAATCACAACCCAAGCTTGTCTGCTTCTGTATGCAGCTTTAAGCAGCTATAAATGTGTAGGGTCTACAATAATACTTCAAAAAGCCCCAATAGCTCTTTCATGTTAGCAGTTATTTTGTTCATATGTCTGTTATCAGCTTTTCATTTCACTGTCTGTCAGTAGGACATGAAAATGCAACAAGTAGCCCGTGGTAGGAAGACGGGAGTCAAGGGTCATGGGAAATATTCATGGTTGAATCCTGAGAGAGGGTGAATATATGAATATTTGTTGCACGAAGAGAAAGAGAGTACTTGAATTTACCTCACAGACATGCATTTAGCTGACTTTCATGGAAAAATCTGCGACCTGTTGACCCTGTGGAAGAGATATGAGTTTACATCCAAATTTGGAAATGCGACGAAATGCACAAACACAGCACATGTTGCAATGTACACACAGAATCGTGCATAATCTTTCCCTAGTCCTGTTCAAACTGGAATCAGACAGACACCTTTTATTGGATTCTCATATTCCTTTTGCTCAGTGCTGAATTCCAGTAGAGTGATTCTGTCACCACAAGAAAATCTTTGCGAGACATTTGATCATAGTTGAAAAAGCTTTTAAGCCCAATTACTGAGACCATATATGGATGGATTTTGAAACGCAGTCAACATTGGGTACTTACAGCGAATTCTGTTTCTAAAACCTGATGCATTGGTTTGGATTAGTGTCTTTTTACCAGCTTATCTTAGTACCATCTTAGTTACATGTTTGATTAATCGGATAAAGACAACAGAAAAAACATTTAACAATGTTTTGTTGGAGATTATGTAGGTATTGTTTTTATCCATCGAGTATCGGTTTTGTTTTGGCTTTTTATCTTATTTGATCAGATTTTTTACAATTTTATTCACATTTAGCTGAATGATACAGGATATTTTGTGAGAAAATATGTAGGACAGATACTTATTTTATCCAGTGATATTTGATTAAAGTGTGTTTATTTTATTTGAATTGTTTTTAATAACTTTTAACTGCGTAAATAATTTGTAGGAAAACATTTAGAATGAGAAACAATTTAATCCATTCATAAGTGATTGAATGTAGATGCTATTTTGTTTATTTAAATAAAACTTTTTTTTTATTTTTACTGGTCAAAAAATAAAAGGAAAATAAGTATTTGTTATAAAACTTTTAACTGAGTCCCATCTTTGTAGAAAACATAGAGGAATCAGATCCTTTCTAATGATATTTTTTGATTGACATGTAGATGTTATTTTCTTTATCAAACATGTGTTTATTTTGTGTTTTTATTAGTTAAAAAACCATGTGTTATAAAAATACTTACAAATAACCATATTTGTAGAAAACATGTAGTCCACGAACGCAGAAAAATTTTATTTTATTTTTTTATTAGAATTTTTTTTCACCGCCTTTTATGGTTCACAGAGAGTATAGATCTAGATGCATTTGGATGAAAAATAATAAAAAACAATGATTTTGTTCTTTAAACGGAGTGATTCTTATCTAAATTACATTTGTCCCCTGCAAGTCCTGTCAGACCTGTTTGATGACCTTGCCATTGGATACCAGGTCAAATCCAATGGAAAAACCCCCTCTTTGGGTCGAGTCTGTTTTAACATTGGTTTTTAAACTAATCTTAACCAGGGCCTGTTGCACAGTAACGATGTTAAACAGAAGCCGTTGTTCCCAGAGACACACCTGTCAGGGAACTAAAGAATAGGAAATATTGTCCAGTCATAACATTAAAACTCAGACATTATTCACAATCATAGATTACCTCTACAAAAAGTACAATGCTGGTACCATAGTTCAGTGATGGTATCAGATGGTGGTGCTTTGATGCATACAATTATATCGTTTATTTGCCAGATTCATGTACCATGGCAAGACAGTTGCCACAGGTTAGGTTACAGAGGATATATGCTAAAAAAAAGTAACTTCTAATCAGTCAATTTAATCAACATGTTAAATGTTCACATAAATCTACTAAACAGTTTTATTACAGATTTACAATAAACAAAAAAGTTGCTAAACTTTTGATAGATGTTTTGAAAATTATGATTAAGCAACCACATGATTGTGAAATTCATATTTATTGACTTCTGATTTTTCTGCTCTGAATCACACCTGATGATTCATGTACTATTTGATTACCTGAGCTGAATTACTTAAATCATTAGTGTAGCGTGTGCTGTTGGGAAATTTCCCACCTGCCCAGCAGGTTAGTCAGCCGCCCAGATGACGAAACGCTGTCACCTGATTGCTTCACAGCAGGAAATGAGAGATTAAGCTAAAGGATGCATCGTCACCATCTGCAAACTTAATAACCAAACCCACTCCCATTATAATCAACAAAGCTGATACTGGGAAAATGCTTAGGAATGTTATATTTAAAAAACAAAGTGGAAGAGTACAATGTAAAACATTTATAATTATATTGAACAAACGGATGAAAACATTTTCTTGTGTTCAAAAAAGTGATTTTAGTTGGTATATACTGTAATGTTCCTTTGGTAAAAGCATCTCTAACTGCATAAATTTATTATATATATATAGATATATACACACACTCCTGTGCAAAAGAAGTAGTAGACCATGTTGGTAATTTTTCAACCAACAACAATGGTTATTAAGACAAGTCGGTGCTTTCTGTCTTTTGCTGTAGTGTTCAAGTAGGAAATATCATTTACATTTCTAAACTTGCTTTTTTGACATTTTGGAATTATTGCAGTGGGAGGTTTGGTGTATGCACACCAGAGTTCTGAACAACACCCATTGCCTCCGTAACAGAGGTTCGATTCTCACCCCATCCAGTCTGTCTGGGCTTACATGAAGAAACAAAATAACTGAGGCAGACTAAATCCCCAGAAGAACCTGTGGGAAACATCTCCACGATGCTTCCAGAAAGTACATTAAGTGTTAGCCCTTTAGACCTTTTAACACAGTAAACTGTGTATGTATGTATATATAATTTATTTGGTTAAAAGTTTTTACGTTTGGGGGACCAATTTTCACTATTAACTACCATTAACTAGGACTTTTGCATCAGTAAACTTCCCTAATTTTCCTTCTTAATCAATGAGTTATTAATGTATTGTTACCATTTTAGTCACAGTTATGATTAAGGAATCTAGAATATGTTCATTCATAAAATATGTGCCTTTAGTAAGTACCGAAGTAATAGCCAATCCTAGTAATAAGCATGCTAACAAGCACCCCTATTTAAAAGTGAGAATTGTTTTCTCTACACTAAATTTTACCTTAACCTTTTTTTATTTTTATTTACTCATCATAAACATTTTTAGAGTTTTAAACAGACGAAACCATGTTAATTTATTAAATAAAGATTTGTACAATTTAACAGAAGCTACTATTTTAGAGCCTACCACATGTTACTTTTGGACCAGACAATTTAATTTCTTTCAATTAAATTATTGTTTTGAAGCTATATGTAAGTCCCCTCATTTCCTCTTTACGGCCCAAAATAAATATAAAAATTGCAATAAAGAATAACATTTAATGATATATTGTTAGTAATGATTGTCATTGTTTTTTTAATACAATTTGTTTTCATAATTCGTCAATGTTGGCCTTCTGTGCCACAAAAAAGTTAAATTATGAAATCACAAAAAACAAACATATAATTAGAATTATTAATTATATCAATTAAATTGATTAAAATAAAATTAATTTATTTATGGTTATAAACATTTCCAGGGGATTTCAGTCCAACCTGATCTTTGGCTTTTTTTTTTTTTTTTTTTTTTTTGCACAGGAATGTTAATCAGTATTATTTGTGTGTAGGTTCTGTTGTGCAAGAGGAATGTATCTGTTTTCTTGGTAAAAATCATATTAACCTGAAACATCATGCTCATCTGGAATTGGATCAGCCTGTTATCAGCGCTGCTCTCCCCCTGCAGTAGTTTTAAGTGTTTGGTTCATATTACCTGTCGCCAGAGGGCAAATGACTGTCCTTTGAGAACCTGTTTAGAACATCCGCTTAAACAGAGTAAACACCCATCCACCTAGTGCCTCAGGTTAAGACACACTGTCCCACATAGCTCACCTGTCCACTTCTGCCTGCAGTCCAACCCATAATCGCTCTTATTTTCTCTCTCTCCTCACTTCTCAATCCAATGTGTCGTTAGGGCTAATAAGAACACGGATAGGTACTTACAATAAGATCACAAATACATAAACACACCTTAACAGTCAACAGGCACAGTCATGTGAAACCAGCCAGACTTTCTTAATGGTCACACTCCTGGCTTGTGACCTTTGGTGAGGTGAGGGAATATTTTGACTTGCATGTTGGTTAAGGTATTATTGGTGTTAAATTTAAAGAGGCACTATGTCTAGTTTATAGCTGCTTTGGCTTAAAGGGTTAGTTCACCCAAAAAAAAAATTAGCCCATTATTTACTCACCCATAAGCCATCCTAGGCGTATATGACTTCCTACTTTCTTTTTTATCAGGACAAAATCCAGGTCCCCGTTAGGTGGGTAGATTCGAAAAGGTGTGGGTGCGTTTGACTTCCAAAGTGTTTTTGTGTATGGCAAGGTCAAGCGGTTGTTGCCCGGGGGGGGTTCCAGCAGTGCCAAAACAGTGTAGGAATAAGGCGCCCATCGCGTGGCGCCATATTAATATTTTAGCAAGGCCGTCGGCTGTGGTTAGAGGGTCCATGGCGGGTGGTTTTTGTAACAGAAATGAAGCCATATTCCAAAATCTTATAGACCGTTGTGAGAGGGTCAGGCTTCTGCCGCCGCTCGAGCGATGTGGGTTTAAGCATTAGGGTAAGCGTCTCGCGGGGAGTGGGAGGCCAAAAGTGTTACTGCATCCTCCCGTTTGTCCCTTTGGTTAAACGGGTTTGTGGTAATGAGGAGTTTCATTAACTACTTTGGGTATTTTTTCGAAGAATAAGATGTCTATTGGGATAGAATGGGTAGGTTTGGAAGTTTATACTAATCCGGTGTTTCCATTGTCACTTCCTCAAGCATAGTGGTTGGGGGCACCTTTTGTTATTTTATTTTATGGTTGTTTAAAACTTTGTGTGTGGATGCGGTGTTGGAGTATATAGTATTCATTTACTGTAGTAGTAACTATATTCTGGTGGGATGTGAGGTGTTGTGGTGGGTCATGGGTCGGGGGTCAACTGATATTAGCTATCGGCATGATGGAAGTGCGAGCGGGGTCGATTTGGGATAAACTTTAGAAAGTGTGGTGATGAGATTTATTTTTCCACCATATTATTACTTCTTACATACTTTTAACGTTAATCCCTTGCTTTCAGAATTTACAATATATAGCAATATATATATAAATATATAATTTGTGTGTGTCTGTGTATGTATGTATGTTATTAAAATAAAATAAAAAGTATTTCCTGTAGAACCCATGGCAAGATGTTTTAAAATGATCACACTTCTCTACTTAGGTAGAGAAACAGGTTTTTCCTGTGGGCTGATTTCTTGAGAAATTGACAAACGTTTGTCCTTTACTCTGTTTGTAGACATAACTGAATTCATTTGTTATGAATGTGAACGTGCAGACACAACATGCTGTCAAAGGAGCCGGACAATTATAGAGCATAGAACATCAAACGGCGGCATCATCATGTAAAATATTTTATTTTATTAATGCGTCTCGCTATGTATTTAACTGTAGCGTTTCACAAGACAGCCTGTTTATGCTCCATTTACAGAAACGACACCGTGTTAGACTTACAATTGCGTCTTGTTTGTATCTTGTATGCTGAACTAGCATCTGTGTGTGTGCGTGTGTCTGCAGATACATGACGGACGGAGGTCTCAACCTGTACCCCAGGAGGGTAAACCGGGTCTCAGATGGAATGAACAGCGTGAGAGGGACCCTTCACCACTTTAATCCCAAGAGTCAAGATGACACTGATAGGTAGGACTTAGCCTTTCACCTTTGCGTTACCTGCACTAACTCACCCTGTAGACTCTCATTTGTAATGTTTTTTGTTTCTGATGATCAGTAGTCCTGCATGTTGTTGATCTTCACAGACTGTTCGGTAGTCAAACCGTTTCAGATGGGCTACTTTATGGGCTATGAGTTACTTTTGTTTCCTCATAAAGGAAGAGAGTGGTCATTGTCTTCATCAGTGCCAAAGGCAACTGCTAATGGATCAGTTTAGACATACATCCACTTCTTTATGCGTGTATTCTCACGTTCGGTGTGCCTGCAGGCCCTGCAGCTGTTTAACGTCCCACATCCCTCGCCATTTGCGCTTTGTCTTCTCAAACTCAACAACAATCTGTGTGAACATGTAAAACTGTTTTTTTACTAAACACACTCTGAACTGACAGCAGTCGACATATTTATTGTTAAAAACGTCTCATGAGCTGTGACTCATTGGTTAAGATTAGAAAGATGTCTGAAATGTCAGCTTGAAAGAGTAAATGAAATATGTTGTGGTAGAAAACAAATTGACATTAGAGGAGAAGTGGGAAGAATTGATCCTTAGAAAATGAAGTGAAAATGCATTGCAGTGCATCCCAGGTTTTGAAACTAATACTTGCGGTGGTAGGGAGTGGAACATCCTCCTAGTACCCTTCACCAAAAATGGGTACACACTTTTTTTAAGGGTGTCCTTGTTACTGTTACAAGTAATTTCTATTATATAACATTAAATTATGCATATTACATGAAAGTCACCCTATCCAAAATCCCTAACTCCTAACCCTACAATTAGTAAGTACAATGTAGTTAATTAATATTACTCAGTATTAAATGTATAATTACATTGTAACAAGGATACCTTAAAATAAAGTGTAACCCAAAAATGGTCTACTAGATAATAGCAAATAATGTGTGATTTTTAATAGTGTTTTTATTCATTTTAATTACATAGGCTACTATTACATTTAATTACATGCTAATAGTATGCATTATTATATGCATTGTAAATTATGCAAAATCACAGCATTTAAATGGTAGAGTTCTACTTACTTTGTCATATAGTGTCTCTCTCAGTGAACGGGACACAAATATTACTGATACTACTAAAATATATGTATATTAAATATGTATCAAATAATTTTACTTGACTTTTCTTCCTGTGGGGAAACATACCAGCCAGAAACTACAATAGTGTTACTTAATTAAAATATGACAATGAAATTAAAAAACATTTTTAATTTTATATCCACAATGGCTACAAAGCCCAGAAAAAAAAAAGAGAAACAACTTAACTGTGGTGACTTAATTTAATAAAAAACAGCACCGAAATACCTGGCCTCTTTCTTTTGAAAGTTCTATCCTATTTTGCGAGTTGATCCCTTCAGATGAGAGATAAAATAGGCCATTCTTACAACTGGATTTAAAACCCATATAAAGGTCATAAAGTAAGACCTTTTCATATTCTCACCTCAAAGTTCATAAGCCAAAATCGCGTGCAATAAATATGAACTTTCTCTCATTCCTGTAAGAGCGTGAAAGGAAAATGTTTTAGAAACATGTCCATGCATGAAAGTCAATGGATCCCCCATGTTGCCAGGGTTCCTTGGAATTTAAAAGCTCCCACTTTTTTTTCCAATAGGGGAACTTTATCATTTTAACATAACTATAAATTCTTTCAAAAACAGACCAACTGTGGAGCTACCAAGGGTTGTTCTCGATGGGGTATTAAATTGTTTTTTTTTTTTGACAGACCATCACCTGAATATTTCAAACTTATTTTTTTAATGATCATGTTTAACAGTTGGGCTTCTGGTGAAAAACGTACTTACATTTGATTCAATTCAAAAAGGTTGTAATGTGTTTTGTGGTTTCACCCTCAGAGCTGGTTGCTTTGGTTTACTGGCTTTTTCCCACTTTCCCAAGACTATAAAAAAAAACCCTATGGCAAATAATTGGAAAAATTCCTTCCGTACCAGGTGGGCCTAACAAGTGGGTTTGGCACAACAGAGGACTTTTTTGGGACTATCCCTGTCAAAGGGTTTGCTTTTTTAAAAAGTGAACCCTGAGAGTCCTGGTCCCATGCAAATTCACCAGCTTAGTCTATAAATAATAACTCTTCACTCTTCTTGCAGACTAACCCTTGCCTAGCATCCCTGATGAAGGCAGTGCAGAACATCCTCACATAAATTTTTTTTGGCCGTCGATCAAAAATGTTTGGCATAAAAATAAAGGAAGCCAACCGATGACCTACGACATGTTTGTAAGAATCCACACTGTTCTCCAAATCAAGGTCCCTTTTCTTGAAGCCCAGCCATTTTGTTTTTTGCAGGATTTCTGGTCCCCCACCTACCTGTCCCCCAAGAATGGATCAATCCTTGTGCCCCAGATTGGATACGATTGAGGAGGGATTTGATCTAAGAACCATCTGTGTAAATTATTTTTGCTCGGGGCAGGAATGGTGAAGAATCCCAGATGGAGTTTTTTTTCCTTTTCCTGTCGTTCCTTTCTTATGGAAATGCTTTTGCTGTCATGTAAATTTCTGGAGATTTCTTTTCTTCTCCAACGGTGTAAAAAAAAGAGTTTTTTGGTGTTTCCGTCGCTTACGTTTTTGACGTTGCTTTGTCCATCAAAATCTGACAAAACAAACGTCCAAGAGTCGGTGAAAGAAAGATGAGGTGTGCGGACTTTCATGTGATGCCTCCTTCTAAAAGATCCACTTAAATTCCCACGGAAGGGAAGCCATGTTGGTTTGGGAGTGATGGTGTTGGATGCTGTATACGATTATTTTGATCCTTTCACTGTACTCTGTCAATTCTTTCAGCCTGCTGTGATCAGATCACACGCCAATCTCAGTCGCTTTTGAGGTCTGGTGAGCCGTTCAGCTGATGGTTTTCAGACGAACCATCAGGGTTTTTATCCCTGTTTTTGCTTTGACTAGATTTGTATTGCAGATAATACATGAATTTCTAGATATTTTGATATGATTAGTTTTAACTAGGGAACAATTATAACGTACCATACTGTTATTGGCCAATATTGTGTCTGTAATTTTATTCTTTTTTTTATAAATTATAAAAATATATTTATAGCAATTATTTTTTTTTTTATGTATTTTTAATTTTTAATTTATTTATTGTATTCCTTTTTAATACATTTCCTATTATACCATCAAATATATTTGTACAAAAAAAAAAGTAATTTAATGTATTGGTCCAGATTGGATATTTAATCATAATTTTTTACATTTAGATTACATTAGCCGTTATCAAATGCTCATTTAAAATTAATCTTTAAAAAACTCCAGACATTTAACAACACTTTTAAAAGTAAATCTCAAAATGAATGTTAATTTTCATAATGTACATTACAAATTTCACTTTTAATATGCCTAAATTCACTTTTAAAATGAAAAAAATGGAACGTAAACCAGGGGGGTGATTCATTTCTATTCCAACTGTAACTGGTCCCATTTGAGGTCTGTTTTGATTCTGCTTGCCTATATACCTATTGTATAGGTCAAACCTTTTTTTGCAGTAAAGGAAATAGGACCGCCTCCTTTTTATATAATTTTGCATAGAAATACAGACACACCCTCAAAAATGACAGTCGTCTCAAGCATGTGGTGTCTGAATCCCCGTGTAGTTTTCCTGCCGGTGGAGGGATGTCCGTTTTTCAGGTCCGTGATGACTGCTACATTGTGTTTGACTGGGTAATTTGGCCAAGGTAGTTCAAACACGGCTCTGAAATGTGATCGGGGCGTCTCGCCCTGCAGAAAGGGGCTTAGGGACCAAGTCTGGACTGAAAGCAGAGACCTGGTCAAATCCACACCCACACACAGAGGAAATGTGCCATATTGCACTCTCTCATCTGTGGGTCAGTTGGTTTCTGTCCTTCTATTCAATGCATATGAATGCCTTTGGTGTGAGGCATTTAGTCAGATCAGTTTACATTACTGTACCTCAAGGACTTCTGTATGTAAATAACCTGTATGTTATGATTGTCTAACCTCTGTCTTCCAGCATACTTTACACTTTAAGTTGCTGAATACTGAATATGTGTTCATTTGTAAATTATTTGTTAATTGTGTCGTGGTTGTGATGTCAAACTAAAATATTTAATATTTTAATATTTAAGTAGTAGTAGTACCTTTTATTATCCCCTTGAAGAAATTCTGTTTCGGTGGGTTTCAACATGCATTTTTTTTTTACGTAGTCAAACAATACAACATAACAGATACCAAACAATAGCAACAAAAATACTAAAAAAAAACATGGAAAAGAAAAAACAGAGCTATAATTCATTTAGGCATTTCACCTAAATATTTATATTCAATGCAAAGTACAGAAAAAAAATCTAGTCTAAAAGAAAACACCAAATGAAGATGAGGAAGAATTAAAAACAAAAAAACATTTCTATGGACCAGTATAATAAACAGCAGTGTTTATCTGTATATGTTTTACAGAAACATTTTAATATATGGAAAATTGCACACAGACACTTTTTGGAGAGATGACAAAAGCAGTTTGAACTGATTCACAGAAATTAATTTCGCTACTTGCAGAACTAAATCATCTGAAATGTATTGTGCCTATTCAGTATATTACACATTAAAATCATCACAAATATATTTTGTGACTCCCTAGACAATACCATTATGATTTCTGAATGAGATTTTTGTAGCTAAGATGTACTGAGGAGGGAGCTTTGCGTGTGAGTAGGCCTATGTATTACATAAGAACAAGAAAAATGATATGTCCCCTTTAAGCAGGATTTGATTTATGACTTACATTGCAACCTTAGAATATTTTTCCAAAGGCGTTTTACATGGAATTAAATGTGCTACTTTTCTTTTCCTCTCATTGTTTTTAGGTGTCAAAATAACTGAGTATTGTGCTGATTTCTTTAGAAAGCAGTTTTGTGTTGTGTCCGTGTCTGCCAGTGTTATTTGGCTGTTGATAAATGAATATTTCTGCCTGTAAGATTTGACTGGAAGTCTGCGGGGCTACAAGACCCTCAGTCTACACAAATGTGCTCTCCACCAGGAGAAAGACAGAAAAAGAGAGATGAGCTGGCAACTTGCCAACAAGCATTATTATTCATGATAGCCCAGCAGGTACAGTCATTAAGTGCATGGGAGGGCTGAAAAAAAATCTCTCTCCACTTTCACGCTTCTCTCGCACCCCCGGCCCCTCACCACACACACACCACACTCGGCAGTAAGAGCGCAGTGGCAATAGTGTTATGGCTGAGACTGATTAGGATCTTTGATAGTGCTGATGTGTCTGGTTCACAGGGATCTGATATGTGTCCCTGTGATCAGCTGTAACTGTACAGTGCCAGATAGATATGGATGACAAGAGACCGAGACTGATTACTTGAGACTGATCACTTTGGACATGACAGACTGATCTAAGGCTCGTACGAGGCGGTAAAGTAAGCATGCTATTGAGGATGACAGCTGAAGTGTTTTTGTATTTGTGTGTGAGTGTGTGTGCATTTATTATAGTTGTGTGTGCCCAGTAACTATATCTGCGATTTATTTTGGCTGCTCTTGAACACTTCTGATCAAGTGTTAACATAGCTGTTTGTTATATCAGATTTTAATTTTACTTTTGTTTTGTTTTTGTTGTGAGTTTATTTTATAATGATAGATTTTATTTTATATTAGATAGATGATTGTGAGCTTGCAGAAGTGGGGATTGAACGGACTAAATGATTGGAGAAGAGCTGTATACAGTACATCACCATTATGAGGTCAAACATTTAAAAAAAATGAAACATATGCACAGATCAATTGTTTACAATCTATAAAAATCTATAAACCTATAATAAATATGCATTTAGAAAATAAATGGGGTTAATGTTCTAGCAACATCAAGTAATTGCATGTATTAACACATTATTTATGACAGGCCTAAATTTGTCGTATTTCTCATTTACATTTGCAAATAGCCATTGAAACTTGCTGGTCTATTATTGGTAAGTTTGTAACATGAGTGAATGAAACCCAGACAGTCATTTAAGTCTGCCAGCAGAATTCCAGCACAAAGGGAGAAGCAACCTCGGTCTATTGTCATCTGTTATGCTTAGTCATTAACCTCATCCATCGCCAAAACTGCAATGAGTGCAAGTCTGGTTCTTTCACCTTAAGCCCTCAGGACAGACTCAATGACAGCATGTGAAGCTTTCTTCGCTTTTAAGCTGCTTAAGCTGCCACCCGTGCAATTATTTTTTTATTGTCGTGTTGAGGCAAGATATTTGGAAACATAATATTTTGGGTTTATTTGTGAATAAAGGATGCAAAAGAACATCCGTCCATTTGCCCTTGACACGTCTGGTATTGATGGAGAAAGTGATATGAAGAGAGAACTGCTTCCTCTGTGGTTTAGGACGGGTGAACATGGACTCTGAGGGGGGCTTTGTAATCACAGCAGAGCGAACCGCTCTCCAAACAGTTAAATGGATGGGACATGAAAAAGAGAGAACTCTTATCTGACATCGGAGGAAACAGCTACTTCCTTTACCGCAGTCTATACATACAATGCATGACTGGCAACCAATGCTCAGTGGTTTCTCATCCGATGGAGACGCAAGTTTCTGGATGGTACCATTGAAATTAAGTAAAAGTTGCTTGTTCTTAAAGGAATAGTTCCCCCAAAAATGAAAATATTTTGAAAATCACCCTCAGGCCAACCAAGATGTAGTTTGTTTCTTCATCTGAACAGATTTGGAGAAATTTAGTATTACATCACTTGCTCACCAATGGGTGCAGTCAGAATGAAAGTCCAAACAGCTTAAAAAAAAGAATGCTTTCTCCAGTAAATTAATGCTTTCTCCAGTCCCCTGTTGTTACACACCAAAGTCCACTGACATACTTGTTTAGATCTGTTTTGGACTGTTTTCAATTGTAAATGTTGCTTGATCTGTGCATATTTCTCTCCTTATTCAAACCCTTTTTTGGTTACTGGGATAAAGTAACAATTTTGGATAGAGGACTACTTTTTAGCCACCTGGTTTGAAGTTAAAAACATCTTAATTATGGATTTGTTTATTAAAAACATGCAACTTTTCACTTCACAAGATGTTAATTGATGGACTGGAGTCATGTGGATTACTTGTGGATTATTGTGATGTTTTTATCAGCTGTTTGAACCCTCATTCTGACGGCACCCATTCACTGCTGAGGATGCATTGGTGAGCAACTGATATAATGCTAAATTTATCCAAATCGATACATAACGAAAATAACGTCTTGGATTGATGGCCTAAGGGTGAGTAAATTATGACAGATTTTTCATTTTTGGGTGATCTATTCCTTTAAATGAGAACTCTGAGAACTCTTATAAGTATACTGAGCTGTGTTTTATTTGGGTCTCAACTTTCTCTCAAATTGTTTCTTTTCCCATATTCCTTCCTAGAATTATTTTGTGATGTTGGGATTTCTCTAAACTCTAGAGGAGACATGTGAGATCTTTCTTCCAGAAAAACATCTCAAACTCATCTCAAGTCTGTCTTAGAAAATAAAGTGAGATATTAAAAGATACCATTTGTGATTTTTCTTTCAATTGGCAACATCAGTCTTGGCTCGTCTGCATGACTTTTTTTGAACGAGAGAAGTTTTGTAGCTTGGTAGATTCTGAAAGTGTTCACGTGGACAATGTGATTGTTTTTGTGGGGAGGAATCGCACCTTCAACAGTGCTAAATGGATGCTTGAGACAATGATCTTAATCACTCGGCACAGCCATCACACCCAGTGGCTTATTCACATGCAAATGTGGTCGGAGAACAGGACGTAGGAGATGGAGGGACAGAGAAAAGAAAAGAAACAGAGAGACTGAAAGACAGAGGGAGGAGGATATCCATCAACGCACGGGATCCCCATCCCCCATACTACCGTGTGTGTGTGTGTGTGAGAGAGAGGAGTTAAATTAGTCATATAAATGGATTCTGTATGCAGTGATGGGGAGTAACTGACTAAAAGTAGCAATGATACTCATTTAAGTAGCATTTTTCAGTAGCAGGACAGTAGCAACGTTGTTTTCAATATAGTTTTTCCTGCAAAAGCTTTTTTTCAGTAACAAACAGTGGTTTAATGTAAGAAGATGCTACGGAACACTGTAATTGTTTTGTTACCCACAAATTTACAGCGATAGACAATAATACTGTCTACTGTCTCATGTGAAGCATTGAGAAGATTTATTTTTGGGAATCCGTCCCATTCGGATTGGTTCATTTGATTTGAAAAAAATCCATCACTGATTTACAGGCAGTTTATGCATTATCTATCTAATCTATTCTATCTATCTATTTATCACAGTTTAGCTAATACTTGAAAAGGGAAACTTAACTGTAGTTTTACTAAAATTATTAACTTGTAGGTTAACAAACTATAGTATGTACAGTCTATGTTGTGATGATCTTATTTATTTTGTTTTTGTGAAGTTATTTCATAGGAGATTTTATTCTGTGCAAAATTTACAGTTTTTGTCTACCAGCATGCATTGTCGCTGTGTGTATTCTGTGTGAGTGGAAGTCAGAGACAGAAAAAAGCAAGAAAAATAGAGAGTTTGTGTTGTTTCAGTGTGGCATGTGTATTTGCAACAAAAGAACACAGAAGCGAAAATAGTGGGATGGAAACACAGGAAGGAAAGAAAGAGAACAACAAAAGAGAAATAGTCAGTGTCCTGGTGGCTCCAACAGACCCATTTTAGCTACAATGAAGCTCTTCTTTGACTGTATTTATCTTATGTAAATTATTTTTTGCCATATTTATGAAGTGAGAACTGTACTACTTTTTCTACACACTTTTTCCCCTCCAACCTTGTTGTTTGCAAAGGCTATTGTCAGTAACTCTGCCCACAATTAGTCATGCAATTTACACTTAATACAGTGTAAAAAAAACTTTTAATCTCAGTGTAAATACACTAGCATCCAAAAGAGACAGCAAACCATTTATAATGTTACAAAATAATTCTATTTCAAATAAATGCTGTTCTTTTGAAGTTTCAGAGAGTTTCTTTAGCCAGAGAATACTGAAAAAAAAGTTTCAAAGTTTCTATAAAAGTATTAAGCAGCACAACTGTTTTCATAGATAACATAGATAATAATAGTATGTTTCTTGAGCATCAAATTATAATGATTTCTGAAGGATCATGTGACACTGAAGACTGGAGAAATGGCTGCTGAATATTCAGCTTTGCCATCACCAAATTAAATTCCATTAAAAAATATATTTAAAAAAAGAAGTGTTACTTTCAATGTAAATATTTACAATAATGGTGTTGTAGTATACTGTATTGTGATTGGTTTTATCACACATTGCCTTTCAAGCACCTTTCTGTAGGAAATGCAAGTCTAGTGTGTTGTGGGAAGGTGCCTATATTTGCTTTGTACGTTTAACCATTTTTTCCTTATTCAAAACAATGCAAATCATGCTCTGTGGTTCCCTGGAAAACCAACACTAACACAACAACCAATGTGTGAGACCTGAAAAGTTGTCGTCTTTGTGATATTTGTTTGTTTAAATCATGTTGAAGAAGATGAAGGAGAGAGAGAATGTGAAGGAACTACTCTGAATTCCTCACGCTCACTAGCAGCTCTATCATTACAAACGTCTGGCGGCAAAGGTTTGGGCACGAGGGCTGGAATCTCTCTCTCTCTCTCTTTCTGCCACTGTGTTATTATACAAAGTCTCACACTCAAAACTGCTCTATGAAGACAGAAACCTCTGGTCACGCTGTATATATACGTTCCCGAAGATTTTTAGACATCTATTTGCACTTTCAATGGTTTTAACGCTAACAAGACTAGCGGCTACCTCTGTTTTTATGAATTTGTGTATACAGAAACATCTCAGACACTACATATATAAGGCCTTGTTTGCCCATAAAGTTTTGTGCCAGTGTTTGAGGCCAAAAACACTGTTTGCAACAAAATTGCATCTTATGTCAGTTAGCAGGATCGTCTACTAAGGATTAAGGCAGCTTGATCTTTAACTATGGGATGTGACCCTTAAAAAACTTTTGTAAACAACAGGGCATGAGAATGTGAAGCATTGTGGAATGAACTAATTGGCCAGGTTTGGTGAAGTATGTAGGTTAGTCACTTACTGACTTTATGTAACTTTAGCCACAAGCTAGCTGTACGCTAAACCCCAGACAGATAGAACTGTAAAGCAAAAATGGATTCCCACTCTCGTATCACGGTGGACTCAGCTTCCAAGCTGTAAAAACACACTTAAGCCATAACTTATCACAGAAGTTGGTATGCTTAAGAAGATTAGTCCTTCACAGACCTACACATACACACGTGAACACACACTTATTACTTACACACAAACACGTTTCATGTAGGAACTTGCCTTGCCTTAAACCTGTAAGGTCACCTGGCATTTACGACACAACACAGATGTCCAGATCTAACTCATGTGAAGATGGTGACTGTCAAACCTGTCCTGCTGAGAGGATAGACAAACTTTCAAAAACATGTTTGCTTATTTCTTCAACATGTTGTTCATTTTGTTATTGCTAGCTAAAACTGTTAAACATCATCTTCTGTAATTGAAATAAAGCAGAAATCAAATATAAACATATGTAATTGGACAAACTTAAAAAAAAACATTAAAATGTTGCATTTTCAACTAACTGAAATAAGTTTAAGTATGAAAATTACTAAAACTGAAATCTAAAAATAAATTAAAGCTGTATAGATATATTTAAACAAATAAATTTAAATGAGAAATGCACATAGCAAAGTTACTAAAACTCAAAAATTAAAAAGAAAATTGAAAATATAAAAATAAAGGACTTATCAAGATATCAGTAAGTATCTTAATCAGGGCTCGAATTGAGGGGGGGAGGGGATGCAGGTAGTGCTGGGAAGTTCGGATCATTTTACCGACTCGGACCTTTGAGTTTCGTTCAGCAAAACGAACAAATCTTTTTTCCGAGTCATTTCGTTCATTTCAGCAAAATATAATTAAAATGTTACGTCTACTAAAACAGGAACACTAGCCTACTACTTATGCAAACGTTGATCAGACTACAAACAATACAAAACTGCAATAAGAAACTGAAAAGATGAATTCATTGTTTACCTGCTGGGTCTTCAGTCTATGATTAGCTCACCTCACCCTCTTATCTGACAAGTCTTCGGGTTTGAGACGTTCGTTCATCACGTGACAGCCCCAAAAACTTAACCAATGCAGTCTGAGCCGAAAGAGAATTGATTAGTTCATCTCCAGTCTTTTTTTGTCGAATATTCGTTTCTTTTGACAGCATTGGATAGGGGAAAATAGTTAATTACAAGGCTTCCTTACAAACGGTGCATGTAATTATTAGTTATCATCCTTATTATAATTAGGATTTCCTTTACAGTTACGTGATGCGTTTTGGTCTCAAATGTAGCTTTTGACTTCTTACAGTTTTAAATGTAGTGAATTTCTGTCATGATGGTTCGTTCCATAACATGAATGTTGTACAAAGGAATAGGAAGAGTTGGTTATTATGATAAATCTCTTTCTGGCTCAGACTGCATTGTTTAAACTTATGGGGCTGTCACGTGATGAAAGAACGAACGAACGAACTCAAACCCGAAGACTCGAAAAGTGAACTATTGACTAATTCCAGTACAGAAACCTATAGGATGTTGCGATGCGCGACTGAAACGATCACTCCACGAGAGAATGTTCTGCCCGAGCACTAAGATCGTTCAAAATAAAAAGAATTCGTTCAAGAACGACACAACACTAGATGAGGGGAGTGGCCATTCCCCCTGTTAAAAAAAAAACCCTACCATCCAGTTTGGAGTAATCATATGTCATATTGTAAAACGTAGCAACGAAATGTTAATATCTACTTAAGATAATTCACGAAATAAAAATAAAAAAAAAAAAAAATAAAAATAACAAAAAATAAAAAAAAGAAAAAATAAAAAAAAAATTGAAAAAAAAAAAAAAAAAAAAAAATATACACAAAAAAAAAAAAATGGCGATGAGCCAATCAGAACTCGTTGTAACAAGCTGCGCACATGCGAAAGCAAGTTTTCGTCATTTTTCACGCAAAATGGTTCAAGTGCAACTTTTGAATTTCTTTAAAAAGAAGACAACAGAAAAGGTATGATTTTTCCTTCATTAGAATTTAAAAACATTCCCCTGACATAATGTTATTGTGCTGTATGTGTAACTGTGAGGGATCGAGAGATGACAGGAGAGCTGACATTATCGAGTCATCGACCTTGCAAAAACCAAACAAAAACACGTCTTGAGAGTCCAAAAGCATTCACTGCGCGATGAAGCCTATTAGAATACAAGTAAAATAACCTTATAATTCAAGCAATTAAAGAAAAAATACCCATGTATGAGTTTTTATGTTTTTATATTCATTGCACAAGCAATGCACTTTTCTGAATATCAGTAGGCCTACATGCCTACATTAATTTTATACAACAGTGCATAGTACTTGAATGAATCAGTTTTTGAACGAATCAAGTGAGCCAGTGATTAAACGGCCAATTCAGATGGGCACTTTCACTGCATCCCAATGTGCATACTATCCAGCCTATCTGCCCTAAATAGTATTGAAAATAACTAATATCACATATAATTTAGGATGGATAGTATGCACATTGGGACGCAGGCTTGTTACGTTTCTAATTGAATCAGCCGTTTTGAACGAGTCGTTTGAGTTGAACGATTCAATCAATCATTTATCAAAACAAGGGCTTGCTGCCACCTACTGGTGGTTTTATTGTCATCATTATTTATCAATGAGCAAGCCTAAACCAGCCAAGGTTTCAGCACATTTAGCAAAATATTGTTTAATTATCAATATTGACCAAAATTCCTCCATTTCAGGCCCAAGAAGGGAAAAAAAACTTATAAATAATAGTTAATTTAATAAGGCAAATTTTTCATTAAATAAAAACCTTTTTAAAAATTAGACAAATTTGTACTCCTTTATGTAAATTAGCTACAGGACCCACAACAAAACCCACATGTACAGACTTTTTTTGTTTTTTTTTTTTTTTTTACAATAAATGTTTTGTTCATATTTCACATATACGTCAAGTCAAGTCACCTTTATTTATATAGCGCTTTTAACAATACAGATTGTTTCAAAGCAACTGTACAGCATTAATTAGAAAATAGTGTGTCAATAATGCAAAAATGACAATAGTAAACACTCATTTGTCAGTTAAAGACAGTTCATCATTCAATTCAGTGATGTCAACATCCAGCTCAGTTTACATAATATCTTTGCAATCATGTCAACGATAACGCGGGAAATGAAGTGTCCCCAACTAAGCAAAACAACGGTGACAGTGGCGAGGAACCAAAACTCCCATCGGTGACAGAAATGGAGAAAAAAAAAACCTTAGGAGAAACCAGGCTCAGTCGGGGGGGCCGTATCTCTGACCAGACGAACAGCAGTACGGAAAAAATCAATTAAAGACGTAATAAAAACAGACGATGAACAATATTAACAACAATTATTAAATGATGCAATCAAACTTAAAGCAAAATGTGGTAGTTCTGTATGTTGTTTCGGTGTTGGCATCATCTGAGGTCCTCTGAGGGCTTGCATCATCTCTTCTCAGGTGTTCTGGATCCAGACTGAAGCTTGTGTAAATCCAAGTAGGCAAAAAACAGAAACAAATACAAACATAGTTAGCGTAGCTGCTCTTCCAACCAAGCAAAATTGATTTGTTTAACCCAAACTAAAGAATAATAATGTGCATTTGATCAGATATAACTGCAGTAAAAGATTATGAGATGCATTATTTGAATGCTTGGCCAAAGAGATGTGTCTTTAATCTAGATTTAAACAGAGAGAGTGTGTCTGAAGCCCAAACGTCATCAGGAAGGCTATTCCAGAGTTTGGAAGCCAAATGCGAAAAAGCTCTACCTCCTTTAGTGGACTTTGCTATCCTAGGTACTACCAAAAGTCCAGAATTTTGTGACCTTAGGGAGCGTGATGGATTGTAGCGTGGTAGAAGACTAGTTAGGTACGCAGGTATACAGTATTATATGGTCCTTAGATATATTTCTATTAGCATTGGCCATTAAAATACATTAGCTGAGCACTTCTATTCACATTAATTTAATAGATCAGTTGTTTGGGTTTATTTTACTACTTCTGACACAAAGTTGATGCTTTAGGTTGATCTGTGAACTATAAACACTTGATGTTAGCAGGTTTTTCGACCACTTGAAAACCCAATTTGCTTTTAAGCTTTAGCTCATTACACATGAATAATTCAACTTAATTAACATCTTGACATTCTTTCTAATCCAGCTCTGTTCTGAGACCAGTTTATAGAGTCAACACCCATCTCCTTTTGATGTCCTGCCGGGTTTAAAGACTCCTTTGTGATCAGATTACCATTCCCTCAGTTGGTAAAGCCGCTCCCCTCAGCTTGTGGTTGGCTGCTGGGTTTGTGTGCGTGTGTGAGTGTGTGTTTGGGGAGAATCGGTCTCTCTCTCAGAGCAGTGAAAGGCAGAGCGAGGGAAGGAGTGCAGTGAGCTTTACTCATGAAGCTGCCTGCCACCCAGCCAAACTTTAGCGGCCTCTCGCTGGCTGTCTCAGGATCAGGCTTTTGCCAGGGAATTCTGCACCCCGGCTCCGACACTCTGAGGTAGAGAGGAGGAATTTTCTTTGTTTGAGGATTTATGAGGTGGAAAGTTGCTTTGCCACGTGGGACTGTTTTTGTGTGAGTGCCAGAGTGTGAAAGAGAAAGGTGTGTGTTGACACCACTTTACTGATCTTACATTGATTTTTAAAAGTATTAGAATTAAAAATAAATGTTTAATGCATTATATACAAAATATTTTTAAAAATTAATACAAACAGTTGTCGTTAGAAAATAAAAATGAAATGTAAATAATGATTAAACGTGAAATTTAATAGTGTTAATATCTTGCAGCTGTTTTGTTTCTCATGTACATTTATTTTATTTAAAAAAACAAAGAATGCAGTGATTAAGGATTGGATTTTTGGAGCAAATGTCTAAGATGATGATTGTCCTATTGCCTATTTATACAGTATACTCAAATTACACCTTTGACCATTTGATCCACATTTTAGGGTGTAATTTGTGCACTCTATAACAGTCTACGAGGACTGTGATTGTTCTCAGTTTTGGTACATGTGTGTCAAGAAACATCTTCCTTGCTCTTTGCTACTGACAAGTTCAAAATTGTGCACACTGTCACAGCTTTGTCTGTATTACTTTATTTGAATACACTACTGTTCGAGAGTTTGATGTCAATAAGAATTTTTAAAAAGAAACTGCATTTTATTCAGCATTAAATTGATTAAAAGTGACAGTAAAAAAACATTTATAATGTTACAAAACAAATTATATTTCAGATATACTCTTCTTTGTGAACTTGATATTGCATCAAAGAAACTCATTGAACAAAAGTTTACACAAAAATACTAAGCAGTCCCAACTGTTTTCAAATCATTGATAATCATAAGAAATGTTTCTTGAGAAACTCAGTATAGAGTCTGAAGGTTCGTGTGACACTGAAGACTGGAGTAATGGCTACTGAAAATTCAGCTTTGCCATTAAAGAAATAATTTATTACGTTTATTTTTTTTTTAAATATATTCAAATATAAAACAGCTATTTTAAATTGTAATAATATTTTACATTATTACTGTTTTTTGCGTATTTTTAGATGTAGATAAATGCACCTTTTTTGTGTAGCAGTAAAATATTAGAAGCTACTATACAAAACCCACAAACGTTGTTGAACGGTAGTGGAAATTTGTCATTCCCAACTTTTAAAACCATAGTCGCCACCACCACAACACAGACGTTTTTTTTCTCAAAGCAGCAAGCTTGTCAATGACCTGTGCACTTTTTTACTTGCTGTTCTTGGTTAAAGTACCTTTCCTGATCTCCCACAATGCCTGGCAGCAGGGCTGGGGTTGCTGTAGAGATGGAGATGGTTGCTTGCAGAACTAATTGATAGGCCACCCAAAGCAAACGGGACGGGACGGTGTGCAGTCGATCTGTAGCTCACAACTCCACGCTGCTCTTTTAATAACAGGTCTTTAGCACAAAAAAAACCCATATATGCTTTTACTTTTTCGGGGCTTGACACAAATCTAATGTCCCAGATAGGAGAGGGGGCGGGGGCCGGGACCACTGTTTCTGCATGCACGTGTTTGACTATGGCGGGGTAGGTGACAGGTTGTTTTGGGACGGTTTGTGTTTGGTCTTGTCACACCTGTGTCTTCTGTCACTGATAATTAATTACATTTGCTGATTCATAATATTAGCTTAAAAGTATTGGTGAATGTCATCAATGTTGGTGGTAAGAGATTGTGGGTGGAAGAAGAAAGCAGGTGAGACAGAGAGCGTTTCAACCGTTTTATTCAAAGCATCTCAGACGGGTGTCTGTTTATATGGAGATTTGACTGTATGATTTGCCTTTTTAATTGTTTCACCTAGACTGCAATGGGAATCTTCACAACTGAAGACTTTAGTTTAAATCAATAGACCCAAAAAAAGAAAGGTTGTTTCACCAAAAAATGAAAATTGCCCCATGATTTACTAACCCTCAAGCCATCCTAGGTGTATATGACTTTTCTCTTTCAGATGAATACAATCAGAGTTATATAAAAAAATGTTCTGGCTCTTCCAAAGCTTTATAATGGCAGTGAATGGGTGTTGATATTTTGAAGAAAAATAGAGTGCATCCATCCATCATAGAAAGTACTCCACACAGCTCCAGGGGGTTCATAAAAGCCTTCTGAAGTGATGCGATGTGTTTGTGTAAGAAAAAAATCCATATTTAAAAATTATAAACCATAAACTCTAGCTTCCGCTAACTGTCATACACACGTTCACGAGAGAGTGGCGTTCCAGCGGATGATGTAGGTGTAGCATAAGCTCCGGTGAGAAGTAACGAACATAGAAGTGCAGAGGAGAGCGCAAAACAAAACACCAGTCACAAATTAAAAGTACAAAACGAGGATTAGTAAAAAAAATGTCGGGAGGATTGAATAAGCCGAGAGGAGACTGGTTTTCCTTTGCTGTGAACAAAACTTGGTTCTTGAGAGACTAGCATATTCTCGCTAGAGCTTGCACTACACCTACGTCCTACGTCATCCACTGAAACGCCACTGATGCGGATGGAGATTACGGATCAAATATAAGTAGTAATTCACATTTAATCTTCGTTTCCAGTAAGCTGTGATCACTGAGTCGGCAATTTGAACTCAAGAACTGAATCAGTTGTGAACAAATGGTTTGTGCATTGGCTCCAGAAGACCTGGTAAACAAACTTTTTGCAAGATTTTGCATTTTCTTTCTTTCTTCGCTTTTTTTTCTTCTTTTTTTTTAGGCTTGAAATAGTGATGTCACATGTCACAACTCAGATTTGCAGTAATACCAAATTCTGCAATCAAAACTCCGAAAACACAAAAATGCTCTTTAAATTCCTCCAAATACCAAATTATCTGATGTTAATCACATTAATTTAATGTCTCTGTTCTCTTATTGTATGTCAACAGTTGTTTCATTTTAAGTGAGAACTCATGAGATATGACTGATGGGCCATAATATTTTCCTCTGGGTGGTTGTAGTCACTCTTCAAAATAATTCATTAATCCAAAATGTTTATTTTCTTTGTCATTTTAAATAATTCATTTGTTTATATTCCATGGCTCTTTCTAAAGAGTTCAGAAGCAATATATTGCACACTCCCCTTCTATTTTGGGCTGGTTTGCACTTGGGCAAAGCAAAAGGAATGTCTTTGGATTCTATTGGAAAGAAAGAAACAGAGGGATGAATTCTTTGAACGTGTATAAAAGTACCACTTTCTGACCCACCTCTATCCTCTCTGCCACCCACAATCTCTCCTTCTCTCTCTTTCATGTCTGAAGTATTGTGTGGCTGTTCAGAACTTTGTTTTGTTGTTGTGAAGATCTGAGAGGTTGGCATTCTGATCAACAAGAAAACAATATGTTAGACTGGTCTTTTGTGTAACTTAAAAAATGGGACTAAACTATATAGGAATTGGACAGCCTGAGCTCATTTATTCAATGTAACAGATTTAAAAAATGAATTCATAAAGTTTTACTTATAGGAGAACTTTATATAGCACTTTATTTTAAGGTGTCCTTGTTACACGTTACTTACTATTATAATAACAATTATTTACATAATTACATGCAAGTAACCCCTAACCATATAGTAAGTACATGTAGTTATTAATATTACTCAGTACTTAAATGTATTATTACACTTTAACAAGGACACCTTAAAATAAAGTGTAACTGAACTTTATATGTACCCTGCAATAAAATAGTTTACTTCTAAGTTATAGCCTTTTGACCTATTTACTATTGTATATTTACTATTTTAATGCCGTTTCCCCCCTTTATACTTTGTCATTCTATTCATCTTGAAATCTTATTTATTGATCTCATTTAAAAAATATTCTCATTCTAGAATTGAGAATGTTAAAATAATTTTAAACATTTTATTGATACTTGTTTAATCATAATTAATATAATATCTATTTCATATTAATAGTTAACTTTAATTCTGTTTAATAAAATAGTACATATGTTATTTACAAATATGCTTATTCTGAAATACAATCTGTAATAGTAACTTTAATTTGGGTGTATGTTGTATATATATATAATATAATATATATATATATATAATATATATATATATTATACATTACTATAATTTTTAATTTTAAAATTTTACCCATTTTACTAAATTCATTCACTTCAGACTTATGAGCACTCTGAGAGAGCTTGCATTCTGTGTGAACAGGCTTATTAGGTGTGGTGCCATCTCTATAGAGGGTACAAAAGCATTTACACTGTACTTTTTCATAATAGGTTATTCAACATCCTGGTGGTAAGTGTACCATGGGGCGCTGCATATACTCATCAGGAGCTACTAAATAATCAGAGCAGGTACTTTAGACCATCTTCAAGATTGTCACTTTCGCTAGTCACCTACTAAAACGAACTCGGGACCGGAGGTATCCGCCTAACTTAGATTGACCCTCTGAACTCCTAATCGTAATACCTGACTTCTATTGCGGCATTTGGAAAGCTTCTCCTACACTGTAGTCTATCTTTAGACTTGTTATTATTTCAGTTCAATGTCCTTTGTACCTTCTACAAGTTACACTGACAACAAAATAACACTAGTCATCTAATAACACGCTTTCAATTTACTCAGACTATTCGGCCACAAAATGCAGTCTTCTTAGTACGTTTGTGATCATCGATAAGGTCGAAGGTGCGATGAGGGGGGGGGGGGGGGGGGGAAGTGGGGTATAATATAGATATATCGGGTATATATATATATCTATATAATTTCTTCTATATAATTAATACTCTGACACCTTGCTACGTGTACGCGTTGGCTAATCGAGACTTGTCCATTTTTTGCCACTTATATATATTGTTATATTTTGTTGCTCTTTTGTTAGTTTTGACTTCTTTTATTGTCCTCATTTGTAAGTCGCTTTTGGATAAAAGCATCTGCTAAATGAACAAATGTAAATAATTTTAGTTCATTTCGCTTAGCTTTACGAATTTTTTGAAATCTTTTTGTCAGCTTTTAGCAGCACACTAGTATGTTGATAGCTTCAGATAGACTAAATGCATTTAAATGGATTTCATGGTGTCTTTAAAAAGGAAGAAGTGACTCATTCATGTCAGTTTTCCTTCCATTTCATTTTGGGGGGCCTTTTTGGCATTTGTTTGCATTTGTCATCTATAGTGTCTGACAGCGTATGGCAAATGATGAATGAAGCAGATCATTTAAGCAGAGACGTGCAAGCAGACAAACACATTAGCACAGTGTGTGTGAGAGCTCTTAGTGACAAATAGCCCCAATGGGACCAACTTTCTCATAGTTCATTAAAACAGGAACCACAGACGTCCTTCCACGCCAGTTATGTCGAGTCGGTTATGACAGACGTGAGCTATGGGGACTTTGTTCATATCAAAACAAGTATCTGTTCAGCCGATTCACAGGACGTCAGGACTGCGGTGGATGTTTGAACACAAGCCTCTCTTGATTCATGACTGCCCGTGAATGAGCTTATGGGCTGGTTTGTTTGCCTGAATGATCCTGAGAAATGAGGAGGATTAGGTGGTATCTTAGGTGTTGATAAGGCGTTTTGTTGCCACACAGTGCTTAAGCTAGCTCTCTTAGCTTCGCTTGAGGCTGTAGTGTCCTAAACTGGTGGCTTGTGGGAGTTTGGCCAGTCTGTGTTTGGATCAGCAAATGTAATTTGCTCGGTCTTTCAGATCTTTTTAAGGCCTTTGATTGTTTGATTTTATCTTTACCAACCTGGATAAAAAAATATTTTTTAGCCTCATTTCAGCAAAAGTACCACAGATATTGATATTGATAGTGATATAATATATATCTATATATGATAGATATAGTATAAATAGCCACACAATGATTTAAGGTAATAATAAAAATAAATAAAATGTTAATTAAACAGTAAGTTGCTTGAGCAAAAGTAGCAATTGTTGATTCTGTTATTGATAATAAACAAGCAAACAAAGCATATAAATAAAAATAAAAACTGTTTTTGGCGATTTGAGCAAAGCACATAATTAAACAACAAACAAAACGATATATTTTTTACATGGACGAAAATTAAATCACCATTTACGCGATTGAATAAAGAGTAAAACTGTTCTGTTATTGTCATATTTTGTAAAAAAAAAAAAACAAGTAAATAAGATTTTTAGCCATATTTGAGCTAAAATAGCAAAACTTTTGATTATGTTATTGTCTGATTTTGTAAAACTAAAAAAAGAAAAAATACTGATTTTAGTTGAAATGGCAAATTTATTTTATTACTGTCAGATTTTATGTTTAGACAATGAAATGTACAATCCACTGTGATCACACAACTCGTCTCACTGGCTTTTCTCTTTAACCAGTAGTGTCTCTGGCCCATATGATTTTGGTTGAGCCCTGCTGAGCATCCTAATGGATTTCTTCAGTCAGCAACACTGTGGGAAATGGGGGAAAGCAAAGCAGAGCGCATTGAGAATTTGAGGCACAGAGCTAATTAAAACAAGTGTTGAGGAGCAGAGAGACGCGCCTAATGTTTCAAGCATGATGGGAATGCAGGTTTTTATGCTCAGACTGTCCCTGTGCAGACTTCATGACTCTCCACAGATGCTGTTTTTTACTTACCTTTCTTTCCATTGCTACTCTTTAAATATGCCTTTTTCCATATTACGTTGAACATTCTGCATCCATGAATTCTGTTTTATTTCTCACAGTACTCCTTTCACTATATTGATATCATGTCCCTCAGAAATGTAGATAAATTACTGTTCCTCTCTCTTTTCTCTTTGTTCTCAGTTGGGACGACAGCAGCTCAGTCAGCAGCGGGATCAGTGACACCTTGGACACCGATGACCTCGACACCAGGTCGTCCCTTAGCTCCTACGTCAACACCCCATCTGTCCCACACAGAGACGTAGATGAACAGGTCAGTCATTGATGCCATAGCCTCGTGGTCTACAGAATAAGAAACATCTGCAGAAATTCACACGAAAAACAACTTCAAAAAAATATATTTTAACATAAATTTTAGTTTGTTTGTTTTTAATTTATAGAAAATATTTTCACTTTTTTTTTAATTGTTTGATTCTTTTATTTGATTATCAGTGTCAGTGTTTTAAACTGGTAATAATTCATATTTTTATGATGGATTTTCATGTATTAAGATTGAAAGTCTGAGCCTGGGACAATGGTAAATCAATAGAAATCTATTTGATATTATTTTATTATACAATCACTTTAGTTGTCAATATAAATCATAAAGGCTGTAAAAAGTTTGAAAATGACCTTTAAATAAAATGAAATGTTGAAATCTGTATTTATTCATTAAAAAATGAGATATAAATGATTCACAATCTCTGGTGATCATTATATGCAATCAAAACAGGCCTGCACGTTTACAGCGCTGCTTTGGGAGCGGTTCTGTTGCGTCATTGTCCCTTTAATTCAATGAAATATTCTTATCAGAACTGGCCTGTGCCCGCTGTGTGCAGTCTTTGTGAGTGTGAGTCAGCGGACTGACTCAACTCTGCCCCGGTGATTGATCATCTTTACAAGCTCAAAGCAGGTTAACATATGCTAAGCAAATGGATCAGTACAGTGAAGCAAAGATACGGCGTCTGTCTCGCCTGTTCTAAC
The DNA here is from genome assembly GCA_018155175.1 of Sinocyclocheilus anophthalmus. NCBI lineage: Eukaryota > Metazoa > Chordata > Actinopteri > Cypriniformes > Cyprinidae > Sinocyclocheilus > Sinocyclocheilus anophthalmus. The sequence continues at coordinate 381,597 of JADLZN010002266.1, read as the reverse complement.
AAGATGAATGCTTTAAATCCAGATGTGGCACACTGGGTTGTGTGCCGATAAGTTTGTCCACACTTGTGGCTTATTGGTTTGTGCATTGGTGTTGGTTTTTAAAAGTTAAATCCATGACCTTATTTATCTCCAGTCTTCCATATTTATCTCCGCAGATGAAAACACTTATTTTTGTCTCCATTTGTTTTTGATCTTGATGCTGCAAAAAAGTCCCAGATGTGGTTTCAAGTGCGCAGTGTTATTTTAGAACCACTGAGATACAATTATAGCTTTTTCTATATTTAGATTTTTTTTCATTGTAATTTTAGTTAAAGTTATAATACTTTTTTATTATTATTGTTATTTTTGTAAAAAAAAAAAAATTCAAAAATGTTCTTTGGCTTCTAGTCGAAATAAGATATATTTAAATTTTCTTTTCATTTTTTTTTTTTTTTCAGTTAACGTTTGTTTATTTCAAGTAAAGCTTTTCATGGTTCTAGTTTTAGTTAACTCTAATAACCCTGCCGTACACATGATTTCAAATTCAGAGAGTTTAAAGTCATGACCCAAAATTGCATCTGAACCGAAGCCAAATATCTGCCACCTTTCACTTCCACACCCTTGTACTTTTTCCCTATGTAGTCTCTCCTCATTCTTGGGGCTGGAGTGGAGGAAGGATTTATTGTATTGGCGTTGAGATAACAATGTTTTGGAATTGGCCTGATAACAACTGGAGGCTATTAACATTCTTTCCTTGGCAATAATTTTTATGAGGATTTTCAGTAGCAGCTGAACAACGGACTTTCTAAAAGGGGTTGATGTTATCTTGGATACATTTGTGGAAGGTCATGTAATGGACGAGTTGGCTCTTTTGTCACATAATCAGATTTTATGATGGCTGTTGATGGTGTTTCTGAATAAATAAGATGCAAATTAGCTGTCGGTGGTGATATTGTATCTGTCATTACAGGCATTATATAATATATTTGTGCATGTCAGTCCAGAGTCATTTACATTTTTCATGCAAAGATGTGTGTATGTATGCATATATATACAGTGGGTACGGAAAGTATTCAGACACCCCCTTAAATTTTTCAGTCTTTGTTATTTTGCAGCCATTTGCTAAAATCATTTACGTTATTTTTTTTCCTCATTAATGTACGCACAGCACCCCATATTGACAGAAAAACACAGAATCGTTGACATTTTTGCAGATTTATTAAAAAAGAAAAACTGAAATATCACATGGTCCTAAGTATTCAGACCCTTTGCTCAGTATATAGTAGAAGCACCCTTTTGATCTAATACAGCCATGAGTCTTTTGGGAAAGATGCAACAAGTTTTTTCACACCTGGATTTGGGGATCCTCCGCCATTCCTCCTTGCAGATCCTCTCCATTTCTGTCAGGTTGGATGGTAAATGTTGGTGGACAGTCATTTTTAGGTCTTTCCAGAGATGCTCAATTGGGTTTAAGTTAGGGTTCTGGCTGGGCCATTCAAGAACAGTCAGTTGTGAGTTGTTGTGAAGCCACTCCTTCGTTATTTTAGCTGTGTGCTTAGGGTAATTGTCTTGTTGGAAGGTAAACCTTCGGCCCAGTCTGAGGTCCTGAGCACTCTGGAGAAGGTTTTCGTCCAGGATATCCCTGTACTTGGCCGCATTCATCTTTCCCTCGATTGCAACCAGTCGTCCTGTCCCTGCAGCTGAAACACCCCCACAGCATGATGCTGCCACCCCCTTGCTTCACTGTTGGGACTGTATTGGACAGTGATGAGCAGTGCCTGGTTTTCCTCACACATACCGCTTAGAATTAAGGCCAAAAAGTTCTATCTTGGTCTCATCAGACCAGAGAATCTTATTTCTCACCATCTTGGAGTCCTTCAGGTGTTTTTTTCATGTGTCTTGCACTGAGGAGAGGCTTCCGTCAGGCCACTCTGCCATAAAGCTCCAACTGGTGGAGGGCTGCAGTGATGGTTGACTTTCTACAACTTTCTCCCATCTCCCGACTGCATCTCTGGAGCTCAGCCACAGTGATCTTTGGGTTCTTCTTTACCTCCCTCACCAAGGCTCTTCTCCCCCGATAGCTCAGTTTTGGCCAGACGGCCAGCTCTAGGAAGACGTTCCCAAACGTCTTCCATTTAAGGATTAGGGAGGCCACTGTGCTCTTAGGAACCTTAAGTGGAGCAGAAATTTTTTGTAACCTTGGCCAGATCTGTGCCTTGTCACAATTCTGTCTCTTGAGCTCTTCAGGCAATTCCTTTGACCTCATAATTCTCATTTGCTCTGACATGCACTGAGCTGTAAGGTCTTATATAGACAGGTGTGTGGCTTTCCTAATCAATTCCAATCAGTATAATCAAACACAGCTTGGCTCAAATGAAGGTGTAGAACCATCGCAAGGATTATCAGAAGAAATGGACAGCACCTGAGATAAATATATGAGTGTCACAGCAAAGGTCTGATTACTTAGGACCATGTGATATTTCAGTTGTTCTTTTTAATAAATCTGCAAAAAATGTCAACAATTCTGTGTTTTTCTGTCAATATGGGGTTTTGTGTGTACATTAATGAGGAAAAAAAACTAACTTTAATTTTTTTTTGCAAATGGCTGCAATATAACAGAGTGTGAAATTTAAGTTGGTCTGAATACTTTCCGTACCCACTGGATATATATATATATATATATATAAGATTTTTATTATATACAATATTTTATACTATGTACGACACAATATCATCATTTGTATTAATAAACTAATGTTTGTAAAATTAAATTGGCTTTTATGTTGATATCGTATTAAAGCACAAAAAAACAATATAAAATTTCAAGTTAAAATTTCTTTAATATCTTAAGAGCACATTAATATTGACTGCCCTAAAAAAACTATTTTTACAGACCTTCTTGCACCCCCCTTGTTAAATATCAATTTTATGTAATATTATTCAAAAAATCACTTTGTCAAACATCTTTCATTAATATGTTAAGTACAAATTAACTTTGACAGCCCTAAAAAAATCACACAATACCCCTTGTGGCCCCCTGGGATACCCCCAGATTTAGTACAGATTAGCAGAGAACATAGAAAGCAGATTTATATTCTCTGTGGTTCAAAGACTGAAATATTTATTTGCAATTAATGATTTGGTTTTCTCTCTTGCAGCTCCAGACGGATGCAGAGAAGCACTCTGCAGTGAAACACAACCCCAACTGGTCCAACAGCGACCTTAAACGTTCAGAAGGCGGCTCTGACGGTGCCAAAAAAATGGAGACCACAACTAAATGGAACCACAGGTCCTCAGATGAATCAGAACGGAGCTTGATGGGTCGCAAGACACCTACCATCTCACAGACGGGCTCCTGGAGGCGGGGAACGACCGCCCAGGTGGGCGTCACCTCCCCAAGGACGAAGGCTACAACACCTACGAACTGCAGCTCACTCAAGACACATGGTAATGGTTTAGATGGTCATGTTTCATGGCTGTCCCAATTAGCATTTCCAAACCTTTTTTTGGAACACAAAACAATGTATTTTGATTAATGTTTTTATCATAAAATGAAAGTCAGTGGGGTCCAAAAAAACATGTTTGTGTTCCAGAGAAAGAAAGTAAGTCATACAAGTATGAAATGACTGGGATATTAATAATGTTTCATTTAGAAATACTGGAAAATGCTGTTTATCTGCTCTGTGCAAGGAAATAAGTTAAATAAAATGTAAAATTAAGTCCAGTATTATTTTAGAATTATTTACTTTATTAATACTTTTATGCTATTTATGTTTTAATTTACCTTTTTTGTTATTTTTTCTATTTTCATTTTAATTTTAGTTGAAGTCTTAGTCATTTTGTTACGTTCTTAGTCATTTTGTTTTTGTTTTTACTAAGCTTTATTTTAAGTACTTCAACTTTTTTTTTTTTTTTTTTTTTTTTTTTTTTTTTTTATTAATTTTTTTATTTCAACATTTCTAATTTGTTTACATTAAGTTCTTATCGTCTAATATTTTTATTTTATTTTATTTCAGCTTTATTTTAATTAACAAAAACAATTTTAAATAATTTTAGTTAAGAGTAACAACACTGACTGATCCGCGTCTCTGTTTTCATGTGGTTTCCTGAGGCATGACAGCCACAGAGATGTATTATCTGATCACATATCTCATCACATTGCACTATAACACCTACATTGTCTTATGTGCGGTGTGCTGCGTACCTTTTCTGAGACTTATGTTCAGACGAGTCCCGACAGGGACCATGCTACTATATTCAAAACTGTTCAAAAACATGATTTCATTTTGCACTTGACAGTCCATGTCGTTGATCATCCCACAGGTAAGACCGATGATGCCAAAGTGTCGGAGAAAGGATGTTCCAACGGCACCCACTCCATAAATGCTGATGACTCCAAGAAACCTCCCCTCAGTTCGGCCTCACGCACCCCAACCAGCACTTTTGGCTTCAAGAAGGCCCCGGGTGCGATAATAACGGCGAGTGGAGCTGTGGTAACTAGTGGCTCTGCTACAGTAGGCAGGATACCTAAATCGGTTGGGTTTTCTGGGAGTCGAATGGTGGGTCGGCAGACGACGGTTGATGATGGATACCTTCCTCCAAGTGCTCGGATGACTCTTCAGTACCGCAGTTTACCGAGGCCTAGTCGTACCGGCGCCGCTCGCTATTCTAACCGCTCCAACAACTCGAGTCTTGATGCTAGTTTTTGCAATAAAGGTACTGCCACACTTCCCAATCCTAAGAGTCGCAATTTAGTCAAGTCCCCAATGGGAACTACTAACCAGACAGACCGAGAGAAGGGTATCTTTTCCGATGTGGAGAGCCAGGTACTTAAGACTAGCGCAACTGCCCAGATGGGGATACCAACTCAGTGCCAAGCTGGACGACAAGCAGGAGGAAAGTATTCAGAAATGTCCTCGCCAACCCTTCGTAGGTAAGTTCTCGCCATTCGCAAAGTTTAGCTTATGTAGACTTGAAAGACTGTTGATGAAAAATGAATTTGGCAAGGCATGATTTCTACTTGATGTGGATGAAAGCACCATTTTAGGTCTCTCAAATATTTACACAGCAGTTCTCAGCTGGGTTGTGTGAGTTCCTCCTTGGGTGCTGGATGACGTTCATAGGACTTACTGTTTATCTGAGCGATTTGGTGTTGGTTGAGATTCAGAGGCTTGCTTCTGGCCACCACAAGTGCATTTTCCTTGGGCTTCTTGATATTTCTCTAAGACATGGCACAGACCAAGAGGCTAGTGTTTGTTCTAGCTGATTAGCTCTGACTGATTGCTCTCCTAGTTAGTAGAACCAGACTACAGATCGACTGATGTTATCTGACCAGGCAGTCCATGAAGTAATGAGAAAAATCAGAGGTGCCAGACTTTCCTTATATCATATTTTTCTTTGTGAAGAACAGGGGTGTCCATCCTGGATGGCCAGTGGCCTGCAGAGTTTAGCTTCAACCTGCCTCAACTCCCTTGCTTGGTCGTTTTTAGTGGCCCGAGACCTGAGTGGTTCGGTTGTTTCATTAGGACTGGAGCTAAAATAGTGGCCCTCCAGGAGCCCGTTTCGACACCCCTGGTGAAGACTGACATTGTTGATTTGCATCTTGCTGTCAATAATCAACAAAAGAACAACAAAAAATTATTCCTGTCAGTTCAATTTACTTACTTTGCTAATCAGTAGCATAACCATTTTGTAGAATACTTCAATGTTTCATAAATGTATCTGTAATTACACATTTTCAGAAGAACAACCAGTCTACAAATAGACAGATTTTTCACAAACCAAAAATATACATTACATTTAATAATTCCTAGTTCATTTTGAAATGAACACAACCAAAAACTGAGTCATGATTCAGTGAGGGCATTAATTGTGATCTTAGTAATGGCTGTCAAACTGCTAACTCACAAGCAACTTTGTGACTCTTTTTGAGAAATTGAATAACTTGCAAGCGAGTTTGAGACAGTTTCATGAATCTTTTTAAAAAGAACCGGTTCATAAGAGTCATTTGTTGGTAAATGGGTAATTGCGGGCTTGTGCTATGAAAAATTCTCTGACTGAATGACTCGTTAAAAAGAACCGGTTCATCAAAGTAATTTGTTTGAGAATTGGAATATACAGCGTCATTTAAAAGAGTATGTGATCACTGCATGCAGGCTACCTGAGTTAACCTAGATTTTTTTTTTTTTTTTTTTTTTTCCAGTTATTGCACGTTTTGACTTTTTGTTGCATTTGCAGACATTTTACCCCCATTTTATTAATATTATTTGTTAAATTTAATTCCCCCTTTGCATTCAGACTGTTTGGTAGCAAATCTTGCAACAAGCAAGCTCCGGTCACCATGGAGAACATGAAGAACTCCACCGTCATCTCCAATCCTCATGCCACGTCCATCCAGCAGAATGGTTCTCTAAACACTCCATCTGTCGCCAGTGGAGGCAGTGACCCAGTTTATGGTGACAAGCTGACGTTGCCCTCTGGGGGTCATGGAGAGCAGACCATTTCTTCAATGGCCTCCAGCCCAGGATCAGCTTTCTCTCCTTGGGGAGGCAGGGATGGATTGGGCTCCAACCACACCAGTATTGACTCCATAGATGTTTCCTTGGGAAGGGAACATTTATGTCTTAATCGGACCAACAGTGCCCGAACTGGCCTCTCAGACAGGTGAGAAACTGATTGTTCAACCATGCTAACTTCATGTCAACACAAATGATTCTTCCAGCCGTTTGTGACTTGAAAGTCGGGTTTATATCTCTTTATCTTCCTTTCCACCTACTCCTCTTTAATCATTTCTTTATCTCCTCTCCCTTTTCTGTCACTTTTATCTGCCTCTTTTTGTTTTGTCTGCCCCATACCCTTCTCTAGCCCTCACTCCTCCCCCTCTGCTAGCCCTAAATGTACCCGCAACACACTCCCACGGAAAGAGGACAGGTAAAGCTATCTTTGTGGTCAAATGGTCTGTTTTGTTTTGTGTTTTTGTCTTGCTTGTGTGCTTTGTGATCAGAGCTCCTGACTGTGACTACAAAAAATACAAATTTGTAACAGTAATTTGAAGGGGGGAAAAAACTAGACAGGAAAACTAGTTTTGTTCCTTTCATGTTCTTCGTGTTTTTGGAATGACAGTAAACCTTCCTCGATTCCTTGAAATTACTCTTTTGAACTGGTTCTTTTTAGTGATTTAGTCAAAACAATTCACAAAACTGTCTTAAACTCATTTCTGCCAGTGAGTCGTTTCTGAGTGCACAACTGTGACTCCCTCACTGAGCCACAAATCAATTATTATCATATCAATTATGAAATATTTTAATTCTATAAATCTAAATGTAATTTGTCAGCCAAAACAGTAATTTAACTCCTAAATGTTTTTTTGTTTTTTTTTGAGACAGTGGCTCCCTAGTTATTTTTTTTTAGTCTAGAGCCCTGATTATGTCAATAGTATACCAATATACTTATAATATGTGAGTGCAGTTTGTGTTTACTGGGTTTTGATTTGTTTAGTACACAATATGGTAATTATTTATACCTGCTGACCTGGTTAAATATTGTAGTATGCAAATAATCATTGGAGCTTGGAGCAGTGGACTTGGGTTTTCTGTTACCCACCATAGATTTGATAGCTGTGCTTATCCTGGCATTGTGATATTTATCTTGGAGCTGTTTTCATGAGAACTTTCATGCAAAAGAGAAAAACAACACTGCATTTCACAGACTCATATACACTTGTTTTAAACCTGCAGGTATGGCCATGTGCCTCAGGTCAAAGGTCATGAAGAGGCCCGTGATTGGCTACGTTCACTCGCAGCTGTTGGGCTCCCGGATTCAATTGGCTCTTCCCCCTACACACCTGCCTCTGCACTCACCTCACCCTCCGGCACACGCTTCAACTTTAGCACACTTGGTAAACACAAGAAAATATGCGTAATCACAGTTTTATTTTTGTTACTGTAGGGTTAACACTACTATATTGATTACTTTAATCGACCAATATTAATATTGGTGGGTGTGTTTATACATATTCTAATTTATATTCTCAACCGAACGGATCAGTTTTTAATATATTTTTTTTTTATCTATATATCTGAAATCTTATCGGTTCATTTTGAATAAGATGTAAATAATAATTTTCAAATTATATTTATATTATTTTTAATAATAGATTATTAAAAGAATTACCACTATATCGGTATCACCCAGAACTTGAATAAGGGTAAAATATTATTTTAGATAATCTGTTGGATTATTACCCAATACTAGCAGCAGACTTAATGCAGCTCAAATTGTGTTTTAATTTAAGTTTAAGTTTTAGGTTAGAATTGTCAATTTTATTGAAAACTTTAATTAAAATATCTACTAGTCTCCCCCTTATTGTGAACTTTGAATGCACGTTCATGTCATTAGGTTCAATCGTAGTGCTTTTTTAACCTTGATCCCTGTGTTGACAATCCAGGCAGTCCCTGCACAGCTTCTCAGATAGCAACTTTGCGCGGCACCAATGGTCAGGACAATCACGACAACCCATGCGACCCACGTCTGAGGAATCTCTCGATGAGCCTGGAGGAAAAGAGCCGCACTATGAGTAGCTCCGGATCGTTCCGTGTGGGCCTGGAGGAAGGTGAGACTTCAGAATGATTTTGATGGATCAAAATAAACATTTGTGAATGTGTGCGATTTTGTATTAGAAGACTACGAGCTAGTATCATACGAATGTGTAATTTCTGTCTGCTGACAGAATTTACTATCACAGCTTAATCCATAACGTCATGTTTTTGGAAAATAGCAAATAGACCTGCATTGTTCTGTTAGCTAATAACTAAATGATAGGTTGTCATTAATGTTAGGGCTTTTGACAACGTCAGGCTGCAACTTGCGTCCTTGCTTGCGCCAAAAACATAAACAAACAAAGAGCGGCTTGTTGGCTGGCTAAAAAGTGCATGAGAAAACTGAAAAGAATATTTGGGATTATTCGTTAGTGATGATTCATAGCAAATCGCTTTAACAGCTAAGGGAATTTTCCATGAGTCTGGCACGCAGAACTCGTGCCAGGACTCATGACATACTAAAACCCAAACACTTGATTACTCAAGTGAAACTTAAATGTCAAACTTCTCCTTTTTTCAAGAGGTCCAAACATGCAGAAGAACTACAGGTCATGTGTGTAGCGGGATGACACTGAGAATGTGAGAACAGAAAGTGCAGACAACAGACATGTCACGTGTCAAATTTTCAGATCAGAACTCTTCAGATTTAAAGATGAACAACTATCCAACCACATTCCAACCTCTGTGGATCAGGTTAAGGTGCAGTATGAAGTAATGAAGTAATCAGCCTGTATTAAAAAGCAATAACACTCAGTGTTATAACTCCCAAAGGCCAGAACTTAAATTGATGGTTTTGTCAATACACACAGCATTTAATGTATAACAGGAGAGAATTTTATCCTGTTTACTCTAAAAACAGACTCTGGTTGATTGTCTATTAAACCACACTTAAAATCGTAATTATTTTACTTAAGTTTTTTTTAATCAAGTAGGCCATTTGAGATTTTAAGGGCCACATATATTTTGCCTAAACATGCACATTAAAGCAACACAAACTGATTGTTTTAGGTTACGATACGCTAAATTATTTTGGAGGAAATGGCCTTTCAGAGTTTAGTGGATGGACATTTAAGATACATTCAGCCATTAAATCTACTAAAACTGCTTTTGGTATGAGATCAGAAGGCCTTTAGAGAAATTCAAACCTTTTGTTATATTAACCCTGTAGTTTCCTGAGAGAATCTATTGACATTGATCTTATTCAAAATAGACGGAAAACCGAGAAAGAGAAATGCGCAGACTCACACATTCTCTACATTCCATGCAAACGCTACCTCGTCCATTTTTGCATGCTACTGTGGAAACAAACATCCCTCCATCTTAATACTATGACACAGGGTTGGCATTGGCACAATAGGGAACCTTTACCAAATCCAAAGGAATGTCCCTGTTCAATGATTATGAATAGAGGCCTTAAGCCTAGGATGAATTTAAAACACTAAATTACCCATTAACCCTCTATTTATAGAGAAGTGTGCATGCCTGTTGAGGTAGCATCAGCCTTTTTAATGTTTTTTCTACATCTAAAGAATGCTTAAAAGATCCACATTTTGTCATTATATACAAAATAGTGCAGTAAAATTATAAAAACCATTCATCAGCCTAGATATTTTTTAAATGATATTTGTGTGATTATATCTTCTATGGAATACAAAAGCAGATATTTTGAAGAACGAAAGTCAATAGGGTCCAAATCAACATTAGAACCCACTGACGTTCAAAAAAGATAAAGGTTTGGAATGACATGTTAAGGGATAAATTAGGACTTTCTGTCTACAGACATATGAAGGAAATTAATTGATTTAAGTTGTCAAAAGGTTTGTTGGGAAAACAGTTGATTACTGACCTAGCTGCAACAGCACAGGAGTGACTAGTGCTGTTTCCATCGCATAGCAGAACTCCCTCCCGAACATGATGGCACCGTGCATGACCCATAACCTTTTTGGGATGTGGTTTACAGAATCCTCACTGGCCGAGTCCTCGGTCATCTCCACTTCTCTTTCTTTCTCCTTCTCTGCATTCTGTCCACCATTCGAATCCTTTTCTTGTACGACTGCCATTTCCAGCACTGGAACGGACTCCGTGACAGCGTTCTTGGGTGCCATGCTGGCCTGCATATACGAAGCTGGCGTCTGGGGTCTCGATCCAGAAACGTTTCCTGTGGCACTTACCCCTCAAAAGTCCAGACTGTATTCTCCTTAAACTGATCTTTCATAATCCACAGCAGGCTTCTTATTATAAAATACTCGCAGTCAAAAGAAAGGTCATGTTGTTCCATATATTTCAGTGAGAGATCTATCAACCGTTGCAATGAATCCTAGTCCATATAGAGCTTTGTTGGTGTAACTCATGAGTCATGTTTTCATGAAAAGAAAGAGGGAAATGGGGGAGGGCATGGAGAGCAGAACAGGTGGATGTTCCTCTCTGTGCTTCCATGGAATTACTTATTAATCTAGATGAGAGGGAGAGAGTGAATGAATGAGAGACGGAGAGAGAGAGAGAGAGAGATCTTGGCATTAACAAGTGATATCCAGAAAGATCAAGGCAGTGGAAAAATGTCAGTGAAAAACAAAACGGGGGAAAAAATCCTGGCATTGCGACAGTAAACATAGTTTTAGCAGAAGTCTGACTTATTTCGCATATCTGTAATCCCTGGAGAAAGAAGATAACATTTTAAAGCTGTTAAACAATCATTTAAATATAAACTGAGAAACAATCATTTAAATATAAAAAAGTGACCATTCCCTACACTTTATCAAATTATACATTATATAGACAAATTATGTAACGTTACATATATTAAAAGAACACAGAGACTTATATTTTGGAATTCTTTCAGCCAGTTTTCATTTCAATGTTGTATCTCGCACAACCTCAATTATCTGTTGGCGCTATAGTATACTACCGTATGGACTTTTTAAAACAAGAAAACAATTCATTTGATATATTGTTGAAATGCAAATCTACAACAAAGTGATTAAGTGATAAATAAGAGCAATACGTGCCCTATTTTGTCGATATACCGGAAAGCTCTCCAGCGGCGTACAGTTGCTATGGTTACGTCCTCAAGCGAACGCGATTGTTTGCAAATTTCTATTTGTCAAACACAAGCTCTAAACAGTTGGAAAACGCCCATAAGCCTATATGCAAAAACATATGCACTTTTAAGTCTACATACCTTCTAGTCATATGGTAAAGGCAGCAACAGTGTGTTCCAAAGGTCGTTTTAAATGAGCTAGGATTACACAATCGCGATGCTGTACTAAAGCCATTTACATAAGAGTTTTCTGTAAAAGCTAATCGTGGATGAGCAGCTGATATGATACAACTAATTTATTCTAAATTATTGTATGCTCAGATATTCATTTCTTTTAATACAAGTACAATTTTAAATATAATTAAACTGAAGCAAATAAGTGAAATAATCTCAACATATATTTACAATAGTTAGGCTACTAATTTGGTAACAAGACACGTGAACATCTCCCACATGTAATAATTAAAAACATATCCTAACCTTCATCTGACGTCAAAACGATCCTTTTAACCCAGAAATATTGTCCCAGATCAAGTGAAGTAGACAGGCATACTCGAGAAGTTCTACAGAACAAATTGAAGTGACACATACAGTGACAGAGCCAAAAATGTGTCACTAGTTTCACTTGCTGGTTACATGAGACGCCCGTGATAACTGATAACTGTCCGTCCCCTGTGCACTACACTGATAAGGCTACAGAGCAGCCCAGGCCTGCTGTGACAAGAGTCAGGTGGGCGAACGGACACCTGTGTCAGAGACTGATGTGAAAATGTGACAAGCAGACAAGGGGACGATATATAGGAGGACAAGTCATCTGTTATTAGGGGATGAGGACGTGGCGAAGAGGTGCCTTTCGCTGAATCACGTGCAGCAATCTTTTAAGAAGCCTTTGATGGAGCTCATATCATGCCTAAACATGTACGGCTTCCTGATTGTGATTGGAAGTACGCCTGGAAACCAAACATTAAACCCAACCATTTTCAGTCAACAGCGCGTAAGATGTTAATGTTAGACACATAAAAAACCACACAAATGGTTACACACACATATTACCACACACAAAAAAAAACCGTTCCCTGTGATTTTTCCTGGATTCAAAGGATTGCCAGATCATCAGACTGTTGCATGCAGTCATGTGCCCTGATAGTATTTTGGATACTTCGCATCATTCACACGATAATCATGTTACCTGTATCACTTGGAAGGGTGAAGTGATCTGACTGGGAATATGAGCGAGCGAGTTGCAATAATTATGCATTTGGGATTTTGCTTAACTTTATATGAATCATCAGCCTGGTTAATGCTTATACAGTCTGTTAGCCCGGACTGCTAGCCTGCTAATTAACTTGCTTCTACAGTAAACTTAACTGATACCTTCAGTTCCCGAGCACGACGAGCGGTCCGATTCATAACAGGCATCTTCATTTATGGATAAAGAAAGAATATAAGCATCCACAAGTAAATAGAGAAAGATGTTAAAGAGCCAAATGTACCTGCTCTCAGGTCGCGGATGTACTGCATCTATTGTCTGCTCGTGGTTGCCAGTTGTTACGCTCTACAAATCCCCCTCATCAGCACTCAGTGATGTAATATCGCAATGTCAAAATCTGTGAACTAAAACCTAGAAGCTACATTACTTACTATTTAACAATGTCATTAAGAGGTAACTGTTGTCTCTTGAAGTGATATTTGATAATAAAATACTATGCAACAAAATAAGGCAAATTGATCATGTCATTTGACAGATTAGATAAGTGTTATTCTAGAGTTTAGATAAAATACTACACTTAGTATTAAACTTCTGCACCAAGTTCAGCCTGAATTGTTTAAGAAAGGCTATTCAAACCTTAATTTGTAGATAATTGTATCATGTTTTTCTTCTGAACTTTTCATATAAGGTCTGTGGTTAACATTATTTGAAAAAAAGTAAAACTGTTTTGTTTACTCATCAAAGTCAATGATTAGGCCTACTCTTATTTGGCCTTAAACTTCAACACTATATGCTTTTGCTGTGTTTTGCCAGTTATTATTTGACATTTCTAGAAATGTCCTAAAAAGCTTTATGACATTATAATTTTTTTAATTAATATATTTATGTGTAGTTTCAGTCAATTGCTGCTCTGTAGCAGGGGTTTTCAAACTGGTATCAGTGGCCACGAGAGGATTCTTGGGGGGCTGTGGAAATTTGAGGGACAAAATTTTATTTTGGGACTGTCAATGTTAACTTTAAAATTTATTTTGAAAATTTTGTTCTTGTGAAAAGTGTTATGGAAATAAATAGAGAGAAATATGTTTCTCTGCAGGTGTACAAATACTCTTCAAACTTTTGGGGACAGTTTTTTTAATAGAAAACAAATATTTGAATTTGTAATAATATTTCACAATATTACTGTTTGGTTATGGATTTATTTTTGTATTTTTTTTTTAAATGAATGCTTTTATACATCAAGGACACATTAATCAAAAGTGACAATAAAGAATTCTACATTGTTACAAAGGTTTGCTTTTTCAACATGGGCCACCAAATCAGAATATTCGATGATGTCTAAGGATCATTGACACGTTGGTTAGTGACAATTTCAGTTTGCCATCATGGATCAATTAACTTTTAAATAGAAAACAATTTTGGACTTGTAAAAATATTTCACATATGCGTTTACTGTCATTTTTTACAAATACATGCACACATGGTGAGCATAAGATACTTCTTTATTTAAATAAATAAATAAAAAAACGAACAAATCTTAGCAACCCCAAACTTTGAAATGGTAGTGTACATCTAATTTTACTCTAATTGTTGGTAGAAAAATGATACAGTAGATACAAAGACAATATATTGTTTTAATAATTTGTTTTGGCTTCAGTACAGTAACAGTATAATAATATAGCAATAATATAAGTCGTCATGCGTCTTCATACGCACACTACATACAGATGTATATAGATACATCTGCCTCTAAGAGGGCATCATTGTTTTTGAAAACCCCTGCTCTAAAGCACTGCAAGCTTAAAAATGCTATGGCACATTATGGTGGCATTGCTGCATAGTTGTAATAGTTACAAATGAAACATAACAGTGTCACGTTTGAAATGAAATCTCTACATCAAAGTATTTACAGTACACATCGAAACAAAGTCACAAATGTGCATTTATGTCACTGATTTTGCGTTAGTATGACATGGTAATGGCAACCATCTGAATACTCTACATGGCACATGTGGGCTCCCTCATGCGGGTTGGCTTCCCTGCTGGATGGGGCTCATGCTTATCCTTATACTATTGGCTATAGCAATCACTGTGCCCGAAGCCTTCAAGCTCTTCTGCACGCTGATAATGTCTCCGCTCGTCTGCTCTCTTTCCATCTTCCTGAAAAATCTCTTCATGGTAGACTGAAAGTTAGTGGTGACGAAACAGTAGACCACAGGATCCAAGCAGCTGTTCAGGCTGCTGAGGGTGACGGTCACATGGTACACAATCACATGATGAGGCAAATCAGGATGGAAGTAAAACAGAACTTGACGGACGTGAAACGGCGTGAAGCAGACGGTGAAGATCACCAGAACGGTGGACAGCAGCTGTACTGCTTTCATGCGTCTGTCGCGGCTCTGCTGCATGAGGCCCGGGCTGGAAAGGGCGCACATGACTCGAATAGTAAACGCTACGATGATCACCATTGGTAAGAAGAACTCAAAAACGGTCAGTGCGAAGAGTTTGGAAAGGCAGCAGCCTGAGTGCTTGAAGGCTGTCGTGAGAAGCGAGTAGGTCACGATGATGGCGAACAGCCAAATGCAGACGCACACCGCTTTGGCCACACCTGGGTTCCTCCACTTCCGTGAGGCCTCCGCCTGAACGATAGCCAGGTAGCGATCCACGCAGATGCTGGTGAGGAAGAGGATGCTACAGTACATGTTGACGAAGTAGCTGAATATGTGCATGTAGGAACAGATGAGGCATTTTCCTCCACTGTAGTACAATATGATACGAGTGGGAAGAGAGAGGTTAACCAACAGGTCCGTCACCACCAGGTTAATGGTGTAGATGACTGACGTGGTCTTCCGCTTGGTCCTGAAGCAGAAGACATACAAAGCCAGGCTGTTAAGGGTCATCCCTACCATAAAGATAAGGACGTTGATGACCACCAGAGCTATCCACAGGCTGTAAAAGTCATTATACAGACCCTCATCCAAGTGGGCCAGTCTGTGTAAATAAGGTTCACGGTATGGTAGAGAAGTATTGGTTGTTAGGGGAGGATTTGATGTTGATGTGAGGTTCAGATTCAGTGAACCCTCCGTAAGGGTCATCTCTGTGGTTTGAGGGCTGGATCTGCACAAAAACCAAAGAGAGACAACAATTTGCAATGACAGTTTTTTTTGTGAAGCCATTTATTTGTACATTCAAAAAAGATCTAGATTGCATATCAAATTTCAATCCATTTGGATTACGCAGTTTTGACATAGACTATTAAACTTAATATGATGCATATTTGTAAGTCATATATAAATGAAACATGGAAGACTTCTGCACTTTTATTATTATTAACTATTGGAATTGATTTGATTTCATTTAAATACTAATTTATTCAAATTTCATAAATCTGTTAATTGTGAAAACAATTCCGTTGATTCAGTTAAAAAGTATGAAAAAATATAATTAGCCGTGGAACAAGCAATAGTCAATTAATTAAAATGTATGAGACTGAAAAAAAATTGGATTTTTGAGGCTAAATGGATATTGTGTGTTTAAAACAGATTCATAAATTTGTTTCATTTACATATGACTTAAAAGATATGCTATCATAATGGTTTGTAATCATGAATAAATGTAAATGTATGTAATTCAAGTACATAAATCCTATATAGAATTGGAATATGAAAATAATTTGTAGATTATTTTTACATTTAATTCTAGTTTATTTCTTTTTTTATTTTACTACTGTTTAATTTCTAATGTATTTATTTTATTTAATATAAGTTTTTTGATTTTTATCCTGAATAATTAATAAATTAATTGAAATAAAACGTTCGACAAATAAATAAAAAAGTTAAGGTACAATAGTACCATATGGCATAGATACATTCATACATACATACATAAATTCAGTATGTAGTATGAAATAAAGATGAAACTTTCCAGTACTATAAAGTAGCTAAGTAGCTTTGATGGATATTTAATTTTATTTCATTTAAAAATAAATAAGAAGTCATTGCTGAAAGTTTGAGCTAATTTACTATAACATTTATCAGTGCAAACTGTCTACCACAGTATGTACACTTGCAGTATGTTATATAATATAGTGGGCTAATTCTCTATATTCTGGTTTCTCTGGTCAAGTTGTACCTAGGTTTGGTATGCCCAACATAAAACTAAATGACAGTTTTAAGGCTGTGTGTGTCTACATCTCGAACCCTTGTCACATGGTACAATGTGGCATAGTGGAAAATTGCCTGCTAAAACAAATATGCTCTCCTTCCATGGCAGGAAGAATGAGGCTGATAAACAAACAGCCTGGAAGCCTCTGACGAAGAGGTGTCTACAGTCTGGCACAGTTCAGATGGTGTTCAGAACGAGATGTGTTTATAATTAAGACTAATGGGAAGAATTTGTTTGGATACCGAGATTCGTGGGAATAGACGTGTATCCCTCTACTACGCAAATGAATTCTGAGCAGCGGCTGAAGGCATCAGACTTTTGGCTCTTTCATGTGTTTATTTACTCAGGCCTCTGCTCAATTTACATCTTAATTGAAAAGACAGAACAATATACAATATTTATTGACCAAAATAAAGTTGTTTAGACATCAGAGACGAAACTCCACAGAATTACTTTAAATATTTGAACAACGTCAAGCACTGTGGCATGATTAAAATTAAGCTACACTCCTCCGAAATAAGTAATGTTAAACTAATCTAGTTAATTTTTGGCAGTTTCACACTGACAGTAAAAAATCTACCTGAAGCTATACAAAAAAGGCAGAAGACTGACAAACTCATGAGTTGTTTGGGAGAGAGGTGGTGCGGATCCTCATCAAAAACCTGACTCTCAGATATAGAGAGGGAATGTCATTCTCCAAAACTAATGGCACTCTTATGAGAGACAGTGATGCATTAATGCTGTCCAAATAAATATCTCTGTGTGAGTCGCCACCACAGCTTTTGATGTAGGCTAAGTTCTTTGGCTCGAGGATCATGCCCAAAATACTGCTTTGTAACAGGCACTGACAAATATATATATATATATGTGTGTGTGTGTGTGTGTTTCGTTTTTAATCTAGTAGATTTTAATTTAATTTTTTTGTTTTTTATGGACTCTCTTATGCCTCATCAAGGCTGTATTTATTTGATTAAAAAATACAGAAAATCAGTAATATTGTGAAATATTATTGCAATTTCTAATATTGGTTACAAATTTTAATATACTTTAAAATATAATTTATTTCTGTGACGCAACGCTAATTTTTCATCAGCCATTACTCCAGTCTTCAGTGTCACATCATCCTTCAGAATTCATTCTAATATTCTGATTACCATCAGATTTGAAACTATTGTGCTGCTTATTATTATTTTTGGAACCTTTGATATTTGTTTTTTGATCAAAAGAATGTTAAAAAAAGAACAGCATTTATTCAAAATAGAAATCTTTTCTAACAATATAAGACCTTACTATCCCTTTTTATCCATTTAACACATCCTTGCTGATCAAAGTATAAATTTCTTTAAAAAAAGAAAGAAAAAATTCATTTTTGAATAAACACTGTTCTTTTAAACTTTTTATTTAACAAAGACTCCTGAAAAAAGTATCACCGGTCCCAAAAAAGTATTAAGCAGCACATCTGATTCTAACATTGATTATAAATCAGCATATTAATGATTTCTGAAGATCATGTCACACTGAAGACTGAAGTTATGATGCTAAAAATTCAGCTTTGCTTCACAAGAATAAATTATATTTTAAAGTATATTAAAACAGAAAACTGTTATTTTAATGGCATTGTACACACACACACAAACTGTGTATAACTTTATATATGTATATAAATAACTGTTGATATATTATTTTAATCATTTAAAATACAAAATACAAAATATTCAAGGACGGCATGGCAAACAATAGCCATGAAAATTGTGTATCATTAAGAGCACAACAATAATCTGCATCATCACACAATAATCACACACAGCAAAATGTCATTGCTTACCTGCACATGCAGACGGATGAGAATTTGGATCTGGAGTGTGAAACAGAAGCGTTCTGTTCTGTTCAAAGGCCACTGCTCTGACACTCAAATTAGAGCCGAAAACACTTAAAGATAACAAAATCTTAAAGAAACTTAAATGATGAAAATCCAGTCCCCTGTGCTACAAACATGTTGAACATCTTCACCTTGAAGAGGCAAAAAGAAGATAGTCTCTCCACCTTGTCTATGTTGCATGTCTCTTTTTCTGTCTCTCTCTGTCTGTTTCACTCTTTTGTTGTTTCCTTCCTTCCCTCCCTTCATCCTCTCGCTCACAGGAAGTTTGAGTTTGTTTGGATAAACCCTGACATTACAAATACCGGATTCTGGGATATGATACTTTTCATACAGTGATTGTTTTCTCTGTGGTTTACTAAAATAAAATTCAACATAGGCTTTAAATGCAATCGCAATGTTAGGATTATTTGAAAGAAAATTTAGGCTTAATCAGTATAACAGCACTTGGGGCCTGGAAAAAACACAATAAATGCTAAAAGTTATAATGTATAGTTATTAGTTGTCAATAAAATTTTCCTTTAGTCCTTCATAAAGATTTTTAAAGGTGTCAGAATGCCAGCAAGACAGATACAATAAATGACAGGATGTATTAATACTGCTGGACGTGTCGACACTTTTTCCACATTTCCTGTCTGGAAACTCATCCATCACCATCTGCCAAGGCTCTGTCCTGATGTTTCCGAAATTTCTCCAACCAAATATATGAAGTTAGGTTCAAATGTGACTGAGAGTGATTTTAAATCACCGAAACTGTGTGCTGTCCTTTATCTCAATACTGTTTAACAGCATTGGGAGTATGTGAATCATATTTGTATATGTGGCATTTACAGAATGCCCATAAACTCTTGAAAGTCATGCACGTTATTCAATAGGAATCTGAGTCCTGCTTGTAACTAAATAACTGTGTTCTGGTTCCATAAGCATCTAGAACTGAAGAGATCTTATTAAGTGTTTTTTGTAAGGTCATTGTTAGGTGAATGGGTTAGAATTAGATCAAGACTGAAGCTCCATGCATCAATCCCAGACCAACAGGAGGTCACAGTGACATAATACAGAGATTGGAACACATTCCCATCCGGGTTTATGTCTGTCCAGGCTATGGGGATCAGAACGGGGCTAGTTGTCACAAGGCCTGCATATTTCTCACTGTAAAAAAGTAATCACTGAATCTACTTAAGAAAAGCGAGTAAACATAACTGATTTTTACAAATTTGTTGAATTTACTTAATTACACTGTGTTATGTGAACTTTCAGGTGGATGCAATAGTTAAACTAAACAACTTTAGTAAATAGTACTTAAGAGCATCTAGTTTGTTGGATTAAATCCCACTATGTGTCCTAATAACTCTAGACCAGTAGGTGGTGGAAGTGCACCAATAGGTGGTGGAAGGTTGGTTTAAACAAAACATCACCAAAAGAAGACAACGAACTGAACTTCAGAGTCGGATCGTGTTTGAAATGTGGCCGCAAGATTAGGTACGTTTTTGGTGATCTACTTATAAACTATATTTTCACAGTGTGTGCTATCGTTTTTGAGGAAAAGAAAAAACTGATTTTATTAGTTTTTACTGACGAGCTTTACTGTAACCGTCAGTTAGCGTACTAACTTTAGCTAGCCAGTGGCTTACAAGCTAGATTGCAAGCATTGATCTTCCTCTTTACTGCTTGTTATAACATGAAATAAACGTGAGTAAGCATCATAAAGTATGTTGAGCGATACAGTACAACTTAATGAAATGTATCATGTCTTATGTAATCCGTTTTTCAGCATTTATGTTTGAACAAATGTCATGAAAACAAGTAATCATCACAACCACTGTTTAAATGTTTATATCTCAGAAAATTATTTGGAGTAGAAACTTCATTTAAATAGGTTTTTTAAATGTGGCGGCAAGCCCAGCACTAATTATAACCATGTTTCACTGTTCATATTCTCTATGTGACGCTTTTTTGGTGACCTTTAAACTCATGCATGGAAGTGTAAGTTCTACTTTGTTTATTGAGTGAAAGGAGGTCAAACTTATTAAAATATGGAAGTATTTATGGAATATGGCAATAGTATATGAAAATTCTCCAATCCATGCATGTTTCCACATAGTAATTTGATTATATGCTTATTTCACATATTTGTGCTTAATTAAAATCCATACTTTGCAGTTTTGGTGATAACCCTGCACAGAATAATTAATCTTCATTATATGTTATGCTGAATGATTGTGCTTTGAGTGATATTAAATATTTTTTTTTAATAATTGTAGAGACATCTGACATCAGTGGGCTATGAACAGCAGTTCTCCATGGCCTTCCATTCTTCCTTGAAAAGGACCTTACTGATTTTACAAGACATGTTTTGTAAGTAATTTTGTTATATTCTGGTTATTTAGTGTAATGCAGACAATTCTTGAGACCTGGCAAGAAAAAAATCAGGACACAGAAACAATATAAGATAGAAAGGAATAAAGAAAGTGAAAAAAAAACTTCTAAGGAAAGGGAATGTATAATAAAAGAACAAAGTTGGAAAGAAGAGAAATAAATATTTAAAGGGATAGTTCACTCAAAAATAAAATTCTGTCATTATTACTCAACCTTGTGTCATTCCAAACCCGTAAGACCTTTGTGTTCATTTTCGGAACACTATTTAAGATATTTCTGATGAAATCCAAGAACTTTCTGCATAGACAGCAACACAACTACCTCGTTCAAGACCCAGAAAGAAAGAAAGGACATCGTTCACGAGAGTACCACGACGCATGCGTGTGATGCTGCTGACGCAGGAGCCGGCGTTCTGACGTAGAACACGCATGCACTGTGCCTTGTTTACAAGCATTCTCAGATTTCATCAAAAATATCTTCATTTGTTTTCGAAGATGATGAAGGTCTTACGGGTTTGGAACGATATTAGGGTGAGTAATTAATGACAGAATGTTTCATTTTTGGGTGGTAACCCTTTTTAATAAGAGTAAGAAAAATAATGTGAAGAAAGAAAATAGAAATTAGGTAACAAGGAGTCTGACAATTTAGATGAAGGAAGAGTAAAGGAAACAACACAAAGAGGAAAGAAGTCAGAAAGGAAGGACAGAAAAGAATAAAGGTAAGTAAGTGAAAGAAATATAAAAATCAAAAAGGAGGTTTGAAAGAAATAAAGAAATCAGATAAGCAAGAGAACAAAAACAAAGAGTCTAATATATGAGTGATAGAGACGTGAAAACCACTCGTTTAAGACATGGCCTATGAGGGTGCTCTCTTTATCATGGTTTTGTGGTCAGTCTTTAGAAATCACAACCAAAAGAGAATATATAGTCAGTTATTGAACCGAAAGGCTTGTTGTTTTTTTTTTGTTTTTTTTTACACTTTTCAAATGTCAAAGCAGCAGTTTCAGAATAGATTATTGTATAGCTGGCATACTGTTCAGTTTGTCTTGTCTTTTTGTACAACAGATTGAATGTCTTTTTTAAAATTTTTATCTGGGATCCACTGCTGTGCTCCGTTTGAAAAGGCCTTTATATCTAAACATAATACACAGATATTAATTTGTTTGCAAATGTTTAACCTGAATATGTACTCTTAAAATGTAGTTACTTATTTTTGTCATATTGTATTCTTGTTTCCAGGACTATGATGAAGAAGAGATGTCAGTCAGCCTATTGAGCGTGATCCCTGAGCTGAGGACTCTAGAGCCATACCAAACTC